>PVIW01000263.1:214269-422037 GCA_004026585.1 Noctilio leporinus
GGCTTGCGAACCCAAAGGTCGCAGGTTCGATTCCCCAGCCAGGGCACATAACCAGGTTGCAAACCAGGTCTCCAGTCAGGTCTGTGGCTGGAGGCAGGTGAAACGCAACCATACATTGATTCTCTCCCTCTCTGCCTCTCTCCCTTCCCCTCTTTCTAAAAATAATGAAATAAAAATCTTAAAAAAAAAAAAAAAAAAAGAGAACAGAAGCACAGAGGTTAAGTAAGTTCCCAACATCACACCATTATTGGAAGAGCTAAGATTTGAATCCAGCCAGTCTGGCCCCAGAGCCCATATCCTAAACTACCTCTACATAGAGCGTCGGTTCCTGCTACATTTGGTTAAACTGCTATACACATAGAGATGATCACTTTTCATTCACAATTGGTGGTATGAAAACTCTCTATACACTGAAAACCATGGGAAACAGTTCTTACTTTCTCAGCTCTGACTTTTGCATATGTGGTTTCCTTTTCTTCCAATTATTTGCCTGCCTATATTATTTATTATGCAGGTCTTTCAGGGAACTTTCCATGACCACCCAACTCTGGGGTGAGTGCTTCTCCCATGGGTGCACATGCTACCAGTGCTTAATTACAGCTCTTATTATGCCTTATACTTTGTCGTTGTCCTGGCTGTTTCTCCCATCCTACTTGAAGTTCCATGAGGGCAGGGATATTGTTTTGTTCATGAAAGGGTCTCCAGCACAGTGCCTGGTATGTAGGGTGCAAATAGGTACATATGAATCTCTCATACTCCTTCATACAATTACCATATATTTCTCACACATACACACAGCCACGAAGACACTCCCCTGGCACACACAAAATCTGTCACATTCCCTCTTGCCCAGGCATGCTTCATCACTGTGACAAGTTCATCACACACAGGATACTGGGACAAAGCTCTAATCCTCAATCGCTGCCCATACTGTTTTTCACACAGTCATGGTCACCATCTGTACTCTTAAAACAGGATATTTACTCTTCCACAAATGGAGTTAAAATGACAAGGGTCTATTTTTCACACATGCTTTCAGACAGTTAAAGTCACACACTGCCTAGTGTCTTCTTTCCACTCCCACTTGACACCCTCTCTCACACTGTTTCTCTCACACGTGTACGCACACACACACTCCACAAGGGGAATTAGGGGGCACGTCCGCGGGGGTCTGGGCCGTGGGTCAGCAAGGGACTGAGCCCGGGAATCTCAGCCAGGCCCACACGGCCCCGCCCCGCCCCGCCCCCTCATGCATATGCAGCACCTCAGCCTAGCAGCCCGGCCCCCAGACGGCCATTTGTAGCGGCGCTGGAGGCTGCGTTCGCCAGGCGCTAAGGAGACGTGTGGACTTGCGCGCCCCTCGACCGCTGCTGCCCCTGGTCCCTGCGGTCGCGCTGCTTCTCCCGCTCTCAGGCGGGACTTGGCCAACCAGGGCACCGCGCTGCCGCACGCGCCGGCCTTCCCGGCAGTTCCGGGCGCCCAGGACCCCCGAGCGGCCGCTCGCCCGCAGCCCGCCCGCCGCACACGAACCCGGAGCCGGGCCTAGGGCGGGCGGCAGCTCGGCGTGGCCGGGCTGGGCTCACGGCATCCCCATGGCCGCGGTCAGCTGGCGAGACGGCTCCGGCCAGGAGAAGTACCGGCTCGTGGTGGTCGGCGGGGGCGGCGTGGGCAAGTCGGCGCTCACCATCCAGTTCATCCAGGTGCCTAGAGCGGGCCTGCCAGGGGCGCCGAGGTTGGGGGGTGGCGGCGGCGGGCAGGGGCTCGGGCTACCTGTGGCGGGGCGGCCGCCGCGACCCCGCCCCGGAGGTGCTGCGCGGGGCTGGTTCTGTCCTCAAACCCTACAGCCTCTGCGCCGCGCTCCTGTCTGCCTGGCGCCCTGCTTGGCGTCCGGGGAGTCGCGAGTCGGGAGTCGTGCTTCTAAGGAATGTGGCCCGGAGGGCGGAGCTGGGAGGGTAGGAAGCGCCGATCCACCTTATCGCTCCAGCGGCGGCCCTTGCCCTCCCGGGGAGGCAGCGGCTCTGCCGGGCTTCCTGCCCGGAGGGCCCGGGCCCAGGCGAGGCGTGTTGGGCTGGAGCCCCCTCGCTGGTGTGGGGCTGGAGCCCCCTCGCTGGGTTTCCAGGTCCCGGCCACCTCCTGGACCGTCGGTGCAATCGCGGTGGCACTTGGCTGCGGCTCCGCGTGGTCTCCGGGATTCTCCGAGCACGCTGAACTGGAGCTGCCCGCTTCAAGCAGTGTGTTGTTTTTCTTTGTGTGCGTGCTTTTCTTTTAAGTAATCCCTTAGGTAGTGTGCCCGGGTGGGAGTGTGTGATAATGTCCCAGGGAAATGGAGGCTTCAAGGAGGTGAAGAATGTTCTGCGATACGGGTGAGACCATTTCCTCGGGATTCCTGGTGCCTTCCTCCTGGCCGTGCCAAGGTGAAGTTTGGGGTGGGCCAGACTAGGAGGTGACCTACCGAGTGGAGCATTCCTTGTCTGTTCCAACCTCCCTCTCCCCCGCCCCCAACCCTCGTTGGTAGCTGGAGGCGGAAAGTCAAGGGTTGTAAAGGAAAGGGAGGTGGAATTCTACGTTCTTGGGATTTACTCTGGGTAAGAGGTTTGAGTGATTGTTTTGGGGGAGTTTAAAAGGAGAAACCCAGTTATCTCTCTGCTTTTGTCAACCTAAAAGGTGTGGTGTATGTTGGGAAAGAATGAAGGTACCCCATTATAACAGGTAACAAAGATGTTCGTAGTATGAGTACTGTTAGGATGTTTTGGTGAAATGTTTATTTCTAGTTTACGTTTCATCCATTTGTTGTCAATTGGGGTACTTGAATAGCGTATTTCGCTTCACTTAATATTTATAATGGCATTAAAATGCAGAGTACTGAAACACAAATGTGATCATTACCTTTCACATTGACTAAAGTAGTTTATGTTATGCTATTGCAAGGTATTAAAAACTATAGGAAAAGATGTTTATGTAATGAGCCTTTGTAGTATGTTCATTAGTGGGTTAAAAAATTTTCACTAAGAGGTGAGATTAGTTTAAGTTTAGCAGGCTGCAAAAATCAGGGATGCTGTCATGTTGCTAATTTCCCTAGGGCTAAAGGGAGACTGAAGTTACTGAAGTCAAAGCAAAACAATTTATAGTTAACCTTTTCTTTGGGGATTGCAATTAAAGGTGGGGGAGGCGGTTGGTGAGTAGTGAAAGAGTAATCTGGGGTTCCAGTATTAATTAATAGTGTTACATGAAAGACTTAAACCACAAATATTTCCTCAGTTTTTTGGGCAGAGAGAGTATCTGTATGTATTTGAATCTGAGGGTAAGTGAATTATTTAATTAAAAAATTGGAACCTTTTGCTGGCTTTCTAATGATTTTCTGGAATTCATTTGTTAGACACCTCCTTTATGAATAGAAATGTACCTGGATGCTCTAGATGATGTAAAAGAAACAGAGGAGGCACGTATGCATGGGGA
Organism: Noctilio leporinus; assembly: GCA_004026585.1. NCBI lineage: Eukaryota > Metazoa > Chordata > Mammalia > Chiroptera > Noctilionidae > Noctilio > Noctilio leporinus. Next base: position 217,726 of record PVIW01000263.1, read on the forward strand.
AGTCATACATCTATACATTGAGAAATAGTGTCAACTTTGAGTCCTACAGATTTGAGTGCGTGGACTTGGTTTCTTATTTATTCACTGTGAGAACATGGCCAAAGTATTTCGTTTCTCTGAGCTTCAATTTTCTCTTCAGTAAAATGGGTTTGATTGCACAGTCTTTATAATCCTTTAAATTATGGGAACTTTCTTGTAGTATGTACTTGCTTAATGATGGCTAGTATTGTAAGTTTTTGTGTATATAGTTCTTTAACACATTTAAATGCAAAGGGAATTCAGAATCAGGGAAAAGTCAGTTTGGAAGAGTTGGTAAAAAAAGTACAACGTGGCCCTGGCCATTGTGGCCCAGGTGTTTGGAGATTCGTCCTGTGAACCTAAAGGTTGAGGGTTTACTTCCCTGTCGGGGCACATGACTCAGTTGTGGATTCAAACCTTGGTTGGGGTGCCTGTGGGAGGTAACTGATTGATGTTTCTCAACCTTTGTTTCTTCTTCTCTCTCTAAAAGCAATGAAAAAATGTCTTCAAGTGAAGATTAAAAAAAAAAAAGCACGATACAGGGTTGATAGTGGGGAGAGAGGACATATCTTATGTGACTATGGGGAGTCATACACTAGCTTTGTGAGAGGTGGCAGTCAGGGAGGGATGTGGCAGATGAAAGGGAGAAACATAGGCTCTTTCTTTGAGGAGACTTTCTAGAGAGTTAGGAGCCAGACTACCTGGATAGAGTTTTAGCTTTGTTTAATAGTAGGCAATTTACTTGTCCCTCAGTTTTACCCATCTGTAAACTGGGGAAATACAAAGTACCACATACCATTATAGTGTAAATTAAATACAGTATCTAAAGCTACAGACATTAACTATTATTATTGTTATATTAATCTGAGATTATGGAGCTAATGTGACTATCGTCTACACTTACAGAGCTGCTCTTTATTGTCTGACTCTTGGAAAATTAAAATTCATTATAGTTTGATTGTCTAGCAGTGGTAAATCGGAGGGAGAGGAAACAGCAAAAGAATAATAACCTTAACAAGCGGAAGTCAGTTCTTTTTGGAGGAGATCATCAAGATGGCACAAATTGATTTTACTTATTTTTTAAGACTCCTGAGATTAAAGAAGTGTTCGATACATATTTTTCTATTTTTTAATCTCAAGCAGAAAATAATATAGTAAATTTGGGAGTGGAAAACTTAAAAATAACTTTGCCTTTATTTAGTCCTGACTTTCTTTAACTCTTAGCCCTCCTTGTTGCCCTCTATGCTTGTGAAGAGCAGCAAAATGAGGACATTCAGGCAATAATGACTTAATTGAGGTGGCTTTTCCTCTTTAAAATGAATATAACAAACATCATAAAATGTGATAAAAATGTAAAATATTACTTAGAATATATGTGTATACATGATCCTTCTTTGTGTTGTTCATAGTTTACTGAAAAACATTTTAAGTTCTCTTGGTAAATAGAATACGTAAGTGGCGGGTAAACTCCAGTTAGGAAATTATCTTAACGTTGTGGAAAGTGAAGTGGAAAGAACATTTAGTATCTGGTTTTGAGGCCTCCTTACTCAGGTGAAATTGGGGAATTTTTTTTTCTGAGGGGGTGGGAATTGGGGAATATCTTAATTTTCCTAATTTCTTCAGGGCTTCAGTTTCTTTCTTTTCTTTTCTTTTTTAAAATTCTGTTGTTGTATTACATCCATGGCTTCAGTTTCTTCATGAAATATTTGGCTTAGTTGAACAAATCTCTGCACCTTTCAAATTAAGGGTTCTTTATTACTTAGTTAACTAGCTGTGTACCTTCGGTCAGGTTTCTCAGGTTCTCCAAGAGTGCTTCCCTATATTAAAAGGGAACTAACAGTAATACCTTTAGGATTTTTTTTGGAAAGTAATATAATACATACATATACACTCATTTAACACAGTGCCATCTACAGAGTAAGTAATAATTGTTACCTAGTTTTATTTGCTGTTCCTTCCGATATCTTGTTCCTCCAAAAAAATTTATGATTTGTTTATTTTCCCTTGACACAGAATCTAGTCTCTTATTTTAAGTCTTCAACACACTCCTCCGCCTTCTCACCCCAGCCTCACTTCCATGTGGTACTTAGGTGATGAATCTTGATCCCATTTCCAGTGGGGAAATTCTTTTATCAGTTATGGGTTAATTTTGGGGAATAATGGAGTAATCTTTGGCTTTTGAGTTAATGCTAATCTAGCAGCTCTGAGAAGAGACCTAATGTGTTTTACAGAAATAGAGAGATTTCCCAGTTTCTGTTATGTGTTTAAGCATTCAGACTTTAATTCAGCAGTTTGTCTGATTTTGAGCTATATATAAGAAGTAGCTGATTTCTCACATACTGAGTTTTTGTCAATCTTAAAACCTGTTTCTCTGGATCTGATGCAGGCATTGCTTTTTACCTAGAGTTTGTCTTTTATTTTTTATTAAAAAAGTTATTTCATATATGGTTTTAGGAATGATTCGAAGATTTTATTTAGTTTTAGAGAGAGGAGAAGGCGGGGAGGAAGAAAGGGAGAGAACATCGATCAGTTGCCTCTTGAATGTGCCTAGACCAGGGACAAAACCTACAGTCCAGGTATGTGCCCTGACGGGAAATCCAACCCGTGACCTTTCACTTGGTGGGACAATTCACAATCAACCAAGCCACACCAGTGAGGGCAAGCCATACCAGTGGGGGCTAGAGTTTGTCTTTTGCTGAAGGCATGCATTTTCATGGCTGTTTCCTGGAGCAGAGGTCCTAACAGATTTCAAGACTTAATGTTCATGGATTTGTTTTTATAGTTAGTTGATCCATATAAGTGAGGATATAAGTTCCTGAAGTGCTGTTCTGTTACATCTTGGAGACACATCTGCAGTAATAAATCACTTAAAATTATTTTTATCTGTGAATTTGAAACTATACTGTAGACTTATTTTTAGTGTCCAGTTTACTGGTTTACATTTTCATAGTAATTTACAAATGCATTCTTAGCATTGAAAAATAAGACATCTTAATGGTGGTGCTCATTAGAGATTTGCTCATTTTAGTAACAGTTGAAATGGTTCTGCTGGTAATTACTAGATGCAAATGCAAGGTATTCAAGGATGAGCCCTGTATCCTTTTGTAGAGAGTGATCACTTTTGTCAGAGGAGAAACAAAAGGAAATTCTAATTTAGGATTTCTTAAAACTCATTCTTACTTGTTCTAACCTGTGTGTGTCCCTGTGGATTCCTCCTGGGATGGGGAAGTTGCAGGAGTGTAGTGAAGGAATTCTCTTGAGTACTTCAAGGACCCTGCTTTTGACAGGGTCCTTTAACTACTGGGATGAGATTTTAAATTCATGTGTTAGGAACGTGTCATGGGTCTTTCCTAAGCTTTGAAATGAACGTAATCTGTTTAATTCACCTAAGGAAAATAAAATGGTAACTTTAAAAATGGGGGAGAATAAGGAAAGAGACTTTCCTAAAAGCAGCATTGTTATTAATTTTTTTAATTTTAAGGGTTCTTTATCAAGTTAAAATTGATGTCTTAAAATTGAAACAGATTTTGTGATGCTACAGGAACATTTATCCCCCCTATTTTTTTGTGTGTGGAAACATAGAAGTACCTATAGGATATTAGTTCTACTGTACCCTCCTTACTGAAAAGTGAGAATGATTAAAAGACTTTCACTCTGCCTGTGGACAATGGGGAGCTAATGGTCATTGAATCTTCTTGAAAGGCCTTGATCTTGAATTACTTCGTAGAGCCACTGAGCCTGTGTTTGGGATTGAAATTTAGTTTAAAGTAATGTCCTGGGTAGGCCTCTGATTTCTGTTTTGCAAAGAAAAATGTCTCCTGGGCTTTTATGAACAAGATGAAGATTTATATGTTTATTTAATTATTTTCTGTGTGGTTCTGAAAGAAGCAAAGAAATAGAAGTTGTCAAATTGTGCTTATGGAGATATAATTAGACTTAGTTCCTTGTAACCTTTTAAATTATGTGTTATTTTTAGTGTTTTATAAAAGCAATGTGATTGTTTGTTGGTTACCTAGCAGTAAATAGCATTGTCTTAGTTTAATTAAAACTTTTAGAGTCACAGAATTTGTTGTTTGTGTATATTAGTTTAAAATTGCCAATCAATTTGTCATCTCATATGGTAATGTTTTTTCCCTAGGAGGAACTTTCTTTACCAGTAAGAAATGTTCAGTACTAGAAATAGGAATGTAAATGTCAAAATGACACTGTTGCTTTAAAAAAACACTTAACCCAGATTTCCCCAATGCTAGCATTTTACCGTATCAGTTTCATCCCTCCCCCTTATATATACACACTGCTTTTTTCTGAATTTGAGTATAAGTTGAAGACAGTGCCCCTTAGTTTTAAATATTTCCATTATAGACTTCCTAAAAATAAGGGTATTTGTTTACATAAACATAGTATATAACCAAAATCAGAAATTAGAATTGATATATTACTAATCTAATATGCAGAACTTTTCCAGATTTTGTGAAATGTCCCAAAAATGTCCTTCCTAGCAAAAGAACATCTCGGATTATGTAGCACATTCTGTTTTCTTGTCTTTTTAAATTTGACAGGCAGCTAATTACTGAGATGGCATTTTAATTCATCTGTGTTGCTAAAGTGTCATGGGTCTTTCCTAAGCTTTGAAATGAAAGTAGTCTGTTTAATTCATTTAAGGAAATAAATTGGTAACTTTAAATGTGGAGGAGGGTGGGGGAAGTGTGTTTAATGACATTGACATTTTTGAAGAGTACAAGTTAGTTGTTTATAGAGTTTCCTGAATTTAAGTTTGTTTCTTCATCATTAGATTCAGGTTGTGTATAGTGGTGGTGGGGGCAGAAATAACAAAAATGATGGTTTCTTCTCAGGGCTGCAGTATATCAGGAGATATCAGATACAGTTTGATTTGACTACGTATACATGTACTTATCTTTTGACTCAATAATCCCAAATTTATGAACTTATTGTGAAGATACACTTCCAAAAGTATGAAAATACACATGCACAAGGTCACAGCATTGTCTGTAATTAAAATAATTATAAGCAACCTACAGGATAAGGGAGAGGTTGAGTAAGCTATGATACATTCACCCAATGGAGTATTATATATAACTATGAAAAGAATGGAAAGGGTCACTGTGAATTGGTGTGGAGTACTGGTATGTTGTTAGTGAAAAAAAGGAAAAGTGTAAAAGTACTTTATGTACAATATATTTATTACTTTCTGTGTGAGAAAGAAGGGGAAATAAGAAAAATACATATATATTTGTTCATTGTGACAAAAACAGCACATGAAGAAGTCAAAAATTAATGAAATTGGTTATCCATAGGAGATGGGTGGGAATGAGGTGGTGACCCTTCTGGGAATACCTTTCTGACTTTTGGAACCTTTTTAATGTTTCATATATAAACAGCAAACACCAATAAAATCAAGTGATGAAGAGAAAGACCCACCCTAAAGTAGAGTATACACAAGAAACAAGTGAGCCAATCTTTTTTTAAGTGAATAACAAACACACTAAAGGTGCGGAAGAAGAAAAAACTAAGTAACCTGCTATTTGGACTATGTCCGTAGGATAAGGACCAAAAAAACAAAAAAGAAAAGAAATAAAAGAAAAGAAAACCTCTCCAAACAAATACTGAAGCCTAGTTGATAGCTCCCCCCCTCCACAAAGACATGGGTTTGCAATTGTGAAACTATACTAGTATTAAGCAAATAAGTAAATATAATTGTGGAAAATGGAAGCCACATTTTCTCACTGTTGGAGAAGGGAGTTATAAATGTGGAAAAGGGGAAGCATAGATTGAACACTAATGTTTTATTTATTAAAAATTTAAAAAATCCTTACCCAAGGATATTTTTACTAATTTGAGAGAGAGAAAGATGTGAGAGATGTGAGAGATATGAGAGGGAAACACTGATCTATTATTGTCTCCCCATAAGGGCTCTGCCCTCAGGATCAAACCTACAACCTAGGGACATGCCACGATTGGGAGTCAAAACCTACAACCTAGGGACATGCCACGATTGGGAGTCAAAACCTACAACCTAGGGACATGCCACGATTGGGAATCAATCAAAACCTTTCAGTTTACAGGATGACACTCAAACCAGTTCAGTCACCTAGGCCAGGGGCAAACTCTGTGATGTTTGATTTGAATTGAAGATATTGGTGTGAACTCATGGTTTAAAAAGTATATGGACAGATATAGAAATAGATATATGTGGTTACACATACACACATCTGTGTATCTTTTTGCCAGCTCTATGCAGAGAGGGCCTAGAAAGAGTGGACAGCACATTAGCATGGAAAACGTGTAGAGCCAGATCGTGGTTTCTGAGTACCACTTTTTACTCAAGGGAGCCTTGGTGAAATGCTTGGTCCCAGGGCTGGGGCAGGGAAAAATAGAAGACCAGCTTGGAGCATCTTGTAGTGCCATAAAGTAAGAGAAGTGCTCACAGAACAAAATGATGGTGACATGTCAAAGACATAACAATCAATCTGTGAGAACTCCCACTGGTCAATTCTGGGACAGTATATGATCGTTGTAATAAATAATGGTAGTAATTGATTATGGCTCATAAATAAAGAATCTGGGACTCCATAGTAATAAAAAATTAAGGAGGAAGGGATTTTTAAAAGGTAGAATTCTAAGCATAGAGAATATGATGGAATGAGAAAAATCATTTGGCAGCCATAGCTGTTGATTCTAGTGTACTACATCATGAATGGATGTTAAAGCTAGTGGCTGAACTGAACATTTGAATAGCTGGAGTATCTTCTTATAAGGTATTAATTATCAAGGGGAACATAATAACCACATTAGAGAAACCTGGCCAATAGCACCTTGAATGAGTAAGCCAAGGTAACATCTGTGGTGCTGCTTTGAGTGATGATAATCAGCAGAGTTAGTTTTACTTGGTTATGCTAACATGACCTGGTCTTCACAGTCCTTCTAGCTAAGCACTGAATGAAAGTAAGCCTAAAGGAACAAAGTTGAGGCAAAATGGGGACCAATTTTATGTCTGTTTCAGGAGAAAATTTCTGCTTTATTTTGTAGGCTGCTGTCGTTCAAGGGAAAGATCGGCACATTTAGTTAGAACAGTACAGATTTTGACTATGATCTTTAGTCATTGCACCAATTTAGTCATTGTTTTTTGCTATGTAGATTTCCCCGTGTTCTGTGGTGATTTAAAAAGAAAAGATTTTATTTATTTTTATTTTTTAAAAAAGATTTTATTTATTATTTCCAGAGAGAGATAGGAAAGGAGCGAGGCAGAGAGGGAGAGAGACATCAGTGTATGGTTGCCTTTCACCTGCCTCCAGCCATGGACCTGACTGGAGACCTGGCTTGCAACCTGGTTATGTGCCCTGGCTGGGAATCGAACCAGTGACCTTTGGGTTCACAGGCCAGCACCTTATCCACTATAGTCCCAGTTAGGTATTATTTATTTTTAGAGAGAGGGGAAATGAGGGAGAAAGGGAGAGAAAAACATGGATGTAAGAAACTTACATCAGCTGTCTCTCATATGTGCCCGGACTTGGAATCAAACCAGCAGCCTTTCAGTTAGAGGGATGATGCCCAAACCAACTAACCCCCACTAGTCAGGGAGGGCTCTGTGGTGATTTTGCAAGGTAGAGCCTTGTTTTTTACTACTCTGATTTATCTTAAAATTATTATTATTTTAAAAATACTATTTTTCAGAGAGAGGGGAAGGGAGAGACAGAGAGGTAGAGAAACATCAATGTATGGTTGCCTTTCACCTGCCTCCAGCTACAGACCTTGCTGGAGACCTGGCTTGCAACCTGGTTATGTGCCCTGGCTGGGAATCGAACCAGCGACCTTTAGGTTCACAGGCTGGCGCCTTATCCACTGTGCCACCAGGGCCTTTAAATTATTTATATTCTTAAACATTTAGTTCAAAAATCAGATTAATAGTGTTGTTTCTGGCTATGGAAAACAACTAGTTTAGCAGTTTTGTTTGCTGTTTCCACCCACCTCTTTCTTAAATTTAGTGTCCTTATTTAAAGCAACCAAAAGTGTGTGGATTATTTTTGAAAGATTGTTTTCTGATCTTTGCAGTTTATTTTGTTACGATAATAAAAAAATCTCAGTGGTATGAATCCCTTCCTCGTTAAGGGTTATTACTTTTGCTCTATCATTCTAACTGGTTTCAGTGCTTACAAGCAGCCCTCATCAACAGCTAGCTATTTTTAAATGAAATGTGATTCAGAGAACATTTTCAGGTACTTTTTACTGAGAAGATATCTAAGGTTATAGTTGCTTTGCATGCTAAACAATGACTTGGCTGGGTGTAAAATTACTGGGTCCCAACATTTTTGTATTAAAACAGTGGAGGTACTGCTTTATTTCTCTTCCATGGCTTTACCTTTATCAGGCTGGTCTCAAGTTTCTGTTCTGCAGCAATAACTGGTTTTCTCCTTGTATACTTGCAGCCTTTTCTTATCATTGGAAATGGAAACATTAATCAGGAACTAGAAATTGTTTCTCTGTTCACTAATTTTCCCTGGCAAACTATGGAACACTTTCAGGTCAGGAGAGGTTTTCTTTTCCATTTTTGTATTCATTTTCTCAGTTATCTTGTAAAATAGCCATTATTTGTGCATTGATTCTCTGAAATCTATACCATGTTGTCTTTTTAAAAGAAGATTTTATTTATTATTTTTCAGAGAGAGGGGAAGGGAGAGAGGCAGAGGGGGAGAGAGATGTCAATGTGTGGTTGCCCTTCACCTGCCTCCAGCTACTGACCTAGCTGGAGACCTGGCTTGCAACCTGGTTATGTGTCCTGGCTGGGGAATTGAACCAGTGACCTTTGGGTTCACAGGCAGGTGCCTTATTCACTGTGCCACCAGCCAGGGCTATACCATATTGTCTTAATTTAACCAATGAAAGGGATTAAGATAGTATTTATTCTAGGAGAATTTGTCAGATTTGCTTTCTGTATCGTTGATTTATTTTTCCTTGTATGGCAGAGTATGTTTTAAAAAAATTTTTCCTCCCGTATGAAGAGTTGATTTTAGCTGTTCTTGGTGTTGGATGTGAAGAACTGGCCAGCCTTGAGAATTACTGCAGGCCACTGAGATTCCCATTCTTTTTTGATGCTGAAGGACAAGTTGATATCAGGGAGCTTCAATTTTTATGCCAGTAGTAGGACTTCAACAAATGTGAAATTCTATTAAATCTGTAAGACATTCAGCCATTTTTGTTTTTTTGGCTGAGCTGTATAAATTTGGAGAAATAGAGATGGTGAAAGGGATAGTTTTTAAGTTTATTAACCCTTCAAGTCTAAGCTTTTTGCACTGAGGCCAGAGGAAGAGTCTGTGGGGAGGGTACGAGTGTGTGTGTGTGTGTGTGTGTGTGTGTGTGTTGAGCTGTAAAATGCAGACAAGGCAAAGGTTTTTCTTTCTGTAGGTATGAAATAGGAATGATCTAGAAGCAAAAGGAGTCCTTTTTTCTATGCACGCGTGTGTGTGTATAGTCTAAGGATGGTTATTTTATACTGCATAGTGTATAGGCCTTTCATGATTATGCAATATAAACTTTTATTGTTGCTTTCTCATTAAAGAAATGAGATTGTCATTGATTTCTCATTGTAGTATTCTAGGTATATTATATGCTATGATTTACATTAAAATATTTTAAAGGAATTCTAGTGAGGATGGAATGTTTTCTTATGTTACCATCATCTCAAAGTCTAGTATTCTTAATGATTTTTGGAAAGGCATTGTTAAGATTGATTTTGCGTTGTTTCCTTTGATAAGAAGTCTTGTGCTTTTTATCAGTGCTAGCACACAGTGGAACCTTGGTTCTTGAACTTAATTTTTTCTGGAAGTCTGTTTGAGAAGCAATTTGTTTGAAAACAATCATTTTTTCACATTAGAAATACAGTATCATCACAAAAAGGGTTGTTGGGTTGACATTTTTACTGTGACGATCTGGCCGAGAACTGAATTGTTCAGGATGGGAGATGTTTGAGAATGGAGGTTTGACTGTAATTTTAATTTCAGTTTGAATGTCCTCTTAATTTTTGAGTAATTTAAACTTGGTGAAGGATTAAGTTGATCCTTTTAAAGATTGCTGGCTTTAATGGGCTGTTGTCAAAAATGTGACCTGTAAATTCTCTGTTTTGGAACATTAATAATTTTCAATGTAATGGTCCAACGTAGCATTGATTTTTGCTAATATAAAGAACATGAGAGAAGAATGAGCATTTATTTGCATCAGATAAGGGGCAAGTCTTATACAAATCTATTAAAATGGAGTTTGTTTATTGTATATTCAGATCTGTTATATTCTTCCATTTTTCTTTGCCTGTTTAACCTGTGAAACTTGAAGTACATTTATTAAGTCTCCTAGAAAGACTTGTAATTCTTTCTTACCTTTCTAGTATTACTTTATTTTGATGTTATATTTTTGGTATATAAAATGTTATGATTACGTATTTGTATTTTTTTATAATTAGTATTAGTCTTGTGCTGAGTTTTACCTTGATTTTTGTCCTGTGATATTAATGTTGCCATTCTTGCTTTTTGTTTGTGTGCATTTATTTTGTTTGCATTTTACTTTTTTATTTATTTTTTATTATTTTTTTTATGAGAGGGAGTTGGAGAAATGGGGGTGGGAAAGATTAAGGTTAGAGAAACATTGATCAGTTGCCTCCCCAGCTTGCCCTGACTAGGAACCAGATGTCCAAACCTGTGACCTAGGCCTGTGCCCTGACTGGAACCTAACCCGTGCGTGACCTTTCAGTTTCCTGGAAGATGCTTTAACCAATTGACCACAATGGCTAGGGCTTTCCTTCTTTCTGTCTGTCTGTGTTTTTTTTTTTTTTTTTTGTCATTTTGTGATAAGCTGTTGTAAATAGTATGTAATACGACCTTTCAAAATCAATCCTGAGAGTCTCTGTCTTTTAGTAGGGGAATTCAGCCCATTTATACTTATTGTGTATGTGAAATTCTGTATTTGTAAAATAATTTAGATAACTTTGCTTTAACTTTTTACTTTTATATTTTATGTCTATTTTAACCTTTATTCAGGGTTAATTAAGGTTCTTACTGTTTTATTTTTCAAACTTACTCCTTGTGATTGCCTTACACAATCGATCACCATAGCTGTCATGTTACTGTTTTTTAAAAAATATGTCCTAGCCCTGGCTGGTAGCACAGTGGTTAAGGCGCCAGCCTGCGAACCCAAAGGTCGCAGGTTCGATTTCCCAGCCAGGGCACATAACAAGGTTGCAAACCAGGTCTCCAGTCAGTTCTGTGGCTGGAGGCAGGTGAAATGCAACCATACACTGATGTCTCTCGCCCTCTCTGTCTCTCCCTCTCTGCCTCTCTCCCTTCCCCTCTTTCTAAAAAATAATGAAATAAAAATCTTTTAAAAAAAAATATATATATATGTCCTAGACATGGAAAAATTTATAGACTGCTTATCTGAGAAAAAGCAACCTGAAGTAGTGTAAAGTCACTTGCAAGTGAAGTGTAAAATCCTTGCAAGTCAAGACATGTAGACCTTTGGTTCAGCTACCATGTAACTGGCTTTAGACAAAGCAACCATTCTATGTGTGCTTCACTTTGGCATTGTTATTTTAAATCTTATAAACACTGGAACGTGTACAAGCAAAACATTTTAGTGGAAAATTTTATAGATTTTGGAATATTTTACCTAAATGTCTACCCCTTTGTTGTATTTATACATTTTATTCTTACTTAAAATTTAAGAATAATAGACAAGAATACCTTTGTTACATAGAAATATACATGTGTCAAATATTGGTTAATATTTATTCACAAATATTAAATCTTGAGCAAGAAAACATAGTAAATAGTTGGAAATAAAAAGAGGTCTTTAGGAAAGATGAGTTATATCTATTATGGTTCCATAGCAGCTAGTTGCTGAAGAGGACCAATAACTGGGTTTTGTAGTTTCTCTGTAATTCAGAGGTTATGTATATGTAGCATGTGTACATTTGACTCTTGAGTTTTTGAAGATTTAGCAGTTGATCCATAGCACTTCATTTTATCCAAAATAATCTTTAGAGAAGATAGTTGTATTTTAATTTCTCTCTGAAAATTCTGACTCAGGAAATGTAAAACAGCCTGAGTAAGGTCTAAAGAGTTACTACTTTTGTTTTATTTCCTAGTGGGCTTTCTCTTAATGTCTTGTTTTTGGTTAAATGATGACATGTGGTTGAGGTCAAAACAGTCAGCAATTTGTTAGGTAAAAGGAATAGTAAGCAAGTAATATAGTTAAACTGCAAGGGGAGGTTTGTGATAGATGTAACATTAAGAATCAGGAATTTTCTGGGAAAGATTTGTGAGTTTTAAATTTGTAATTTGGCCTCTTTTGCCTCTGAAGTTGTGCCAACTAAGTAAGGAAGGGAACTTCACCTTGTGTAGGTATATATGCATGTGTGTAAGCACACACAGGTATGTGTCTAGTTTAAATGAGGAAAAAGTGAATGAACTTAAGGTTTGAAAAGAATTCATGGATTTTGGAAATAAAAAAATGGAAATAAAATGTAAAACAAAGCTGTAGTTCTGCTAATTTAATAACTGCAGATGTTTAAATGGATGGTTGTAGTAGCTTAAGTGAATATTATATGAATTTATTATTTTCAGATATTAGCATAAAATTTCCATGCCAACAACTTGGTTTGAATTAGTTACTTTTAAATGATCAAGTTAGTTAATGTTAAAATATTCGTATAGCCACTGCAGTGTTTTATAGTAAAGTACTTGCATTCAGTTGAAAGTTAAGAATGGAGTAGGAATAGGTGAGGTTGCAAGTTACTAATTCAAACTTCATTAATTGGTTGGTTTCTGGGATTATTTCCTTACTGTTACAGAGTTTGGATCTATGGTCATAATTTTAGCAAGTGTTAAAATAGTGTGAAAACTGACTTCTGTTATATACTATCAGATTGTGATTCTCAGTTTTTAATTTTATATTTAAAGACAGACTGGTGTTTTGTTCCTCCTTCAAATCATTGCAAATTATGTAGTTGGTTGGATTTCTTTGTAGTAGTTTCAAGAAGGAGCCATTGACTGAGCTGGTTAGTCAAATGAAGTTGTCTGACATGGGTTACTTTAGTTTGTGGTTTTAGATGAACAGTACATAGTACACAGCTGTTGCTCCAACAGCTTTGTTCCAGCTGTCTTACTGGTCTGTCACAAAATACCCCACATTCCTTTTGTGTGTGTGTGTGTGTTTTTTAATGGAAACCCTTGTAATATTCTATTAAAGTGGATCCTAGTAATTACTTTAATGACTTTACTTTTATGCCTATCAGTAGCTATTCAGAATGGTGCTAAAAATGGATTATGACTAATAGATTTAAACCTTGTATTTATACTTTTTTGCTGTGAATAAAAGTTGCAGTTGTGAAATATTTATACAGGACAAGTTAAGTGGTTAACATTGAAATAGGCACCAAACTTAATGTCCTAAGGTAAGTTGTTGGTATCTGGGTAATGAAACATATCTTCTAATTTCTTATTTTAACCTTGAGTTTGTGTTAATTCATTTTTTTTTTTTTAAGAGAGAGGGGAAGGGAGGGAGAAAGAAGAGTTTGTATAAATTAATTTAAATAGAATTATAAGGTGAAAAGCCATAGTAGTATGATTATAAAGTTGTGTAAAATCTATATAACTAAGAATTTAGTTTGTGGGTTTTTAAAATAAGATTTTACTTATTTTTAGAGAAAGGGGAAGGGAGGGAGAAAGAGTGGGAAAGAGAAACATCAGTGTGTGGTTGACTCTCAAATGGGGACCTGGTCTGCAAAAGAGGTATATGCCCTGACTGGGAATTGAACTGGTGGCCCTTTAGTTCACATGCTGGTGTTTAATTCACTGAGCCAAACCAGCCAGGGCTATTTTGTATTTTGATAAGGTTGTTAGACATCATTTGATATTCCTATCCTATATGGTGAGTGAGTTATAATACTAAAGGTTTCAAGTTTTTTTTTAACAGGGATCTCTGAAGAATATTTTGAATCAATAATGACTAATGTACAAGGTCTGTCCAGAAAAAGCCCAGCCATTATTAATATAAGGAGAATGGTTTGCACAACATTGTAACCTGGCAGCCAAGGAGAGTGGACTGGAATGCACATACATGAACAATGACGACTTCACTATACTAGTTAGTGGGGGCAGTAGACTCCATTGAGTGAGCACGTGTACTGTGACCATCACATTCGCAATGACTGAGTAGAGCAATGAATCTGCATCAAATTTTGCGTTAAGCTTGAACATTCCTTTGTGGAAAACTATTGGGATGGTTCAAAAGCTGCAGCTATTGGCAAGTAACTGGTGATTGGCAGCTTCATCATTGACAATGAGACCGGTCATTCATCATCATGCAGAGTATTTTGGTTAACCGTCAAATCACCCAGGTGACTTAGCCATGCTACAGCCCAGATTGGGTGCCCTGTGACTTCTGGCTTTTCCCAAAACTCAAATAATCACCTTTGAAAGGGAAGAGATTTCAGGCTATCGATGAGATTCAGGAAGATACATAATAGGGCAGCTGATGGCAATTGGGAGAACTGTGTGAGGTCCCTAGGTGCCTACTTTAAAGGGGACTGAGGTGCCATTGTTCTATGTATGTTTCTTGTGTCTTGTATTTTCTTCAGTTTTTCATATTACATGGTAGGATACCTTCTGGACAGACCTTGTATATTGAGTGTTTTCTGTGCCTTAGATACCAATGGTAAAAGCTTTACAAGCATTACCTTATTTAATCTTTACAATTTATTATATCTCTCTCTTACGGATAGGGAAACCAAGGCTCACCGGTTAATAAATAAGTTGCCCAAGGTCCTACCACATGACTGAGATGAGACTTGAATCTGTATTTTCTGATTACAGGATGCCAGAGAAATATACTGCTACCTTGCCCCTCAAACATTTTTGAAAATTTTAAAACATATATTTTAAACATTTACTTATTTACCTATTTACCTACCTACCTACCTACCTACTTACCTTCCTTCCTTAATAATGAAGTCTTTGCCTAAGTTTTCCTTTCTTTTTAAAAAATGCTTAGGTTCATGAAACATTTTCCATTTCGTTGAAAAATTAGCAGAGCTGGGATTGAAGGGAGAGTGAAGTTTTGTTAAAGGCATCCCTTTCACCTCCCTCCTGCTTCCGTTTGATCCATTTCTCATTGCGCCTGCACATGCTGGTCCCCAAGGTGGCAGCCCCAGGAACCTGCCCCTTACCTATTGTAATCTGTGCTTTTCACACAGTGTACTGGAGAAATACAGTTAATCACACTTAGTCACAATCTGTGCGAAATACACATCCATGATTTCTGAAGCTGTGTCATCCTTTGTGAAGGATGTGCTTGTATGTAATTCACCCCTCTAGGTGTAGATAAGGCTTTTCATCTCCAACAAGCCTTTCCTGAGGACCTAGGTGCCCCTCCCATGTGCTTCCATAGTATCCCTGGCGTTTTCTTTTCCTTTTGAAATAAGAGTGAAAGCCATGCTTCTTTGGTGCTTAATTCCTGAAGATCAAAAGAGTTTTCTTCTGTATAACTCTAGTACAGTTATCAAAATCAGGAAATTATAGTACTGTTATCTAACTTAATTCAGGCTTCCCCAATTGTTACAATAATATCCTTGATAACAAAATTAAAAAAAAAAATTTTTTTTTTTGGTCCAGTATCCAATCCAGGATTGCTTGTTGCACTTTAGTTTCTTTCTTCTTAAAGTCTTAAAACTATTTGTAAAATATCTCACAATTTTGGTTGTCTGATATTTTCTTATCAAATTGTGTAGCTTTGGCAGAAAGAGTACAAAAGTCTCCAGTACATCATATTTGGGAGGCTTATGTTGTTTATTTTTCCCATTGGTGATAATGTAAAATCTGGTACCTTGGTTAACTGCAGGAAAATTAGTAATTTTCCCTTTGTAATTAATAAATATCTTGTGGGTGGAGATACCAAGACCAGGTTAATAAGTAGTTATTTTTGACCCTATTGGGTTGGCGCTCTTTCTCCTCAACTTGTTTCCTAGTTTCCTTCTTGTTACGTTTACTGTCTCCAATTTGCATTTTGTGAAAAGAAGTTTTTGATGCCGTCAAAGCACACTGGCATCATATTGTCTGTGGAGGCAAAAGCCCCTAGTTACTACCTTTTCTTTATCGGTAAAAGGTTCTATGATTTCTAGGCCTTGGTTTCTTTCTGTGTAAAATGAAGGGTTTAAGGCCTTTCAGATTCTAAAGTCCTGTGGTACATGAGTTTGAGTTTTAAAAATTTAATTAGATTGTTTTATCTTACTTAACCTTTTTTTCATAAGGTTTTTGAGAGGCTATCTTTATATTTATTTTTGTACAATATATAAATGTCTCATTGCTTTGGTTTGTAAGAGAACTGTCTTCGATTGAGGCTAAGATATTTTACAGAACCTAGGTAATGCCTCATCCCAAGCTGGAAGACAAAGTGATATTCTCTTTTAATGGGGTAGGGACTCATTCCCACAATAGTCATTGAATAAAATTCTGTAATTCCTTAGTTTTTTGAATTGTTTAAAACAAAAGAAAAAACAAAAAAGGAAAGGAAAAACCCCAATTCCATCCAATGGTATCTACAACCTTGAAAAACATGATTTATATATAATTTCTTCTGGAGAGTTTTATAGAGTTGCTAAAGAAGTGAGAATCTTGATTCTGTGTAGAATTTAGAGCCAGTTATTTAGTTGTAGGATTTTTTCATTTTAAACAGAGTCAAGTGTTATTTCACATTGTTAATTTTACGTTCAGTAGTAAAAACATTAGGTTATTTAATGAATTTTATAGAAAATAAATTTGGGTACATTTTACCTTTTTAAAATTCTTCCTTAAGAATAGAATATTTTGAAAATTTATTCTATTACAGTTGTCCTACCAGCCCCCGCCCCACCCCATCCCCTCTCCCACAGTCAATCCCCCTTGTGTTGTCCGTGTCCATGGGTCATTCATACTAGATCCTTCACTAGACCCTTTCCCTTCTTTCCCTCTTTCTACCCCCACGTCCTGCCCCTTTGGTCACTATTAGTCAGTCTGTTCCTTGTTTCCATGCCCCTGGTTCTGTTTTGCTCATTTGTTTGATTTGTTCATTAGTTTCCTGTATTACGTGAGATCATATGATATTTATTTTTCCTTAAGAATATTTAATGCATTTACTTTTTATGAGTTACATGCATGTAGGTACTTTAACTTTCAGAGAACATTTGTGTACATGATTTCCTTCTGTACCAGCAGTGACCCTTTATGGATTAGAAGGCAGCATGACATTGTTGTGGTCATTGTTGTTTTCATTCTTTACATGAAGAAATGGAGGCTTGGGAAGGTTCTCTGTCAAGTAAACAATGAATCTGGGATTTGTGTTGGTTTTCTGACTCTTAAAACATTTTTTATTTATTTTTAAATTTTAATTTATATGTTTTAAAGATTTTATTTTTAGTGAGGGGAGAAGGGAGGGAAAAGAGAGGGAGTGAAACATTGATGTGAGGGAGACACATTCATTGGTTGCCTCTTGCGTGCTGTCCCCACTGCACTAAACTCACAACCCCGGCACGTGCCCTGACCAGGAATCAAACCAATGACCTTTTGCTTTGCAGGACAATGCCCAACAACTGAGCCAACTTGGTCAGGCGGTTTCCTGACTCTTAAAATAGAGTATCTTCTTACTACAGAATTATGAATGTTAAAATGGAACAAAAATGTTGTCAACACTTACCAGAGGGGAACTGAAAAGAGTGATACATCATTTAATGAATGAAATTGTTATGTGACTATAGAGAGTAGGGGAAGGGGAAGAGAGGGAAGAGTAAGTGAGGTTTCATCAGAAACACACTTAATGACATGGTATATTTCTACAAAAATTGTTAATGTTGGTGACTGATGAAAAAGTTAGTATGTGGCCGAGATTTGTAACCACATCATGTCTCTGAAATGTAGCTGGTGCCCTGACTGCTGTCCCACAAGGTGAGGGGTTGCCTAGGGGTTGCTGTTGGATTCCTGGTCAGGGCACATGCCTGGGTTGTCTAAGGGTTTAGTACCCCCTTAGCCCACCTGCCAGAAGCAACCTAATGATATTTCTTTTTCACATTGATGTTTCTCTCCCTCTGCTCTCCCTCCCTTCCCCGCTCTCTGAAATTAGGTAAAGAAAATCTTAAGAAAAAAAATTATCTTAAGAAGACTGATATTCTTCAAATAGCACTGTTGTATAAATGCCTGAGTATGACAAACACCAAATTTAGCTATTGATTACCTTTTGGGGTGAGGAGGAGGAGTGGGTGGGAATATATTGTTGAGGAACATGTAAATGCCTAGAATCATATTGCTGATGTTTTATTTCCTAAGTTGGGAGTTAGACATACATATTAATTTTTCTTAATGTTTTGAAAATATTATTTATTTATTTATTTATAGAGAGAGAGGAGAAAAAGAGGGAGAGAAACATCAATGTGTTGTTGTCTCTTGTGCACCGGGAAATGGGTACCTGGCCCACAGTCCCCTGGCTGGGAATTGAACTGGCAATCCTTTTGGTTTCTAGGCTGGTATTCAATCCACAGAGCCACACCAGCCAGGGCTATTTTCTAAGATACAGTTAATTAATAATAATGTACTCTGAATTGACTGGAAACTTTTAGTCTTTCATTTGCTGTTCAAGGCATCTATCTTGACTTGGTTGACCAGACACGAGTGTGTTCTTTAGGGGTTTTCCTTCAGGGTGGGAAACTATTTTTTTTTTCTTTGTCTATTCAAACAACAAATAAAATTTGAGTATAATACTTACTATAGTAAAAAGTTAATATTTGAGTTTGTGAGTAAAACTTTTGTTTAAATGTGTTGTGTATAAGTCTTTGCGTTATGATTTGCTTTTAAAATGACTATCTATACACAGTTTCTAAAGCTTTCTGCAGAGCACAGTTATCTGATTTCATCTTGGTGGTTACAGGAACTGATGATTAATTTTGCCTTAACTTTCCTGTATGAAAAAGTGATACTTTAACTTTTCCCAGCATAAAATTCTTAACACAGTTTGTAGATACACAAAATGAATGCTCTCATAATGTGGTGTTAGGTAGGTGTAAGTATTAAAAGAAAATCTAGAATATATACTAGACCCATGCTCTTATGTTATACTGTTGACATGTTTTTGGTCATAATGTTTACTTGTTTATAATGTAAATGGATAATTTTTGGACTGAGAACATTTTCATCAAGAGTTGAGTATGTGTGTGTGTCTGTGTGTGTGTGTGTGTGTGTCTGTGTGTTTGGGGAGTTAGAATTATTTTAAAAATGTGCTCCCTTTTGGTGGCCTTGTGAATGAGAGGAATTTTATATTCCAGTTTGGATGATTATGGGATTAGGAAAAATTTTCTTGGTAGTTGTTCCATCTCAGAGCTTTGCCTTTACTTGCGTAATTCTGATTTTGGGGGAGGTAAAATGTGAGAGAGAAATGGAATTTTACGTTCTTTAATGTGAAAGTGTGTACAGTTAGATGTTGCTAATTTCCTCGGTAAAGAAACTAATTGAAAACGTGATTAAAGGCATCTTTAGATTATAGATTATAATGTGTGCTTAAGAGGAAGTGCGTAGGGTTGGCTGGGGTGGGTAAGAGGTAGAAGGTTGGGGAGGGTGAAATAAATACTATTTTGTTTTTAAATGGCATCATTTTCTGTCTTACAATATAGTTGACAATGAACTTTGCTTTCTATAACATAACATTTTAAGATAACAAGAATTACACATATTGTATCAGGACTTTGTAGAGCATTGGAGATTTTTATATAATCTCTAGAACATCCACTTAATAATAGTATGTATGTACATACAAATACAGTGATTATTTCCTCAGTTGACAAAGCTGCCTGTGTAAATTAAACTAATCAGATAGACCTAATTAGTTTAAAGTTTCTCTTTGTGAGGAGAGAAAGATCTGAGGTATTCCAGGGGCCCACTGTGTTACCTGTGATGTTGACAGTGAACCTGCACCTGTTACTACTGAAGTTGGACCTTAGTTCTTGAGTTTGGCAAAGAAAGAATGTCAAGACAAGAACTCAAATTATGAGAGAAAGTTTACTTAGAAAGTTCCAGAGGTAGTAAAAGTGAGCTGAAATGATCTAAGGAAACAAATTACAGAGGCAAAAGAAGGGCCCTTGGAGCCAAGATTTGAGCAGGCATGCTCTGGGGAGAGAGGGAGAGCCGCTCGATCTGGTTATTGATTGTAGAGGATTGCATGCCTCCTTTTTGTAGGATTACCTATGAATTAACTAAGGGTACAAATTGGGGGTCCCTGATGTTTTTGGATGGATTCCGAATGTCATCTAAGGACTGGACTCTTGTGGTATTGATTTTTGAGAACTTGAAAGTGTTTTTGCTTCTGGCAGGGTTTAATTTTATAGGTTTTCTTTCTCTAGTGTCTTCCCAAAAGCAGAGCCATTCTTCCAATTGCTAGTGGCAAGTGGAAACTGTGATCCATCAACACATTTGTTATAGAAGAGATTTGGAAAATGTCCCACATGCAGGGGTTTTTAATCTTTCTTGTACGTAGGACTCTTGGCAATTTGGAAACACCTATGGACTCCTTACAATACTATTTTTAAAATGTGTAAAATAAAATATATAGGACAATAAAGAAGACCAATTACATTTAAATATAGTTATCAAAATATTAAAAACAAAGTTTTTATATTTAACTTGTATTGAGTATAAATACTATTCTGTATGATTGGCAACCATTGTTATGTAAAGTATCTGTGATTTCTGTTGGTCACAGTCACAGATACTGCTTACAATGGTTAATTGAAGAAGAATGCTAAATTTCAGTTACAGATTAGTAAGAAAACATTTTTCCCCATCCACATTTTGAAATTTTAATCCCGAGAACATTTTTGTTGTTGTTGTTTATTTTTTAACCTGGTGGAAAGAAAAATTAAGGTTTTGGGGCCAGGTGTTTATGGAATTGAGTCTCAGATTCACTACTTACTATTATCTACATACTTTTGCAACTCAGCCTTAATTTCCTCACCGATATGGTAATAGTACTTGTGGAATTTTAGCATATTACATCTTGAACATCTAAAAAAGCTAGAATGCCACAAGTATCATTACCACCTCCATCTGCTATCAAAATTTACTGATCTTGTCATTTTGTCAGTCTGAAGTATGAAGACCTTACCTCCCTTTACATTCCTGTACTCTTTCTTGTTTATAGTATAATTATTTTAAGTATTTCTTCTGCAGACATATAGAACCACGTCAGACATTGTAAATGATTTTTCTTCAACTGTCAAGCATACTTTAGACAACTGAAGAGAGGGAAAGCCTTCATATTTATCCATGTTTTTGCTGTTTTTCCTTCCTTTAATTATTTACTTTCTGTTTAGAGAACTTATTTAGCCATCCTTTTAGAGTAGATCCACTGGTAACAAATTCTCTTATATTTGCTTTATCTTCATTCGTGAAGGCTATTTTTCAGAGAGAGTGGCATACGATTCTGGGTTGATAATTCTTTTAGATCAGCGCCTGAAAAATTGTGACACTTCTGGTCTTCATGGTTCCTGATGAGAAATCTGCTGTTCTTCTAATTGTTTTTCCCCATAAGTGAGATGTTTTTCTCTGTCAGCCTTCAAAGTTTTTTCTTTGTCTTTCATTTTTAGAAGTTTAATTATGATGTGTCTTGGTGTGGATTTCTTTGTTTTTTTTTCCCCTTGTTAGTTTTGCTCAGCTTCTTGAATGTGTAGGTTTCTGTCTTGCCAGACCTGGGAAATTTTCAGCTATTATTTGTTCAAGTACTCTTTCAACCCCACTTTCTTTGTTCTCTCCTCTTGTACTATAATAATATGAAGTTAGGTCTTTTGTTAGAGTCCCATAGGGCCTGGAGGCTCTGTTCATTTTTTTGTTTTTTAGTGTATTTCTCTCTGTTTTGCAGATTGGGTAGTTTTTGTTGTTCTTCGTTCCAGTTCATTGATTATTTATTCTTCTTTTCCATTCTGCTGTTGAGACCATCCTCTGAGCTTTTATTTATATTAATTTATTTTTAAGATTTTATTATTTTCAGAGAGAAGGGAAGAGAGAGAGGGAGAGAAACATCAGTGTATGGTTGCCTTTCACCTGCTTCCAGCCATGGACCTGGCTGGAGACCTGGCCCACAACCTGGTTCTGTGCCCTGGCTGGGAATCGACCCAGCGACCTTTGGGTTTGCAGTCTGGCGCCTTATCCGCTGTTCCACCAGCCAGGGCAAGACTATCCTCTAAGTGTGCTTAGGATTGCTGAAACATTTTTACAGGACTGCTTTAATGACTTTGTCAGATGATTCTTGACATCTCTGTCATCCCTATGTTGTGTCTATTCTTTTTTTTTTAGTCATTCAGTTTGAGATCTTTCTGGTTCTTGGATTTTATTCTGAGGCTCTGAATCTTAATCAATTAGTTTTAGCTGACTCTTTGATAACTGCTCTGGCAAGATAAAGGGGGGGGGGGCAGTGCTACCTCATGATTTCCAGGGGAGGGAGAGGTCCAGATCCTCAACTCGGTGTTCATTGAAATCTGAGATGGAAGGACATTCTTTGTTCCTTCTGGGTGGGGGTGGGAGTCCAGGCTCCCACATGATCTCCATTGATGCTGTTGGGGGAGTGAGATGCGTTACTGTCTGCGGGGGAGGTGAAAGTCTTGGCTTGCTACTTGGGCGTCTTTGCCATTCTACCAGTGGGGTTTTGGGGTGCCTGTTTATAGCCTTGAGTGTGGAATTCTAGACTCCTCTGGGCCTTTACTGGTGGAGGTGTGAGTAGGGCCAGACATTTTTCCTTCTGTGATGTGTGACTGGAGTACAGTGGTTATTGTCTTTAAGTTTTCCAGCTTTCTGGGTTGTCCTTTTCTTGGTCCCTTGGTTCGAGAGAACATGCTTTGGCTAGAAGAGTTCTTTTTGTTTGCACTTGTTGGCATTTCCAGGTCACAGGTGTTTTCAGCTCCAATTCTGGGATTTTTAAGATAAAAAGAAAACCCAGGGAACTTACTCACCATGGTGTTGTTCTTTGGCTTCCAAAACATTTAGCCCATCTGTATTCTTCCCAACATTCAGAATCTTCTTATGTTGGTTTTATATACGGTTGACCCTTGAACAGCACAGGGTGAGGCGCCAACCTCTATGCATTCGAAGTTCTGTATATAACTTGTGATTCTCCAAAAACTTAGCTACTAATAGCCTATTGTTGACTGGAAGCCTCACAGATAACATGAACAGTTAACACATAATTTTGTACGTTATATATATTACATACTGTATTCTTACAATAAAGTAAGCTAGAGAAAAATGTTATTAGCAATCATGAGGGAGAGAAAATATATTTATAATACTGTATTTTTTTGTAAAAAAATCCATGTGTAAGTGGACCCATGCAGTTTAAACCATGTTGTTCAAAGGTTAACCGTATAAATGAATATCAAAGAGTTTTTGGCTTAGGAGGAATGGGGTAAGTATGTCTACTCCGTATTTCCAGAAGGAAAGTCCTTTTAAGGTTTTTTCCCCTGTTATATTAAATAATGTAATTAATATTTCTCTCCAAAGTTTTCTTATTTTGACTTGAGATTGTTAGCTCAAAACCAAATATTTTTATACCTCTTGATTCAAGTCATTATGTCATTAAATTTAATTTAATAATGAATTTCATTCTGTACCTATTGAGTTTGAGATGCTTCAGAGGCAGCTATGTGCAGCATGTGTTATCCCTATTTGTAACCAGAAGCATAGAATAGGAAAGAGATCTGGTTAGAGAGACAGATTTGGGAATCTAAAGTAATAGATGATTCTTAAAGATGGTTTGTGAAGATGAGACTTACTCATGTTTCTTGTTTATATACTGAGTGTAAAGAACTAGCATAATAGGAAAGATACTGAAGAAGGGATCTTTGAGAAGGTGGGAGGAGATTAAATCTACGGCACAACTCAAGAATTAAAAACTGGTAAGAATAATATTTTCCCCCCTCTAAGAAAGGTAGAAAGGATCTTCATATGCATATGATTATGAATGCGGAAGACTTCTTAGAAATGAGGGAGGACCTGATGGGAGTCTCAGCTAGAAAATAGGAGGCAAAATAATCTAGATGTACATAGATGCTTTTTAAAAAAAGTTTTTACCCAATAGCAATTAAAAAAATATTTTATTTATTATTTCCAGAGAGAAAGGAAGGGAGAGAGGCAGAGAGGGAGAGAAACATCAATGTATGGTTGCCTTTCACCTGCCTCCAGCCAAGGACCTGGCTGGAGACCTGGCTTGCAACCTGGTTATGTGCCCTGGCTGAGGCATTGAACCAGCAGTTGGGTTTGCAGGCCGGCGCCTTATCCAGTGTGCTACCAGCCCAGGGCCTTACCCAATAGTAATTTCATAGGTTATATTACAAGCTTATCAGAATTGCATACATACACACACACACACACACACACATATAAATTTGCTGATTAATACAAATGATTCTTACACCTTAAAAGCAAAATTACGCCTGCAACAGGATGAGCAGACAATTAAAAAAAAAAACAGCTCTGGTTGGTGTGGCACAGTGGATTGAGCACTAGCCTGTGAACAAAAGGGCGGGTAGGTTTGATTCCGAGAGACAACCACATATTAATGTTTCTCTTCCTCTCTTTCTCCCTTTCACCTCTTTCTAAAATTAAATAAAATCTTAAAAAGTACAATACATATTTTAAATTGTTACCCTTAACTGAGGAGCAAAAAAAAAAAAAGGCAAAATAAAACAAGAAGCCATTTAAAAATGATCATTTGATCAATTAACAAAGATTAATAAAAAGTTACCTATTTTAAGTAAAGGTATTGGGATATGTGGCACTCAAACAGCTACTGAAATTGTAAACCACCAAGCTGAATTATGTCTTATGTTTCATACACTAACCCATTAGTTATTTTTCAAGGAATTTTCCTGATTTACATACAAAATTTTTTGATAGTGTTACTTATAATACAATTTTGGGAATAGCCTATATGGTCAATAATAAAAAATGAGTAATAGTCAATTTCATTAAAATTAATCTTAAGAGACTATTTGGCAAGGAGGAAATGCTCATTAAATGTGTGTGTGGGAGCAGGTTATAAAACTGAATGTACAGTACAATACAGATTTACTT
This sequence comes from Noctilio leporinus, assembly GCA_004026585.1. NCBI lineage: Eukaryota > Metazoa > Chordata > Mammalia > Chiroptera > Noctilionidae > Noctilio > Noctilio leporinus. The sequence goes on from PVIW01000263.1 coordinate 242,886, forward strand.
ATACATATATGCATGGGGGAAATGGACTCATTAAGTGGAGAGTAAACATCCCTGGATGATTTTCATTATCTTTGTTCTTTTCTTTGTCTGGATTTTATTCACTAAACGTGCAATATATTTTAGAAGGAATATTTTCATGTCAGTGCTGTTGAGAGCTCTTAGGGACTACAGCTGGTATAGCTTTGCTTTCTACAGTATAGTTTCATAATTATCAATAGTGTAACCTTATCCTTTGACTTGATAAGTATACCTCCAGGGATTTTACAAAGGAAACGAGTAAGAACGATAAAGCTCTTTCCATGTAGATATTTATCATGACATGATTTATGATAGTGACATGCTGTAATTGTCCTGAAGAGGCCAACGTTTAAAATATAGGTCATTGCTCTCGTGAACTTAATACAGATCAATGGAGCTTATAAATGTGATTTTGGAAATATCTATAATGGCACAGGAAGTTGCTTATTATAATTTAAATGAAAGAATATAAAATAGTGCATTAAATTTTATCTCTGATTTTCATCCTTAAAATAATAGAAAAAACAATATGAAAAGAAAATCAACTAAATATTGACTTATTTTCCTTACACTTTTATAAATTTTCTGCAATGACCATTGTTTTATAATTAGAAAAAAGTTGAAAATAAATTTGCTAGTTAATATAAAATGATACATAAAGTTGTTCAGTTTGCATTGCTATGATATACAGAGGTTTGAGTTTTTTTTTGTTTTTGTTTTTTTTTTATTGTTTTTGTATTACATCCATCCCCTTTTTGCTTGAGTTTTTACTATTGAAATTTTTCCTTACTTAATTTGTGTTTGCCCATTTTTCTGTTAGTCTCTTTAAGAAAACCTCTATATGTTGTATATTTACTTCAGTTTCTCTATTTTGTGGTAAAACACATTATAGACTACAAATCAAGATTTCTTCCATCACCTAAAGTTTAGAAAATGATAATTTCTCTTAAGATCTGATGTGTGGTTTTTTTTTTTTTTTAACATGATCAGAGTTTTTATAGTTACATCTTTTATAAGGAATCTATTTCTTGACTTTATTGTGTATGATTTTAAAAATTGATTGAAATACTGAATGAAATTTGTGAAAATTTCATAACAATACAAAATTTTTATCTTATGTGCAAGATGTAAAATAAAAAGTATTGTGAGAGCTTCTTATTCTGCACCTCCATTTTATTCCTCTTTAGGTTCCTGTTCTCTAGTAGGGACCATTTACAATAACATGCACCCATTTTAAGTGTCTTGTTAGATGAGTTTAGACAAAATGTATATGTGAAAACTATGTGACCCTTACCAAAAGCAAGATATAGAACATTTCCATCAGCAAAGAAGGTTCCTTGTGCCCCTTCCCTGTTCAGTAACCTCCAGAGGTAACCACTGTATTGATTTTGATCACCATAGTTTAGTTTTGCCTGTTTTAGACTTTATATCTTGGAATTACACAGTATATATTTTTGTGGCTAGGATGTTTTTGTCTGACATATTGTTCTTGGTTGTAATTCATCCATAATATTGCTTATTTTGGTATTTTTTTCTTTTTGATTGCTTGGTTCCATAAAGTGGGCATACCAAATTTATTTGACTTTGTACTTGTTGATGGGATAGATTTAGATTTTAGGAATTATAAATAAAGCTGCTCTGAACATTCATGTACAAGTTACTATATGGATTTATAGTTCCATATCTCTTGAGTTAAAACCAAGTTGTGAGTTACTAGGTTATATGATAAATGTATGTCTAACTTTGAAAAACAGTTTGGCAATTTCTTACTAAATTATGGTGCCTTTTTTATACTTACACTCAAAGATGAATGGGAATTCCATTTACTCTGGGTTCTTGCCAACACTTAATATTTTATCCAGTCTAATGGGTATGTAATAGCTGGTATCTCACTGTGGTTTCAATTTGTTTTTCTCAGACTGATGATGTTGAACATCTTTGTGTGTGTATGTTGGGCATTTGTGTACCTTTTTGTTAGTGTCTGTTCAAAGCTTGTCTTTTAAAAACTGGGGTGCTTGTGAGGGTTTTTATATTTGCAATACAAGTCCTTTGTCACCTATGTGCATTGTTAGTATTTTCCCTTTGTCTTTTTGTTGGTTTCTCATTTGTCTGTTTGTTTATATTGAGGTATAATTGACATAAAACATGATATTGGTTTCAGTTGTACAACATAACACTTCATATATATTCCAAAATGATCACATTAAGTCCAGTTAACATCTGTCACCATACACATTTCTTCCCTTTTAATATTTACATTATATCCGATTATACAGCCATATTGCTTTGCCAGAACTTTTGAACTTTTAAAGAAGGAGAATTAAATCATGGATGTTTTGCTGTTGGTTTCTTTCTTTCTTTCTTTTTTTTTAAGATTTTATTAATTTTAGAGAGAGGGGAAGGCAGGAGGAGGAAAGAGAGAAACATCAACGTATGGTTTGGTTTGCCTTTCACCTGCTTCCAGCAATAGACATGGCTGGAGACCTGGCTTTCAACCTGGTTCTGTGCCCTGGCTGGGGAATTGAACCAGCAATTGGGTTTGCAGGCTTGCGCCTTATCCAGTGTGCTACCAGCCAGGGCCTTACCCAATAGTAATTTCATAGGTTATATATACAGCCCTGGCTGGGAGTCAAACCGGTGACCTTTGGGTTTGCAGGCCCGTGCTTAATCCACTGAGCCGCACCAGCCAGGGCTATAGTTTCTGTATCTGTAAAATGCTGAATATTTTTTGTATAAGTTAGGTAAAATAAGTACCCTTTAGTATTTTATTGAATGCTAGTATTAGCAATGTAATTTTATCATTGATATTTGGCATCTATAAACATGAATTTTATTTGTTTTTATTAAACTGTTACTGTGGTATTCCTTAATGTTAAATCGTTCATACACACCTAGAACATGGATAAATTCATTTATTTAACACTCTAAAGAATTTTACTTACTATCATTTTACCTGAGAAGTTTCTTTTTAATGTCATTAAGTTGTATTGCATGGGTGTTGTTTGTTGTTTCCGTTTTCTGGATACATAAAAGCAGTGATCCAAACTATATTTTTCTTGTAGGGTGAATTAGATAGTATGTTCATCTTTATATTCTTGAAGAATTTTAATTTTATTTTTTTTAAGTCAGAATTTACACTCTTATTAATCCCAGATATGAATTTGATAGTTTTTAGACAGCTTTGTCCATTTTACCTTCTGTTGCTTTAGTTTTCCAGTTCTTGAGATATCAGCTTTGTTTTTTAAATAAATTTTGACGTAAAAACATTACCTTAATTAAACTTCCCACCTTTCATTATATAACTATGCATGAGTATCTTATTTTTGTTAGATACTCTTTCCTTGGAATAAGTAAGTATCATCTGGACATTTAAAAATTTTTGTATTTGTTCATCATAGGAAGGAAGGGAGAGAGAGAGAGAGAGAGAGGCGGGGGGCGGGGAGGGAGAGGGAGGTGTCTGTTGTTTCACTTATTTGTGCATTCTTTGTTACTTCTTGCTGTGTGTCCTGACTGGGGATGGAACCTGCAATCTTGGCATATCAGGACATGCCCTGACCAGCTGAGAGCTACCTGGCCAGGCCTCATCTGAATATTTCATTGTGTTACTGGATGTTAACAACATGCTTTTTCAAGGAATTTAAGATGATCAAGGCATCTCTACCAATGACTCATGTAGGTTTTTCTAGAATGGGTCCCACACCTGCTCCTGGCCAGGGTTACCAGCTCTTAAATTGTGAGTGCCACCAATTATTGTGTTCTGGTTTCCTTGGGTTTAATAGTTTTCTGAAATCTTGTAATTTATTGTTTTGTTTTTCTCCTTTGACGAGCATATTCAAAATGATTTCACCTGTGAATACTGCATTTAGTCATTTGGATATTTGTTACATTCCTTACATTCCTGTTTTAATTTTCTAAATTTAAACATGTTTTTTTTACCCTTTATTTGAATGGTTTAATATATATGTAAAAGTTATCTCTGTTGATTTCTGCTTTTAATTAATTTATTTTGGCATTGTGGCCATGGATCTGGAATTTTTATTTATTTTTATTTTAAAGATTTTATTTATTTTTAGAGAGAGGGGGAGGGAGAGAGGCAGAGAGGCAGAGAGGCAGAGAGGGAGAGAGACATCAATGTATTGTTGCCTTTCATCTGCCTCCAGCTATGGACCTGGCCTGAGACCTTGCTTGCAACCTGGTTATGTGCCCTGGCTGGGAATCGAATCCGTGACCTTTGGGTTCACAGGCTGGTGCCTTATCCACTGTGTCACCAGCCAGGGCCAAGGTCTGGAATTTTTAGACATTAGAAAAGATATATTTGTTGGGTGTAATTCAGGGACTTGCAAATGTTAAAAAGCCTAGAGCTGATGTAACATTGGGGACCCTCTTTGAGAAACAGAATACAGAATTATGTACACAGATGAATATTTGTTTAGAAGGGAAAAGAAGAGACAAGCAAACTGGAATCAGAGACTTGGAAGCAAAGAGCAGAATGATAGTGACCAGAGGGGTGGGGGAAGGGGAAGGGGAAGGGTTTAGTCTAGGGGCTAGAATAAATATCTGTGGACGTGGACAATGGGGGTGGGAGTGGGGAAAGTGGGGGGAAAATGAAACAATTGTAATACAACAACAAGAAATTTTTTTGAAAAAACGAGAAAAGAAGGCATTTGTGTAAATGAGGGGCCTCAAAATCCCAGTCTTCATTTTGTGGTGAATTTGCCTCTGCTTTGAAGTGTACAATTTGATATGTGTACATTGAATCCTTATTGATTTTATTTATGGCCTTTGTATCCTGTCTTTTTGACTACATGATATAGATTATGTTTTACATTGACTTATATACTATTTGTTATCTAAATGGTGGAATTTTAAATGATCCCAGTATCTCTTGCCAAATAAATTTTACCATGCTTGATAATGATGTTTTCATACTTACTTTCCTTTGTTGACTAAATTTGATGCACCTTTTGTTTACCCGTTTATTGTTACCTTTGTATTTTTTAAGCACCCAGTTGCTGGATTTTATTTAAAAAGAAATCTTATTGAGACTCTTTTCTTTGAAGCCACTAAACTTTTATTATAATCATTTTGTTTCCAAAAATGAAACAAAATCTCTATGTGTTTTTCTCTCCATAAACTTTTCTGTGTTTGATCTGTTTCAGTTTCATTTTATAGTGACTTTATTTATTTAAAAAGATTTTATTTATTATTTTCAGAGAGAAGGTCAGGGAGGGAGAAAGAAAGGTAGGGAAACATCAATGTGTGGTTTCTTTTCACCTGCCTCCAGCTATGGACCTGGCCGGAGACTGGCTTGCAGCCCGGTTATGTGCCCTGACTGGGAATTGAACCAGTGACCTTTGGGTTCTCAGGTCGGCTCCAGTCCACTGAGCCACACCAGCCAGGGCTATTTTACAGTAACTTCTAAGGAGCAACATCTGTTTTCATTACCTGCAATATGTGGGAGGGAGAGTTAATAAAGTTTTTATCTGTGAAACTTTTTCTGTGATGAGTTGCCATTTTGAGTAAAGTATGTATATCTGAATGTATGAAGATTTAATTGGAAGAGATTAAAATTATATACTGCACATTTTCTTTTTCTCTAAAGCATTTATAAATTCATTAAGTAGGGGGCATTTATGTTGCATGAATTTGTATCGTCATGATTCTAGTAGTAATTTTACTGATAACTTGACTTTTGAATGAAATCAAGTGAGATTTAACAAGATAATCAGTTATTCTCCTGGGGTAAAATTTTAAATCTCATATTCTTCTGGGGTCTTTGGCTTGCTTGTGCAAGCAATTCAGACTTAGTTTGCTTAGTTGATTAGTGCAAATTAAAAGGCAGTTTTGCTAGTATGGATAAGCATGCTTCTGAAGCCAACATAACACAGCTTGACTTTTTTACTATTAGTGATGACAAATTGTAGTTTGGTATCTCTCCTTCTCCCTTCCTGTCTCTCTAAAAAGCAATTAACAACAACAACAACAACAACAACAAATATGTTTTCTGGTGCATATTTAAAAAAAAAATGTTACCTTAGAGCAAAAACAAAAAAAAGGTAATTACTCTTATTTTTTGTAAATCAATCAAGATTACACCTATTTGTTTTTTGGTCAGATGGGCCAAATATTTCTTGATGTGCCTCAGAATTTTAGTAATTAGCTGTACATGTACCATGAAATGAAAAAGGTTGAAAATCGCTGGCCCTTTGAACTGATTTCCCCCTCAGGAACCTCCCACCTAGTAGATAGGCTGAGGCTTTTTTCCCTCCTCACCATGAAGAAGACAACTTCCTTTATTTTGCATTTTTGGGTGGTGGTTATAGCACTTGTTTTGAGGTTTGACCACCCTCTGTTCAGCTATTTTTATTTTTCATGTTACTTTGAGTATACTCAGTGGTATTTTAACTATAATGCCTTCTGTAATAAAATTTGTGCAAAAAAAATGTTAGCATTAAAAATAGAACTTTGTGCATGCATATTCTATGTCTTAAAACACTGCTGCTCTTTTGACTTAATTTGGTTTCATTGATTTATGCTATTTCTGTTTCATCTGAGTTGTTTTTTAAACAAGCGATTGCCCAGTTTCCACAGCTGCACCGAATAGCAAAGTTCTACCCTTAATAGATTTTCAGTGTTTGTTTTTCTCTGTTCAACATGGAAATTATTTAAGATGTAGCATGAGTTTCAACTGCTTGGTTGTTTGAAGTGTCCCCACTTTCCCACCTCTAACACCCCCAACGAAGGACATGTTGCTCTGATTGGGAACTGTGCCCTCAATTGAATTGGATTCCTGATATTGTCATGCCAGTTAGAAGAAAGGCATTGGAGAACTTTTTTTTTTTTTTCTTTCACCTTTCCTTAGCCTTCAGAGCTCTTACTAAAGAAATTGCAGAATGAATGAAACTTGATAATTTTATGTTGCATATTTATAAGCTTTTCCAAAATTTTATTAGCATTGGAAAGCATACGTTTCCTGAAATAGTTTTAGTATCACAATGATTAGTGTGGCTGAGTTTAATGTAATATGTGCTGTAACTTTATTTAAGAGAATACTTAAGCATCATGTGAAACGGTTAACAATTCCAAACCTCCTGGGATGGACATTCAGTATGTAGAATGCTAAACATTATATGATAGCAGCAGCAGCAGCATTTTAGAAGACATATAACATTCTAGTGATTTGTAAGTTTTTTTTTTTTTTTTTTAAAGATTTTATTTATTACTTTTAGAGAGAGGGGAAAGGAGAGAGGAAGAGAGACATCAATGTATGGTTGCCTTTCACCTGCCTCCAGCTACAGAGCTGGCTGGAGACCTGGCTTGCAACCTGGTTATGTGCGTCCTGGCTGGGAATTGAACCAGCAACCTTTGGTTCGCAGGCGACTGACTTGTAGTTTTAAGTTTTCATTATTTATGGTTTTTTGAAAAATAAATCATTTGGTAAATGCCTTGAGATTTTCAGATTTGTACATATTCTGTTGAAACCTTCACTACTGTTTCTGAGTTAATGCCGTGGAATAATGAGGTCAGTTTTAGTGGTATTCCAGGAAAGAAAACTACATTCTCTTGAGGAAATTCTACTGTGTCAGTGTTTTGTTGAATATTCCCAGACAGAAAGTCTCAAATTTGAGGAAGTAGATGAGAGAAGCCTAGTGAGATTTTAAACTCCATCCTCCTTCAAAATGGGATCAATTGCAGCTCCTTCTCCAACTCTTACTCTGTTCTGTAGTTGGATGGTATTTTATGTAAAAATTACCATTTTACTAACAGAAGCTACAGTGGAAGATGTTACTTCCCTATACAGAAAGCATAGAAAACCTAAAAATACTACCACGATTCACATATAAGACTTAAATAAATAGAAAAGCTCACTATATTCTTGAAGAAGATTCAAGTTCTTAACTGTGCCATCTCTAAAACTTAATCTACAAACTTAATGACATCTAAAATAAAACTAAAAGGATTTTTAATTTATTCTTAAAGGTTTTATTTATTATTTTTCAGAGAGAGAAGGGAGAGAGGAAGAGAGGGAAAGAAACATTAATGTATGGTTGCCTTTCACCATCCTCTAGCTGTGGACCTGGCTGGAGACTTGGCTTGCAACTTGGTTATGCTGCCCTGGCTGGGAATGGAACCAGTGACCTTTGGGTTTGCAGGCTGGTGCCTTATCCACCAGCCAGGGTTTAAATCTAAAAGGATTTAAAAACCCCATCAAGACAATTACCCTGATGAGATAGTAAGTCTTAGTGTAAGCTCATTTTGTAGACAAGTAAAATGAAGCTAAGAGAAATCAAGTAACCTCCCTAAGGTTGCAAAGCAAAGAAGTGGTTGAAGCAGAACTTCCTAACAACGTAAGTGTAAGAGCTTCAGATGTAGTAATAGCTATATTATTTAGTAAGTGTTTAACATTATTAAGCATTATGGTTCCATGAAAGTACCACATATTTTCTCAATTAAAATTGCACCTAAGTACTTAGAAAATGAAAAGTTGTGAGATTTTCCTAGGGAGAGTTTAGACATAGTGCATGCTGTATTTATAGATTTATATAGGTCGTTTATGATTCTCTCCTTCCAAAATCACATTTTCCCACATGTATAAGCAGTTGTTCCAGGATCACTTATTGACTAGTTTGTCCTTCTCGTTTCAGCTACTATTCTGTTTCTTTATATATCAAATTTTATATATGTGGATTTTTTTTTAGGCCTTATATTCTGTTCTTGTAATCCTTTTTCCTGTTTCTGTGCCAGTTCCACTTTATTAACTTCATGGCCTCTGTTTAAAGTTTTATAGTTTCTTTCCATAAAAGTCTAGAATATATTTTAATAGATTTACTTTTAGTTGCCATGTATTTGCTGTTGCCTATTGTATATGTTATCTATTTGACTTAGTTTTTCTAATGGCTAGCATACAGAAACTTTTTGAAGGGGGTCTAGGGGTTATGTCAATTTTTGCATCCAGACATTTTGCAGAACTCTATTCCCAGTAATTATTCCATATATTCAGTAGGGCATTCTGTGTAGATAACCATATCATCAAATAGTTTTTAATGCTTGCACAATTTTGTTACCTTATTTTGTTTCATTGGTTAGGATCTCCATTATAATGTGGAATAAACATAGTAACGGAGGGCCTTCTTTCTTATTTTTGATTTTAAAGAGTTTCACTATTAAAAAATGTTATTTGCTATAGATTTTTAGTTTTCTTTTAGTCCTACTTGCTTTATTAATTTTTAAAAAGATTTTATTAATTTGTAGAGAAAGGGGGAGAGAAGGAGAGAAACAATATGTGGTTGCCTCTTGTGTACCCACCAACTGGGGACCTGGCCCACAACCCAGGCATGTGCCCTAGTGACTAGGAATTAAACCAGTGACCCTTTCATTCACAGGCCAGCACTCAATCCACTGAACCACACACCAGCCAGGACTTAAATTTTAATGTAAATGTAACATTCTCTCATACTTTTCCTGTACCTTGTGATCATAATGTTTTTTCTTTAATCTGTTCATATGGTGAATTAACTACAATTTTTCAAAAAGGTTTATGTGTCCTTATATTCCTGGATTTCTGGAGTACACCGGTCATAATGTGTACTCTTATTTATTATTGTATAATGTGTACGATTGTATCTTGTTTGCTAATATTTAAGAGCTTTAAAATTTTTTTTTGCATCTATGTTCTTTAGTTAAGATAGCCTGTAATTTTTATTTTTCCTAATGTCCTTGTCTTTGTACCTAGGTTATACTGATTTTGAGTTGGGAAATATTTCCTCCTTTTCTGTCTGCAAGAATTTGTGTAATACTGGAACTGCCTGTCCCCGAAAGTGTAGCGAAACTGGTTTTTTATGTAAGCGTGGCAAGATTCTTTTGTTTCTTAATTTTTCCTCTTTTATTGGTCCTAGCTTTCTAATAATTTTATCCCTAAATAAGTGACTAGGGAGCATTTATTGATAAGAAAACACAGAGAAGGCAGAAGTTTAAGGTTGAATCAGAATTTCAATTAGAGACTCAATTTTGGGCCAGCAGGAGCTGGAGAGTGGAAAGGGAGCCAAATCTGAGACTTTGCCTCATAAGAAGGATCTTTGCAACCAAGCTGAAGTGGTCCTAGGTAGGCTCACTTTGCTCTCACTCCTGAACAACGAAACAAACGTGCACTTCCAGAGCACAATTCAGGGCAGAAATAACAAACAGCAGATTTAGGCTCTACTCACACCCTGTGCATGTTCTTCATATATTTTTGACACTTTTTGTCATTTTTTAGGGTGTAAATATAAAGAAGGAGGGTTCTCAGTGCCATCCTTGTAGAATTCTCTGCCCTATCCAACCACATGAAGGGGAATTTATAGAGAAAACCTAAAATTTGCTCTCAACAATCAGGCTTAGTATGTATGGACATTCCCAAAGGTTTTAAAGTATTGATGTGCATTTATTCATTTACAGTCAGTTTATCTTTTTTCATTGTGTTGCTTATGTTACTACTAAGATTAACTCATATTTTCAACATTTTCCCATCTTTTACACTATACTTATTCTCATGACTAGTTTTCAGGATCTTGAAAAATGAATTTTGAAATACATGTAAATTATTTGGTATTTTTATTTTTGCCATCAATACCATTTTTGTATAAACTGACCGTATTTTTAATGCCTTTCAGAAAAGTTCCTTCTCTGTCTTACCTAATGTTTTTGCACAACTTTCTGAAAGCATCAAAAAGATTGATTACGGGGACTCTCTGGGCCAACCTGAAGTTTAACTTTGAAGGCTAAGTATTCATGAGTTGCTATAAGAAAAACTTTCTATTTCTTTTATTTCCTTTATAGGTTGAATTTAGCTAAATGAGCAAGTAAGTAAATGAGAGTTGCTTAAAGAAGTCTATTTAACATTTTTGACTTGATCAATTTCCGGTCTCAGTGTCAATAGAGTTTTTACCTTCGGTAAGAGCAGTGGGACTAGATAAGCATGCAGTCGTTCTAAGTGTATTAATGGTTAAGAAAACCGCTTAAAAATAATGTTAGGACATGGGAAAAAAAGATCTTGTTCTCTTGTGGTTTTCAGGGTACCAGAAGTTTAGTTTGGTATGTTTCACTCAATTGCTTTCTGTTCAATGAATAGGATCACACCATGCATCACAACTTTGCAGATTCACTACAAAGGAAATAGCAAGAGGTAAAATGACCTCAAATAAAATGTTACTTTTTTTGTGGGTGGGCAGTGTTACAATTAAATAAACACATTGAATTTTGCAGGAAGTCCTTTATTTAACTCATTTTTATGTTCTTCTCACACTGTGACTTTTTAGAGGGGTACAACTTACTCTTTAAACATTTTTACGATTGTAAATATATTCCATAATCACAATTAGTTGTTTAGTATTTTTAATAACCTTATTATATATAATTTCTTTGGTAACCTTCCCCTCTACCCCCCTTTTAGGCTGATGGTTTACTTAATGTGAGTGACTTAATAAGAGATCCGTGGGCTGGTGTGGCTCAGTTGGTTGGAGCATCATCCTGTGGACCAAAAGGTCAGGGCACATACCTAGGTTGTTGATTCAGGTCTGGTCAGGGCACGTAAAGAGGTAACCAATTGATATTTCTCTCACACTGATGTTTCTCCCTCTCTCCTTCCCATCCCCTCTCTCTAAGATCAATAAACCTGTCCTTGGGTGAGGATTAAGGAAAAAAGATCTGTGGGTTGAATGGCACTAACTGCCTTTTATGTTAAATTGTTTTAATCTGTTTTTGCTAGTTTATCATGCACATTTCTGTTGCTTTGATCTCACAATTGTTTTGTACTTAGAAAAATAAAACTGACATTTGTATCTCTCTACCATAAGTCTTTTGGGTAGAATCATGGCCTTTTGTCAGTTGTGTGTTGGGTATGAGATATTATGAAAATACTTTCTAAAATTCTTATTATGTATGATAATCTTGAAGTTTATGCTCTTAGAAGGCAGAAGGGCATCTGGATAGTTCCTGTTTGTATTCATTGTAATGCACATCATGTTCACATACCTGTTTGCCAGCCTTATTATCAGTGTCAGGATTGACTGGTGTGTGTGGGGAGAAAGATTTCGGGTCTGGACATTTTATTCCATAAGTATAGAGAAAATAGAGGCAATCCATTTATTCTGGTTTCTGAAGGTATCTCACAGTGTAATGATGTGGTGGTGTGGTACACAAGCCAGACTTCTTGGAAATCGCTCTCCACTCCACTGCTGACTGCTGTGTGGTTTTCAGCAAGTCACATAACCCACAGTGTCTTCATTCCCTCAGATGTAAGACAGAGACAGTAAGAGTTATCTACCTACTTCATGGGCTAATTGAGAAGTTTATAATGAATTAATATGTGTAAAGCACTCTGTGCCGGGTGCATAGTAAAACTCTATAGAGGTATTGTTGCCACGTCAATACACGTGACCCAGGATAGGCAGATGCATGTTTCCCTAAGGAGTGTTGAAAGAATCAATAAAATATCTGTGTTTGGGTTAGCTGTACTGTACACTCTGTCTTCCTTGGGAAACATTTCTTTTGTCTTTGCTTTTGTCTGCTCCATGGTCCAGCTGGGCTGTCTGCTGGAGTGACCACAGCAGGGGAGCTTGTTCTGAGAGACTGCACCAGGGCCACACCTGACTGGGTGTAGGAGTTCTGCTGTAAAGAAGGGTTTTGCTTCCCTTATAACCTAACTGAACAGTTGCTACTCATCCTTAGGTATTCTGGTGTTCAAAGAAGTAAACGTCCAGGTTCATTCATGCTCTTTCAAAGAGTTCCTTCTTTTTCACAGCCGCATAGTATTCCATTGTAGAAACGTATCACTTTTTTTTTTTTTAATCCACTCATCTGCTGATGGGCATTTTGGCTATTTCCAGATCTAGACTATTTTAAATAATGCTGAACATGGAGGTGCTGCATATATTCTTTCTGATTGGTGTTTCAGGACCCCTAGGATATATTCACATAAGTGGGATTGCTGGGTCATACTGCAGTTCCATCTTTAGTTTTTTGAGGAAACTCCATACTGTTTCCATAGTGGCTGTACCAGCCTGCATTCCCACCAACAGTGCACCATGGTTCCCTTTTCTCCATTTTGTTGCCAGCATTTGTTGTTTGTTGATTTATTGTTGATAGTAGCCTTTCTGGTAGGTTTGAGGTGATACCTCATTGTAGTTTTAATTTGCATCTTTCTTATGCTTAGTGACATCGAACAGTTTTTCATGTTCATTGGCCATTTATATGTCCTCTTTGGAGAAATGTCTTTTCAGGACAGCATGGATGGACCTGGAGAACATTATGCTAAGCAAAATAGGCCAGTTAGAGAAAGACAAATACTATATGATCTCACTCATATGTGAAACTAATGATCAAAATAAACTGACAAAATAAAACCAGAGGCATGGATACATGGAACAGACTGACGGATCTCAGAGGGGAGGGACTAGAAGAGATTAGCCAAAGGACATATATGCATATATGTAGAGCTCATGGACACAGACAACAGTGTGGTGAAGGCTGGGGGCTGGGTGAAAGGGGGGAAAGTGGGGGATATCTGTAATAGTGTTAACAATTTAAAAAAGAAGTAAATGTCTAAATAGGATTTATTAGGTTAGGGATTCATTCATTCAACAAATTATGCTTTAAGGCTTACGTGCATGACCTTAAGGAGTTTGCAAAGACAAGGTTTTCCTGTACAAAAGTAGAGCTTTAAGACCCTGGCTGGTGGCATAGTGGATAAGGTGCCGGCCTTCAAACCCAAAGGTCGCTGGTTTGATTCCCAGCCAGGGCACATAGCTAGGTTTCAAGCCAGGTCTCCAGCCAGGTCTGTAGCTGGAGGCAGGTGAAAGGCAACCATACGTTGGTGTTTCTCTCCCTCTCTGCCTCTCTCCCTTCCCCTCTCTCTAAAAATAATAATAAAATATTTTTTAAAAGAAGTAGAGCTTTAGCACTAACCAAAGGGAAATCATGCAAGTGATTGTTTTGCTTTTCCTGCTATCTCTAAAAAAAGACACGATTCTCCTTTAGAAATATAGTTTATTTTATGATTGCCCCTTTTATACACTTAAAAGTTTTGCTGTGATTTATTTTGTAGAGGAAGATCAAGAGGAAAAACTGGCAAGTTCTGTGATCTTCTAAGTTTCTTGTTGATAAAAGACTACATTTCTTAGAATTAAAGAAATGCCCCATTATTTCTGTGAATTTTGTTGCCCAGAGGAGTTAGTGAAATGTCAGTATGAATTTATGTTGGCTTAAAAATTTTTTTAATTAATAAAGATATTCCTGTCTAGCTTGCATTTTGTAAATCTGTCCCTGGCAGGATGTATAAATTGCAAATTATATTTTCCCATTGACTTAAAGGATTAAGAACCTGTGGAATTGCTTAAACCTCCCCCAATTTAAGCATCTAGACAGAGAGCAATGTCAACAGTAGACCCTGTACATTTGTGTTCCCATGGCCCCTTATGCTAAAGCTACTCTAGCACTTACCACTTGAAAGCTAGTATCTTATCCATTCTAAGACACCTTGGAAATTTTTCTTATTTAATGTCTTTGTAATTAAGATGTATCTTCACATTGATGGCATCCTATAGTCAACACAGATGGTATCCCTTTTCTTCCTTGGCCTCCTATTTGACAGTAAGTCCTTGGGGGGCAAGAACTGATGATACCCATTTATTCTTATCTCCAGGGCCTGATTTGCATTGAGAGTCTTGCTTTTGCTGAATGGCAGTGTAGCAGTTTTTAGGATCATCTCAATTGTTGATGAGAATCTCATCAAGACACTTTTGCAGGGTGAGGCATGCAGGGAGGGCCTGGTCAATGCTGATAGATAGTTAAATGCTACTTCTGCTTTCCCTTTTTCGTGCCCCATTCTCCTCTTTTGGTTGATTCTGCATCCCTCACTGATGAAGCATTACATACGCTTTACGTGAAGTTGTTGCTTTTAGCTGATGCCAGTAAAGTAAAAGAGTAAGAATGCTATATTTTCATTTGTGATATGCTATTATGTTTTGAGCATCCTTTGGCTATTGCACTGTGCCATAGTCACTTTTCATTATGTAAATGAGGAAACGAAGTATAAGTGTGTTTAGGGACCTAATGTTTAGTCTGTGGTGATCTAAGAATGGCCAGACTTCCTGCTCAAGGCCTTTGCATTATGAGAATCCTCTTCTGAATTACTATTTTTTGTTTTTGTTTTTTATTTATCTATTTTACTGTTAAATAATGCTATGATAATGAGACTTGAGGTTTTCACAACCTTATCACAATAAGTCAAATGTCTGCTTGGACAGGTGGAGTAGTCCTAGTCTCCCTTTATTTTGCCCCTGAGTATGTTTATCTTTCTTGTAAAATCTAGATGTAATCTCAGTGCTAGAAGAAACTGCTTAATGGGTCTAGTTGTCTTCCTTAAGTTAAGCGATTACAGGTGTGTGGTTACAAAAGCATTATCTAAAACCTTAATTAGTATTATTCTGGAAATGACTGCCATGTAAATTGTTTTAATACACTTTTGTGAGTTTTAGGTATATAGGAAAAGTGAGACGATAAATCAGTTTTTATATACCCAGGTCCCTAATTACTAACATCTGACATTGTATGGTACACTTGCTGTAATTAATGAACCAGTTTTGACATGTTATTATTTACTAAAGTCGATACTTACTCAGTTTCCAGCTTTTACCTAATATCCTTTTTCTGTTCTGGGATCTCGTCACAGTAGTGCATTACATTTAGCTGTCATGTCTCCTTAGGCTCCTCTTTGCTGACTTTACTTGTTTTTGGTGACCCTGGCCATTTTGAGGAGTATTTGTCAAGTATTTTGAATAATACCCTGCTATTGGAGTTTGTTTTCTCGTGACTGCACTGGGATTATGGGTTTTAGGAGGAAGACCACAGAGGTCAAGTGCCATTTTCATCACGTCACATCAAGGGTACATAACTGTCAACATGATTTACAACTGCCCATGTAGACCTTGATCATCTGAGCTGAGATAGTGTTTGGTTTCTCCACTGTGAAGTTCCTGCTGTCCTTTCCCCTCCTTTCCATATGGCCTTCTTTGGAAGGAAGTCATAATGTGCAGTCGGATGCTGTGTAGTTTTGATAAACATACTTAAATGGCAGAACAGTTTAAATATGTACCTGAAGTTAGCGAAATCCTTGTTTTTAAGAAAAATCACTATTTAAAATATTAAGTGGGCCTTGATTTAGAGATGTGGTTTGGCAAAATTTTCAAGTTTTTTCAATTTATCATGTGGCAGCTGTTAGATGTTCCTCTTTACCTAAGTGTTTTATCTATTTGATACTTAGTTTTGAGAAAATGAAAGGGAAATGTAGGAGATCATTAGTCAAAAACTCTTGAATAAAATTTGTTAATATTTTGATCTTCGTGTATTGTTTTCTGCATTAAAACCATTTCTAAAACTGAAGGCCTAGTTGCTATGTAAATTATGATTAGAGACCAGAACAGTTCAGGACCCAAAATGACCAAGGGAAAGCACCTTGTCGGAAACCCCCATGACAATGAACCTCTCCTTGTAGTTCCCATTTGTGTGTTTCAATGATAAGGCTTCTGTTAAAATTAGATCAGAATTTCCATTGTAGACTCTCAATTTCATAGTTGTGTAACTGTCGTACAAACTTGATTGTAAACAAAGGCCTTTAATGATTGGCCTTATTTGAGCAATTTAAGAATGGAATATTCAGCATGAAGGGTAGAAAATCCATACCTAATTCTACATTTTAAGTTAAATTGTGAAGACAGGCTTCGATTCTAAAGGTGAGCTTGAAAAAGTTTTTCTCATGATTTTTCATATTTTCTACAATGGGAATGTATGTTTTGTCATAAGAAAAACCTTAAAAAATCAAATTTGTTAAAGTCTTGAGACCTAATATATTTAAAAACCTATAATTATTTTGACTGCTTTTCTGAAACTACTGGAACCTTAGAACCAATTTAAATCCATTTCTCCTTTTTACTTTTTATGTTTTGTTGACTGACTGAACCTTGAGTTCAGAGAATGAAAACTCACTTCATATGTCTATGAACACATCTTTGCAATAAATTGTAGTGCTGGTATTGTTAAGACAGTTTCATATTTGAGTTTCAATAACTTATGAGTAGAAAAACAATTTTGTTATCCACCCCTTTTGGGCTTACAAACTACAGAAAATAATTAGGAAGAATGGGGTGTTTAAATTTTATAGGTGAGTATATTAGTTTCCTAGGTCTGCGGTAACAAATTATGACCAACTTCACAGCTTTAAACAACAGCAACTTTTTATCCCATAGTTAGTGTTGGAGGCCAGGACCCTGAAATCAGGTTGTTGACAAACAGGGTTGGTTCCCCCCTGAGACTCTGAAGGAGAATCTGTATCGCGACTCTCTCATATTCTGATGACTGGTGGTGATCTTCGACTTGGTGGATACATCACTCCAATCTCTGCTTCAGCTGTCATACGCCCTGCCCCCTGGGTCTTCCCTGTCTGTGTCTCAAATCTCCCCCTCTTTCATAACAACACAGTCCAGAATTTAAGTCCAGGATGATCTCCCTGGAGATTCTTAATTGCATTTGCAAGGACCCTATTTTTAAATAAGGTCACATTCATAGGAACTGGGGGTTAGGAGTTAGACATATCTTTTTGGGTGCCACAGTTCAGCCTAAGGTGAGTAAAACTGCTTCCTGAGTTCTCTAATAAGCATTGTCAAAGTACTTTTACTACATGAAATAATAATTCTAGACTGACTTATGCATATAAATGTGATTCAGAATTTAGTTGCATGTTTACTTTCACTTCATGTGGTTTGCAATTGATGTGGCATTCTTTCACTGAATTAGGCTGTACACATAGACAAACTCTAATTTGTGACTTTAAATGGTGTGAGCAAGGTCTTAAATTCTATGAACATATGCCATTTAGTTCTTGACTTTTTAAACCTACATACTTGGGTATTTTTGTAAGGTGAATGTTTATATGGTTTGTTTTTGATATGGATGTTTGTCTTTACTGGAAAGAGTTTAAATTTATCCAATGATCTAGTTTGATTTACATTTATATGCCACAGGGAGGGATTTTATAGAGACTGCTGAGAATTGCTGGGTAGACACATGAGGTTAAATAATTAGAAGTAAGAAGGTTGGCTTGGTCTATGGTGTGAATAGACAGATGTACTTTCTGAGAAGTGCTGGCCTTAGCCTCCTGGCATGTGGTTGGGAGAAAAGCTCTAGGGAGAGCAATCTCTTGCTTTCTCCCATTTTGAGATGAAGGTCAGGAAGACTTTAGTTCTTACTGTTCCTAGGATAAAACAACAGTGATGTACGGTTTTTTTTTTTTTTTTAATTTAGTGGTCCTGTAGACCTTCAGCTATAATATTTAACAATGTAATTTTTCTAAAGCAAGAAACCCTTTCCCTCCATTCATTCTCCATCCATATTAGTCTTTTCTGTCTTTTTTTGTAGCACTTATTTCAAACATTACCATCTTTGTTTTGCTTGCACATATGTATGACTCCTCTGCTAAAATATAAGTTCTGAAGTGCTAGAATTATGTCAGTTTTCTTCTCATTCAGGACTGTATTCCAGCTCCTAAGTAGTAATCTCCTAAAAAATATTTGTTGAATCAATGAATTTAATACAGGGGCAAAGTAGGCTTACAATCGTGAGTAAGCAAAATACAGTTTACTCTTGTATTATGGTTTATTATTGCATTATTTTCCATATTAACAGTTCTAAACCTACTTTTTCATGGATACTCTTGAAATCTATTCTTAGAGACCTCATTCCTTTTAATGGCTGTTTACTAATCTATCATGGATATACCATATCACTTAATCATTATCTGTTATACACGTTTAGGTTATTAGTTTTTCACAATAACAAACAAAGCTGCCTAAACAGCTTGTTTGTATGTATGCATATTTATATATGTAGCTTTGGTAGTTTAAGCAATGTTAACTTCCTTCATTTATAGTTACATTTCTGTAAAACAGTTAAGCACATTTAAAAATGAATTACTGTTAATAGCTTTAAGTATAATTGACCTATATTTTCCTAAGTACAATTAAAAATGTTTTAAGTTCTTTTTCTTCTTGATTCAGTGAAAATCGCTTGTTACATCTTAAAGGGGATTGTAAGCAGAGGTGGGCAATGTGCACGTATACACTCTTTGATTGCCTTTGTGGGATGATCTTGGCTAATCCCTGTGGAAGGAAGTATCAGAACCCTCTGTCCATTGCATGGCACACCTGGGAAAGAAAAGCAACAGCCATTGTAGAAGAGCAGAGCATCAGAGCATCAAACTCCTCTGGTTTTATTCCATTCAGAATAAAATCCAGAGTCCTTCCCATGGCCCACAGGGCTCTATCTGCCTTCCTGATTACTTTTTGAACCTACTTAGCACTCTCCCTGCTACTGTTTGTTCTGTAGCTGTACTGGCTTCCTTGCTGTTCCTCAGATGCATTACGTGTACTCTCACTTCACTGTCTTTAACTTCATTTTCCCTCTGCACATAATCTTCTTCTAGATAGCAGCATGGCTCACTCCCTCAGTTGACCTTGGATTTTCCTCCTAAAATGCCACATTGTCAGTGAAGCCTTCTGTGGCCATTCTTCACAGTATAATATGCTTCCGTCTAGCTCCTGTGCTGTCAACCCCACTTTATTTGTCTTCAGAGTTCCCATTACCTGTGATATAGGGGGTCTGTCTAGAAAGTATCCCATCATGTAATATGAAAAATAGAGACATTTATTGAGGAAGATACAAAAAACCTTGTACATAGGACATTTTCCTGAATCTCATCAAGGGTCTGAAATGTGATCTTCAAAGGTAATTTTAGTTTTGGGAAAGGCCAGAAGTTGCAGGATGCCAAATTGGGTCAGTAGTGGGGTTGAGTCACCTGGGTGATTTGAAATACTGCATGAGATGTGATGCATATGAGCAAGCACGTTGTTGTGATGAAACTGCCCATCACTAGTTGCCCATAGCTGTGGCCTTCTGACTCATCCCAGTTGTTTCCGTGGAGGAATGATCAAGCTTAATGCAAAATTTGAAGCAGATTTGTTGTTTTTCTTGTATAGTCATTTGAATGTGACACTGTCACACAGTGTCACTCAATGGCATCTGTTGCCCCCACTGACTAGTACAGCGAAGTTGTCGTTCACGCAGGTGCCTTCCAGTCCACTCTCCTTGGCTGCCAGGTTACATTGATATTGCGCAAACTGTTCTCATTATATTAACAACGCCTGAGTTATTTCCAGATAGATCTTGTATTACGTTTGTTTATTTGTTGATGATCAGTCTTCAAAAAATAGTCTGCAAGTCTGGTGAGAGCTGGGATTCCATCCTTAGCTCCTGACACAACGTAGGTACCCAATTTGAATTTGTAGTTTAAGGGGGTTAGTAAATGAACCTAAGGAAGAAGACTCATGTGGAAGTTTTCAGTCTAGTAGAATGTGGACTACTTTCTTTACTTCTGGTTTTGCTTCTGCAGACCATTCTTCGCTCTAGGAGATACGAGAAATGAAAATGGGTTCAGGATATTCGTAGGCAACAGTGGATAGAGGGGAAAGGAAATGAAAAAGGAAGTAACCAGGCTCTGGGGAGCAAAAGTTACAGCTAGAAGTGAGTTGGTCAGCTACCTGCTTTTGGGGCAGCTTTTCATTTCTAAGTTTGGAAAGGAAGAGAACCAAATTTTGAATGCCCATTTTGAGCTAAACAACAGGTTACTGGGTGCTTTGCAATGTTACCTAATCTTCACAGTAGTCCTTTCAAATAAGACTCATCATTGCCATTTTATAGGTTAGGAAATTGAAATTTAAGAGGTTAAATAACATTTCTAAGATCATGTGGCAATGAAATGAGATATCCAGGTCTTCCAAAATCCATGTTCTTTCTTACACTTCATGAATACCTCAAGGGGGATTCCATGTATATTAATTTACAGTTTATGCAATGGTATAAACATTTCAAAAACTTTTTATGTATCTTGTTTGCTCCTGTGACAAACATGTGAAAGTAGCTAGCACCTCAACTTTATAGGCAGCAAAACTTGATGTCATTGATATGATTTGCTACAAATTCTACAGCAAGGAAGTAGCAGGAGCTAGGGCTTTAAGCAGACCTTCCTGTCTTAAAATCTGGTATTCTGTCTATTCCACCACAGATTAAATTCTTGAGAGCATCTACACATTATATGTGACATGTTATAGGAACTATGTCATAAGAAAATTAGACAGCTGGAATCTTTTAAGAGATCAATGATAAAGAGTGTCAACTGATGGTCACTGGTGCCAATTCAGATGCCAACAAGAATTCCCAATTTGGGGTGCAGTAAAGAAGAAAACCTTATTTAGTGCAAGCAGTTTGATGGTAATACTGTATGGCTATGAAAACAGCACTCTGCACCGTGAGACATCTTCAGTATTTCAACTCTAGCCTGGGAAAGGCAGTATTCGGTCTTCCATTAGTGTTCTCCTAGACCCAGTGGGAAGCTGGCTTATATAGACAAAGGTCCCCGTTCCTGATTCTTGATTGGTCAGAATAGAGCTGCTCTGATTGGTTGAAGAGGCACAGTTCCTGTTGGATGGCGAAAATCTCAGCGCTATTGGTTGTAATAGGACTCCAAGAACTCCTTTATAAGGCTTTACTAAGAAGGCAGAAACAGGGCCGGCAGGCAGTTAAGTACATAAGCTTCTCCCCGAAGTGCAGTTTGTGTTGAGAGGTCCCTGCACAGAAATGGCTGCTAGGCTCTCTGCCTATTTATTTATTTATTTATTTATTATAATTTGAACCCAGGTAGCCACTAGGAGCTCTTCTTAGTTCTCAGGTGCCCTTTTTTCCTTTCAGGGTTCATGAGAGCACATTCCTCATGCATAGCTAAAAGCCAACAAAGAGGTTAACTCACTGAGGAACGCTCATCTAGTTGTGGAGCTGGGACTAGAACCTAGTTTCCTCATGCTCCTGTGCTCTGCTCTTATTACTAAGGAGTTTATATTTAACCTGTGTAGGTCTTTCCCCTTGGTTCCCTCTTTCATTCACATGTTTCAGCTTTCAAAACCTACAAAAATATTTTCCTTCCACTCAGGTCTCCTAGCAACCCAGTTCTTTCCGTAGGTAGTCCAGGTTAACCAGTTTCTTGTATATCTTTCCAGAAATATTTTATACACATAAAAAAAATTGTAAACTGTGTGATTTATTTAACAACATATCTGCAGATCACTCCATATTAGTATAGGAAGTAAGTTTTTAAAAAATGGTTTCATTCATATTGAATGCAGGTTTCATAATTTAACCACTCCTTTACTGAAGGATATTTTAAGTTGTTTCCAGTTTTTTAAATGAGTTACTATTCAATAATGAATGACCTTGCATATGCCATTGCTTATATGCACAGATGTATTGTTAGGATGAATTTCTAGAAATAGGCCAGAGGGGATGTTTTTGTACATATTTTTTATATTGCCATACTTAGACCTTTATTCTTAATGTAGAAATGGAGTATTTTCACTTTGAGTGAAACTGCTTTTGTGTTTTTATTTGGTAGTTAACAGTTTATAATTTAAAAAAGTAACTTGATTTAAGAGTAATAGGATTTCTTTTTTAAAACGGGTGCATCTATGTGCTTTTATGTTAATGTTGCAGGTTAAAGGAGGTGTAATGGAAGCAGTATTGCTTGGAGTTAGATCTGGTTTTGGATCCCAGTTCCACCAGCCTAGGGATTTTGTGACCTTTGGTAGGTTACAAATGCTGAACCTCAATAATCTTATTTGTAAAATGGGAATAGTAATACCACCCACACAGAGTGTGTTGTCTAGAACTACTGTATGTCATTGACTCTAAGACACTGCCCCTGCCCCCTACATTTTAGTATCTCTGACATTGAAATGCTTCATAATTAAAGACAAGCCTAGTTTTGTCATTTTTTCTTTCTTTCTTGGCACATAAAATAATAATGGACTTACAGTTGATGGCATCTTACATTTGATGAAGTAGGGTGATTCCACATACTGGCACAAGTGCACTGTGCGAGGGCATGGAATAGGTAGAGGAACGCAGTTTGATGAGGAAAGTTCAGGGGTGGTATGGGGGGGTGGGTGGGTCTTGGAGGAATGGGTAGAGCATTTAAGTTTCATTTAAGTTCACGCAGTCAACACAGCAGATACACCACATAGTGGGAGAATAGGACAACTAACTGCTTGGGGGAGCACAGGAGAATAGGTGTTAACCACAAATTTGAGTATATGGAACTTAGAATTATGGCACATTCTTTGTGGGTAACAGGACTTTGACCCAGGGTTGAGATTTAGGAAAGGTGTACTAATTTATGGCAGGAAGACTTTAAAATAATGACTATGGAGAAGATATTTGCCAATTATGTATCTGGGAAGGGATTTGTATATAGAATATATAATGAACTCTTACAGTCAACATTAAAAAAGGTGACCCTACTTATTTATTTATAACAGATTTTATTTATATTTTTAGAGAGAGGGAAATGAAGAGAGGTGGAGAGGGAGAGAAGCATCAATGTATGGTTGCCTTTCACCTGCCTCCAGCTGCGGACCTGGCTGGAGACCTGGCCTGCAACCCTGTTATGGGCCCTGACTGGGAATCGAACCAGTGACCCTTGGGTTTGCAGGCTGGTGCTTAATCCACTGTGGCACCAGCCAGGGCTGATGACCCAATTTAAAAGTGGGCAAAAATTTGAACAGACATTTCTCCAAAGAAGGTATACAAATGGCCAATAAGCATGTGAAAAGATGGCCAACATTCCATTAGTTAGGGACATGCCAATCAAAACTGCGAGGAGATTCTACTTGACATGCACTAGGATGGCTAGAATCAAAAAGATAAAAAATGTTCACTAACAAATGTTGGTGAAGACATTGAGAAATCAGCATCCTCAAACACTGCTGATGGAGATATAAAATGCCACAGCCACTTTGGAAAATACAGGCAGTTCCTCAAAAAGTTAAAACATAGCCATATAATCCAGTAATTTCATTACTAGGTATACACATAAGAAGTGTTGAACCATGTTTACATAAAAGGTTATACATGAATGTTCATGGCAGCATGGTTCATAGTAGCTAAAATGTGAAGGCAACCTAAATGTCCATCACCCAGTAAATAGATAAATGTAGTATGGTATAGCCATATGATGGCATCTCATGAGAAGGAATGAGAAAGTACTGATACATGCTACAACATGGATGAATGTGCAGACAAAAAAAAAGCCATGGTTCCAGGAATGACCTGTGTTATTTAGTAGATTATTGGCTTAAGAAAAAAGGTTTCAGAGTAGAAGAAGTCAAAATTAAGAGCTGGAATACATGTTGTGTGGGAAAAATCTTGGAGATGAGGGAGGAGAAACGGTGAAGTTGGGGTTTGGAAATTAAACAAGCCGTTATCAGCATTGCCAAGGACAGACTCGTAACAAAGCTAACAATGCTGAGACTGAATGCTGAACTTGTAATGGTTGAAATTTCCTCCTGTCTGAAGTAGGGATTGACCCTGAGGTCTGTGTGGTGGGGCTGAGGACCTAGAGGACCCCAGCGTGGGGAGGCCCCTGATATGGAGAGGAAGGATACACAAATAGGAGCCAGATTAAGCCTGGATGTTGCGTTCCTCTAGAGGTCAGGGGCTTTCATCTGAAGGATCCACAGAGGCCAGCATTATATTATTTAGGCATCTGTGGTCATATGAGGTGGAGGTAAGGAAGGCTAACATAATTAACTGAGGTAATAGCTATTGGGATGGAACGGATGGTGTGGATAAGGAAACTCCCTGGAAGTGCAATGTTCAGTTAAGGCAAGAGTTGAAAGACACAATAAAGACTTGTGCTTTGGTGCGAAAGAAGGACTGCCACAGAATTTATTAAAATTTCCCATGAGGATAGAATGAGGTATTTAATGTCTACATGTCATATATAGGCTCTCTGTTCATCTGTGACTCTGCCATTCAACATTGTGCTTTGAAAAAATTGTTAATTCTTATCCTTCAAATTTTACATAGGCTTTATGTGTTACATGCAGTAATAAGACTATTAATTGGAAATTGAGAGCAAACAAGTAACTAACTATTAAGGCCAAGCAAGGGAACTAAACTCTTCATGTTGCACGATTGAGGCTATTGGTTTATTGTTGCTTAATGGTTTCTAAATATGCCAACTCTAAACGATGACTCTGTAGTTATTGTAGGCAGTCCTTCAGTCAAGCTTTTCTCACCTACAAATTGTTTGTTAGGATAGTGGCTGTTAGCCATGGCAGGCTCCCTTTCCTCGTGCTGATAGTGTTCAAAAATCACCGCTGGTGTTATGAACTAAAAGTGTTTGTGTGATCTTGTCCACTCAGTTGAGGTCAGTTTTACAAGCTGTCGTGTTGAGGAGGAAGGGGAAAGAAGAAAAGAGGGAAACCTCCCTCTTCTTCCCTTTTAGAGCCTGTGTGTTTGGAAGGATAAAAGGTAAGAAAAGGCTAAAGCTCCTTTCAGGAGCCAGTGAGATGGTGGTTGATGCCTCGGAATAATTCTCCCTTCACAGCCTGAAGCTTTTCCTTTGTCACCTGTGCAGAAAATGTTATTAAAGGTTCATTATGGTTTAGATGTTGCTTTTTAGAAGAGCAAGTGTCCCTTAAAAGGCTGGGGTGAGCTTTCTGACCCTGCAGTGAGCTCTAATTGGACTGGCAAGGTTTCACCCGAGCCTCTGGGTGAGATTAGCTTTCTTCAGAGAATCGTTAGTGTTCATTTAAAAGTGGAAAAAGTGGGAAAGAGGTAAATGATTTTGTACCCTGAATGTTTCCAGAATGAGGCTGAGTGTGGTAGTGGGGAGTTGGGGCAGGATGAGGAGGCTGAGGTGTATACAATGGCACCAAAAATAAGCTTTTCTTCTTATAAGTGTTGCTTAGGGCTGGCTCTGTACTCTGGGAAAGGAATCAAAATCCTTTTTCCATTTCTTCTTAGGGCCACATGACTCTGCTTCAGATATTAGAACTTAGTTAATACTGGCCCAGGACCATGTTTCTATGATAGTTTCTGTGGTGTGGCCTATGGACCTAAACCCAGCCTTTTCTCTGGGGGAATGAGTACCAAATAACTGACTTAGAAACAAACTTTGGTAACAGAACTAGTTTGTAAGTTGACTTTGTACTGTACTTTTGCTTGTTGCATACCAGGCCCATTGATTCGCAACCAGATGCTTTCTACATGCGGTGTGCGTATTGCTGGGATTGCGCAGAAGTCACACGGAGGCCTGAGTTGTGTTAAAAAGAAACTAAAAGGACGACTGGGCTTAGTTTAGATTTTATCATTCTGCATCCAAGTTCCAAAGGATAAATTATGGAGATCTCTGTAATTATACATGTTAGGTAAAATGAAATACTAATTTCAGTCAGAAAAAAGTAAGTACTCGAGTGAAGGAATATCAAGCATATTGGAAACATGTGACATAAAATAAGAGAGGTTGTTGCAGGGAACAAAGGTTCTCTGTGGCTTGACAGCTGCTGTTAAAAAGTGACACCAGGAAGAGCCGGCTCTGGCTCACAGCTGCCTGAAGTCGCTCCAGTCTTCTCTAGTGTTACCAGAGGAATTTGTACTGCTCTTGTTTTAGAAAGTAGAGGCTACTGATAGCTGACCAGGTCCTCACTGTGCCCTGGGAAATTAATTCCTAACTCGCTGTTACAATCTTTACAATAGTGGGTTTTCCAGCAGCCAGTATTTTGAGGTTCTAACTATGTATGAGGTTCATTGATTAACTTCCTTGCAAGGAAGTTCTAAGAAGCATGAGCGAGACTTTGGATGCAATAAATCTACTTGAATATGTATAACTGGATTTTAACTGGAACTTGAACCTTTTTCTTTTGAAGCCCCAAAGGCTGAAAATAAAGTAATAGTTGCCAAGCCACCCTTGTATTCCAAGGACATACAAAGAGTGTAGCTTTAATTTAGTTTTGCACATTTAGGCCATACCTAATTTCCAGGAAATAAAATAATATAGAGTTATGCGTTTGAGACAAACATGTTTTTGGAGAGAGCTGTTAGTATGTAGTGTGTTCTTTGTCCTTTCCCACCTTCACACATAACAGGGAGGAGATGAGGCTTCTCTTATATCCCATTCATTGAAGCCAAATGATGGGGAAAGCACTAACAGAATTATTTTTGAGAACTTGACATGTATCCCTTTTATTTGGGGAGCATAAGGATTAATATGTGAAGCTCTGAGTCGATAGCAGAACAGAGGAGAAAAGGGCAATGTACAGGGTGGAGCTAAAGTAGGTTTGCAGCTGTGACTACGTGAAGCAGTTTATTCTTGTATTATTATTAATTATTGTATTATTTTCCATACAGAAAACTGTAATAAACCTATTTTTTCCCCACCCTGTAGTTAGCAGTCTGAACTTTAAAAGACAGTAGTGTTTCCCAGAGCCTCTGGATAGAACCAGCTTAAAGCCTTCTAAAAAGGGATATTGTGGCCCTGGCTGGTGTGGGTTAGTTTGTTGGAGCATCGTCCCATAGACCCAAAGGTTGTGGGTTCAGTTCCCAGTCAGGGCACATGCCTGGGTTGTGGGTTTGCGCCCTGGTTGAGGCGAGTATGGGAGGCAACCAGTGGATGGTTTTCTCTCTCTTCCCATCTCTCTAAAATCAGTAAACAATTTTAAAAAGGCATGGGGGTGGGGAGGGAAGGACACTGTGCATGGTCACTTAGAAGATAATGTAGACTAGGAGGAGGTGCCATCGAAACCCCAGGGACTGGGAGCTAGAGCTCTCAACGGCTAGGTCTCACCTAAGTCCGGGAGCTGCAGGTGGAGGGCTGCACTTGGGGACTCTTCCAGGAAACCAGAGGCCCTTGTGAGAAAGCCCGGGCACCAGATTTCATTGGTGCAGCCTTTACAGCCCCTCCCCTCCTCCCCACACTTTCCCCTAACCCTGAAGGAGCCAGAGACCAACAACCTTGTTGTAAAATTTAATTGGAAATATATATGTATCACATAATAAAATTTAATGTTATGAACTGCCACATGCTAAATGCTGAATATGGGATGACTGCTGTTACTGTGATTGAGGGTACTACTTTCTTTTTTTTTAATGGGAAGAATGGGAGCAGGAATGATGGATGAGTACGAGTGTCATTGACTCTAGAAAGGCAGAATAAGTGAAGAAGAAGGAGCCTGGAAACTTTCATTTTAGTGCTGGATCTGCCAATGGTTTGGTGTTTTAAGTACTAGGCAAGTCACTTTACCTCTGATAGGAATCTGTGCCCCCATAGAGTTTATATTCTAGTTGGGTGGGAGACAGGATGGACAGAAGTAAAAAATAAAATATACTGGTGTGGCTCAGGGGATTGGCCCTGGCCTGTGAACCCATGGGTTGCTGGTTTGATTCCCAGTCAGGGCACATAACCAGGTTTCACGCCAGGTCTCCAGCCAGGTCCATAGCTGGAGGCAGGTGAAAGGCAAACATACATTGATGTTTCTCTCCCTTTCTTCCTCCCTCCCTCCCCTTCTCTCTAAAAATAATGAATAAAAATCTTTAAAAAATATATAAAGAAAACTGGAAATTTTTAGACCAAGAAAAAAGGCTCCTGGGTGAGTTGGCCTTGAGTAGAGTGAGGTGGTATCCGAGTTAAAAAGCATCCCTTCTTCCCTTGACTTGACCCTCTCTAGTACTTACATGCTGCCACCCGATTAAACATCTTTCTATACGAAAATTGACAAATATATGCAGAAGTAGATAGAATAGTATGTATATACATTACCAAGATTCAGTAGTATCAAGATTTTTCTATATGTTTTTAACTTGTTCCTTCTCCTGCTCTCTCCTTTCCCCCTCCCCTTTCTGTTCCCCGTTCTTCAGAAGACTCCCAAGACTCCTGATAATGGCGCTGTGCTCAGCAATGCTCTGTCATTTGTGTACAACTCTGGGGTGGCCAGTAGATCTAGCCTCCTCTCTGTTTTATTTATTTTTTAATTTATTGTTTTTCAGAGAGAGGGGAAGGGGGAGAGGCAGAGGGAGAGAAACATCAGCGTATGGTTGCCTTTCACCTGCCTCCAGCTATAGACCTGGCTGGGAATCTGGTTTTGTGCCATGGCTGGGGAATCGAACCAGTAGCTTTTGGGTTTGCAGGCCTTGGGTTGCGCACCTTGTCCGCTATGCCACCAGCCAGGGTCCTCTCCGTTTTACATGCAAGGGTAGCGGACCAGTGTGCTGGCTGCACTGAGTTTCCCGGAAAGTCTTCCTTATCTGTCAGGGTGCATAGACCAGGCACCACCCCGTGGCAGTGTTGGGGAACTACACTTTCACCGGCCGCTGGGTGGCAGGAGTGGGCCAGTTGTCGCTCTTGCCCACTGAATGCAGAAGTTGCATCCCCTCATTCTCATTCTTTCCCTTCCCCTTTCTTTTCTTCCTGAAGGTTTGAACGGGAAGACACGCACAGGGAGTTCCTGTGCATGGCTGCAGTATTAACTCCTTAAACTGTGCTGCCTTTTGAACAAGCATGGTTTTGGATTTCATGCTGTGTCTTCTTTGGCCACTACATTTAACACTCCACATTCTCCTTGTCTCCAAACACAGCACAATTGCTGGACGTTGTACAGAAAGCAGCAGGCTATGTGAAAGCAGGGACTTTGTCCCTGTGATACTGTGTAAGTAACTGTTGAGCAAATGAATGAAACCAAGAGAGCAAGAACAGTTGGCTAAGGGATTTCAAGTTGTGAAAAACAAGTCTTTGGTGAATGGCACAGATCAAAGTAGAAGACTTTGCTCACTGTGTAAACAAAGTATTGACTCCTATCAGCAACAAAGGAACCATTTAGTCCCACCATTAATTTATGTAATTTAGAGAGGTACAATTTGTGTCACACAAAAAAGAATGTGCAGCTCAGATCCAGAAAAATATTTCCAGAATGCCAGATGAGGGGTTGGGGGTTGGAGCCTTTATCTTGATTCTCAGCATTCTGGATGCCAAGTCCTGTGGTTGGTCTGTGTTATAACTGGGATTGGAATTGTTGTAGCTACTCCTGGGATTAGCAAACATTAGTTCATCCCCTGTAACCACGTGACAAATAATACAATGATTATTAGAGTTCACATTTATGAATCATCACCATGTCTTGTCACTTTACATGTATTACTTGATTTTATCTATTTCACCAGGTTTTGTTACTGTCTTGTTTTACAGATGTTAAAGATTAGAAGGGTAAGGTCATTTGCCTCTGGTCCCACAGCTTGCAAGTAAAGTTAGAATCAGTTCAGAACTATGCATCACCAGAACCTAATTTCCTTAAAATAATTTTTTTATTTTGTTCTCACCTGAGGGCATTTCTTTTCATTGCTTTTAGAGAGAGGAAGGGAGAGAGGGAAAGGTGGGAGGAGAGGGGGAGAGAGATTGATTTGTTGCCATCTATTCACCCCAACCAGGGATTGAACCCTCAACCTGGGTATATGCTCTGACAGGAAATAAGACCCATGACCTTTTGGTCCAAGGGGTGATGCTCCATCCGGGTCACACCAGCCAGGGTGAGGCTGACTTCTTGTTGGTGATCAAATATCTGGTACCCAAGTAAGTGTAAACAAAAGACACAACAAAAGTGTGTCTTTGTGGTGGGAAGTAATGATTAAACATGTTACCTGTACATGATGAATGCTCTTTTTAGGCATTTTCTGACCTGTGCCACCATAGATTTGTGAGAGGGAAAGGGGATGGTTGATTCTGTCGCAGTCAGGCTGGAGTGATGTTGTTTCTGGACTCAGGGGGTTCACCGCTTGCCAGGAACAAGGTCGTTTTATTGACTTGCAGCAAGTAAAGGAAACAGGGCTTATATCTGAAGCTCTCTCTTGCCCAGTCGTATCTAACAGTGTTCCTTAGGCTAGATCTATGAGGGAGGAAGATACTATCAATAAGGATGACTCTTTAAAATCTACATATAAGGGAGGACCCCTAAAAACCTGGAATTTATAAAAAGTTGTGTATTTATTCTTACATGTTTAAACTTGTGATCTTCAGAGAGTATTCTTCATTTGATTCAATACACCTATTGAGACATTTTTTCCCCACTGCTCAAAACAGGCTTTGAATGTGTCGATGATGTCTTTTAGTGCTTCTGCTGTTCATTCTCCTTTTCCACCTTGGCAAAACATTTCCCTTTGAGGACTTTGTTCATCAGGGGAAACAAAAAGAAAGTCTCTCTGATGAGATTGGGTGAATAGGAAGGGTGGGGCATGGGGCTCATGCTGTTTTTTGGTCAAAAACTACTGAATATTCAGCACGGTATGGCCAGGTGGACTCATAAATCACTCATCAGGAATTGGGCAAAAGTGTTGAGCCTTCAGAAAAATTCACCGAGGCCAGACGCAGCCTCTCACAACAATGCCAGCTGGTGCACTGGCACAGAGGGGTTCTTAGAACACTCACCTAGTGGGGAAGGCCTGGGCTGTACGGGGCCGGCCCTCCAGGAGATAACTCTGGTTTTGGGGGGGTGGGTTCTCCCTCATATAGTAAGAAAATGATGAGATTGACAGACAAATTATGAAAACAGGACACAATGAAGATAAAGTGAGGACCTAAACATTTAGTAATTCCAATAATTAATTTGCCCTAAAAATTAACCTAAGTGGAATAAATATGTGCTGGTGTTACTTAGCAAAGTGGCAGAATTCTTACAAATTTAAGATTGTGTTCAAGGACTACGACATCCAAAGAAAACATAAAATTTCCAGAACCATGACATTTATTTTAATGGCCATCAAAGTTGCTTAAACCATCAGCCTTCTAGAAGTGTTAATTTTTAAATTTGGTCTCTAAATGCAAAAAGAAACAGTCACATTGGAAGAATTCTAGGTATTATGCACGATCGGGCATTTGAAAAATGTATTTACTATTTGTCCATTATGTTTTCAGACAAAGTGAGAGGGACAGTGGGGCACATTTTAGCCCATTTTTGCATAACCTGGGACTCAGTGGGATTTGGGTTTTATGAGATGAAAGTGCATGAGAGGTATCAGGTTGCTATGGAAAAATGTGTTTCAGGAAACTAATCTTTTTTTTGTTTGTTTTAAAGAGACTGTGCTTTATCCAGCTTGTTTTGTGAAAGACTGCAGTCTTAAGTTGTTTAGAGCAGTCAGTACAAAGAATATTGTTGCCAGTTGTATTTACTTTTTGAAGAGGTGTGGGTATCAAGTAGTGAGTTTGGATACCTGTTTCTTTTTATAAACAAAATTTTATAAATGCTGTTATTTGTATAGTTAAAAAAAAAAAAGATTTTGTTGATTATTTTTAGAGAGAAGGGCAGGGAGGGAGGAAGAAAGGGAAGTAAGCATCAATGTACGGCTGCCTTTCACCTGTGTCCACCTAAGGACCTAGCTGGAGAGACCTGGCTTGCAACCTGTTTATGTGCCCTGGTTATGTGTTGGTAATTGAACCAGCAACCTTTGAGTTCACAGGCCAGTACCTTATCCACTGGGCCACCATCCAGGGCCTGTTTCTTTTTAAACAGAGAACGAGGTGGTGATGGAAATGGCTTTCCACTCAAAGCTGTTCCTGTTGGTAAATATTTCTTTTACAGACTTGGTTTAATAAATCTTGCATTTAACTGAAACCATTGAAAGGGAAATAGGATTATGGCTATTGAGTTCTGTGATTAAAGTTAATTTTTGAAAGTGTCTTTCAAAAATAAAATAACTACACAAACTCATAGTAGCAAGCAGATCAGTCTTCTCTCCCTGCCTCCCCAAACCAGGAGCTTCTTTTACTATCTTTTGCACAGTGCCTGTTCCGAGTAGCTTTTTGGAATTTGCATAGGTCACCATGCCCAGGGCTGTCACTTAAGAAGGTCAAGTCCCTGGAGCCAAACAGGTCCATTTGCCAGGAGCCCTATCCTGAACAATGGCTGAAACCTTTGGTGTCAGTTGTTAGCATTAAGCTGCTTTCCTCCAAGTCATTCCCTCAGCTTTTGTACTCAGCCAGTGGGAAAATAAGACTTTGAGGCAGTCAGGAGGACTAGTGAAGGAGATACTCAGAACAAGAAGCAGGGTGAGGTCAGTGCCCTTCTGTAAGAATGGGGAACTGAATTCTCTTAGACTCTTGTTCTTATAGTTTCCTTTTTAATTATGAAATGTAACATACAAACATTTAAGTGGTTCACTAAGGTTCTACCCTTCTGTTACCTGAACTGTCCTTTCTGCTGGTGATGATTTGAGAGGCTGGCAATTTGGGAGACTTTGTTAACTGAAGAAGGAAATTGCAGTTAAGGTAAAAACAACAGTAAAAATATCAGCGAAGGAAGACATTTGAGATCCCTGTGAATGAAAGAATTCTGAAGCCATGTTCCTTATGATAATACACAAGCAGCTAAGGCAAGGTGTGAGAAAAGAAGACAAGGAATCTTCCAGGAGCTCTTTTTTGTCTCCATTTGTTCCAAACCACTTTTTTCTTAGGGCTGATGTTTATTGTTGAGCTGCAGATAGACCTGAATTATAATTTACTGTGTTTTTCTAGTTTTTCTTGAGATCTAGATTCTTGGGTATAAATTAATTAGAAAAAAATTGCAGATCTGCACTTGCCTTGCATATTTTGGATAGAAAAATTCAGATAGTTAATTTATTTTCTCCACTTGGAAACTGCTCCAAATAGACTTCATGTCATAGGGGAATTAAAATAATAAAGATAAACAATACACAATGAAAACATTTTGATTAATTCAGGATATGTGGGATTGGGTGAAGTTACACTGGTACTTGTATAGGTGGACAGAAGTTTTAAAGTAAGTTTTTTGTCTTGCAGTCCTATTTTGTCACGGATTACGACCCAACCATTGAGGATTCCTACACAAAGCAGTGTGTGATTGATGACAGAGCAGCTCGGCTAGATAGTAAGTGCTCTTTTTTTATTTGCACGTTCACATAACGTACTTTTTAAAACAGCTTTGATGTTTTTCTAGGTTAAATATAATTGATGATGATCTTGCATATGATATAAGCCTGTCTCTTTCATTAGTTTTGATTGATGAATCTGCATCTTAGGAAATTTAAATATTCCTCAGTAAACGTAACATAACACAGTACCTGGATTCATCATCTTCGGCTGAAGATAGTCATGTCACATTGTAACTTGAGGATGTATATTATGGAGCATTTGGGATAAAAATGTGTGGTTTTAGCTCTTCTCACTGTTAAACCAATTTTAACTTCCATGGCTGAAAGCCTTTTTAAGAGAAAGTTTATTAGGACATTGCTAGAAAAAAACAAAAATGAAAATATTCTTGGGGCATGGAGTCTAAACCACCACCAACATGGTTAGGTAGGAAAGGCAGCATGCCATCTGGGGTTTTAAAAGCAGTTTTAATTACATTATGTGGGGGTGGGGGTGAGGAGGGGATAGATGTAAACCCTTCTGAATAGGATTTACATTATATATAGGTAAAGGGGATGGGAGAAAATGAAGTGGTTTAGTTCTGGGATAAGCCCAGAGAGTCCAAGGAAGAAGTTCCTGTGGATTAGTGGTGGGCAGCAGGTTCAAAAGTTCATGTGTAAATAAAAACTGGAAGAGTTCTCTGGTGCCCAGCTATTCTCTCTTTGGGATAATCGTGGAAATAGCCACCTGAAAATTAATCCTAAATTCCAGCAGATATGGAGAAATGTAAGCAGTCTTTTGTGAGTCCTGATCCACAGCTACTAACAGACTGACTGTTCTCACTCTTTGGCTGCTGTAATTTTAATTTAGAACATCTAAGCTTTTTTTTTTCTCCTTGTCATTACCTTTAGGTGAAGTTGAAAAAGGCTGAAGTGAATAAAAAAGAGCTTCCCTATTTGTTAACTTACTTAGAATTTACAACACAGAGACTTCAGCAAATAGTGTTTCTTTGCTTGGCAAACATTTCACCTCCCCACAAAAGAAAGCCCTGTTCTTTTAACTTCGTTCATGGAGATGAAGAAATACATTAGCCCCTGTATGGGTAAAACGAAGTTTTGAGTGTATAAGTATCATTTCAGTTCTTTTCATGGGGGAAATAAACATTCAAATGGTTTCTAGAGATTCTCTGACTCCATCTACCTAGATGTATTTGATATTTTTAACCTTGTAATTGGTATGCTAATATATTCTAACTACAAAATCAACCCATACTGATGAAGATAATTCTGAAATGGCTGTCAGTAGAATATATTTGTTTTTAGTGTCGAGAAGAAAGTACTAAGAATCAAACTAAGTGCAATATGAAGAACCCACATTAATCAAGCTTGACTATAAAATGAAAACACG
The DNA here is from genome assembly GCA_004026585.1 of Noctilio leporinus. Lineage (NCBI taxonomy): Eukaryota > Metazoa > Chordata > Mammalia > Chiroptera > Noctilionidae > Noctilio > Noctilio leporinus. The sequence goes on from PVIW01000263.1 coordinate 278,134, forward strand.
AATGCAGTTAAATGTGTTGTTTTTCCTTTAGTTCTAGATACGGCAGGACAAGAAGAGTTTGGAGCAATGAGAGAACAGTATATGAGAACTGGCGAGGGCTTCCTGTTGGTCTTTTCAGTCACTGACAGAGGCAGGTTTGTACCAGTATTAAAATGTAGATTTACTCTTCCATCTAGACCACTGTTTCATTGAATTTGGATTTTCTTGTTTTTATAAAATAATAAAGGAAATAAAGTACTAAATAGGGCTTGGGACATGGTGATACTTGGCCAAATTGATTAATTTGTTTTTATGTTTCTAGTTTTGAAGAAATCTATAAGTTTCAAAGACAGATTCTCAGAGTAAAGGATCGTGATGAGTTTCCGATGATTTTAATTGGTAACAAAGCAGATCTGGATCATCAAAGACAGGTGAGAAGGAATTTTGCATTTGGGAAACAGTTGTTTATATGTAAGTGAATTAATGTATTTAATAACTGAAAGTGCTACGGTGAAAAAAGACCCCGCTGAGTTTGGCACAGCACAGTTTTTACAGAAGTCAAGAAATGTGAAAAATAAAAAGGAAATAGATTTGGGGAAATTAAATTTTCACATTTTTTGCACAGAAGTTTAGTGGACTGTGTAAGCTTACAAATATTTGTGCCAGCACAGTTCACATGTTACAGTTTCTTGGGTAGCTTCCAAAACTCTAATTTAGTTAGAAATTCTTAAAGTTACCTCTAAAGGCTTAAAGGCTTAATTTACTTACTCAGTATTAATGCTAAATTATCTTCCTTTAGAGAATGGATTTGATTTAACTTAAAGTATTGGGTTTTCCTTTTTTCCTAAGTCCTGTTAATGGCTGAATTTTCTGTTAATTTTTCACTCTGGCTCGATCTAACACCAGTAACCAGCAGAAAAGATTATTTTTAGTATTTAGTTTCAGTCTAGTTTATTCTCACTTATTACTTTACCCTTCTGTTTCACATTTAATTACTTTTTTTTTTTTTTTTTTTGGTATATATTGTTTACTCATTTCTTTTTGGGTGAGGAAACAAGATCAGATATAAATTAATGTAGGCTATACATTAATTGGGAGTTCCTTTTTGTGTCTTTATTTCTTTTAGGTCTTTATTATCCTCTACCCCACATCTGGAATAGAATTGTTTAAGTTCCTAATTTTGCTGGTATCTATGTTCTCTTGTTTTTATGTAGTCTTATGTTAATAGATTCTTAAGAGTTTGTTAAAAATGTACAAATATCAGGAAAAGTTGCACTGAGGGCAACCATCCATTTTGTAATTATTTAAAACATAACCTTTGATTTATGTCTTTGTAAAATTTTTGTTGAAGGTATACCAAGTTTAAGTCATGGACTTAGGAAAATATTATTGCTCTAACGCTAAAATTTAGAAGTGTTTACTGATGATACTCGATGCAGAATAAATTATACTGTTATCTTTCAAATTTGAATTACTATAAAGTTAAGGTGAAAAATTTGATCTTCATTTCAAATCAGTATAAATCTGCTTGGAAATAATTTAGAATATGGCATTGCTCACATCTTAAACCTAGAGTCAATAATTCACCTGTTTTTCAAATTTATTTTTTATTTCTTTGGGCCATTTCCTTCAGGGTTTCTAAACCTAATTACAGCTATTGAGTGTTACCCAGGAGAACCTGTCTGCTGCTCTTCTCAGTCTTTTCTGCTTCTAGAGAGGCATTCATATGTCATCGGGTCTGGGAAATAAATAATGGCAAGTAGCTCTGCAGTGAGCAAGAGATTCTCTTCCCTACCTCACTATAATGTCCTTCTGCCCTGATTGTAAAAATAGGTTTTTCATGTTGAGAAGAAATAGGCCTGGGGTGAGGTGAAGGTCGAGGACAGGTGGTGCAGATTAGTGAAGGCAGAGGAGCGTGTGCCACCGGAACCAAACAGGCCCTGTTATGATGAGTCGGGGCAAGGGATCTTAAGGGTTATTTTAAAGCCATCTGTATGTAGAAGATTGCCAGTATCTGGTGTGTGACACTCTGGCCTTTTTCATTTTATCATAGCGCTACAAAATTTTCATCTTAAGTTTCTTTCTTTTTACAAAAGTGGAACAAGGTGGTGAGAAATAATACAGGGATACGTTTCATATTTCCATCACGGTAAAGATATGCAGTTAGCTTGGGAGTAATATTTTCTCTATTTCTCTGCTTTAAACCATATACATAAGTTATATACATATCCTGAAAGCTCAGATGTGTATATTCAAGGGAGAGAAGCAAGTAGCTGAACCAGATTGCTTCATTTCCTGTTCGTTCCTCTAGATTCTATTCTCCAAAGGTTAGGTACAGAGTTATTTCTTCAGGTGCTTCATCTTCTCTTTTCTAGGTTCCTTCACCCTGCACCCAGGCATGTTAGCTGTCTCATGTTAAAGTCATGACCACTGCCTTCAGTGCTGACTGGAAGTCTCGCATTTCCCCAGTCCATTCATTTCCCACTTGCTTAGATGATTATGTACTTTCTCATTCTTAAACTTACAATACCATCCTCCCTCACTCTCAGTTTGTGGTGAGTGATATTTTTCTATTTCACTGAGAAATTTCTACATGTTCCTACCTCCATGTGAACCAGCCTCAGTGCATGCGTGTACCCCATCAGTTCTTCCTTCCCCCACTCACATGGATAAACTCTTCACCTCTGCATGAGCAGCGCCCCCAGGAGCACTGGGTCCTGTTCCTTCTCACCAGCTCATGGGCCTCCTTCCAGCAATTTTTCCATCCCAGTTGGATCTTTCCCATCGGCATATACCATGCTACAATGGCTTACATCCTTAAAACAAAAAGGAATTTTAGTGAAAACTTTTATTAATCTCACATTCATTCCTCTCTGAGTACTCTTTGGCTGTACCTCCTCAGTAGCTGAACTCCTTAGAAGCATCACCTATACTTGCTCGCTCTTTCCTTCCCATCATTCTTGCTTAAACTGACGTAGGCATGTAGTGCCCTAGTCAAGATCACCTCTTGCGCAGATGTTGGTGACATTTGACACAGGTGCTCACATTCTCTGTTTGAAACACTGTTTACTCAGCTCTGGAACACCATTCCCTCCCCTTCTTCCTCTTCCACAGTGGCCTTTCTTGGCTTCTCCTTGTCTTATCTTTCTAGGGTATCTTAGAGCCCAGGGATGTACAAAGACAAACATGCCTTACCTTCCAACCTCAAGGGCCATGCTTAGTACATTTGAGGTTCAGCTGTTCTACTAAAGGTTTTTACCTCTGAAGAGCTTCTTCAGAAGTAAGGGTGATGTTCTGTAATGTCTTGACAGCCTTAATTCCTCTACCATTTGAGCCCGGACAGGCCACAGGGACCCCATAAAATCTCCTTTCCCTCTTTTTAGAAATGCTTACATTTTGGTCATTTCTAGGTTCTTAGTAATTGGTCAGGCTTGTTCATAGTTGTTGACCTAGTTTCGTTCTTTTCTGCCTTTGTCTTAGACGTGATCCTTTGGCTTTTCTTTTGCTTCTAGCCTATTTGCTCTTTGGTAGCAAATGCCAATTCCCCGCATTGTCTGAGTTTGTGGGTCAGCCTTGGGAGTTCCTTCCACTGGCTCCTGAGACTGTGAACCTATCAGAAAGGGAGGTTAGCCAGAAGAGACTCTGCCTACTTCCTTTTAGCTTCTATATCTTCGTAGACTTATTTCTTCAATCCCACCGATACATCTAGTATTTATTGAACACTTTTTCCAGACACTGATGACAGAGCAGTAGGAAAAAAAAGTCACTGGAGTTTACATTAAGTTAATAGAGATTTGTAGAATTTGAATGGTTATTTAGCATTACCACATGTCTGGCCTCTTAGAGGTACAGTGATCATTTTGTGGATCCTGTCAAAGGTGTAGGGAGAAAACATAGGTCAGTGATTTCCTTTCCCTGCTCAAATGTAAAAGTAGACAAATATGACAGCACACTAATGCTGAAACTTAATACAGCAGAGTGTGGTCTTGGACTATGGACTTCATGATATCTCTGATGTCAAGTTCCTTGTCCTTCACACATGCCTGTCTAGAACGCACTGTTTTTACCCCCACTTTTCCTTCCTGGCTTACCTTAGCTTACCCTATCATTTCCCCTTTGTTAGGTGTTTAATTGCTTTTGGCTGTGGTCAGTTCAAGAAAGGAACCCATTGCACTTAAAATAATAGCTAAGTGTACTAACCTCCAGTCCTTTCTGTCAGTACTGTCTCCAGTACTCCCCTGCAGCCTCCCAGCAAAAAGTTCCTATCCCTCTCAAACAACAGAGTGTAAGGGTCTTCTAGCCTTACCTGTTTGTGCCTCATTGGCACCTAAAAGGTTTCTAAACCATTGACTCAAAGTAAATCCATTGAGGGCTTCTCCGTTTCCACCTGTTGGTTTTGTTCACATATACTGTATTTTTAGCACATAGAACAAACATATGCACTCAGTAAATATTTGCTGAATGAATGAATCAGGTCATCACCAAATCAAGGTGCGGTATTACTATGATGACGCTTTCTACATAATAGGTCCTTTTGAAAAACACGTTTTGTTTCTTTAAACTTAAGTTATTCATTAACTGGACACATCCCTGAGTAAATATTATAAATGTTGTGGTTTGTTTCCATTAAACCCAGTTTGTTTTAATTAAGTTGTTCTCATCATTCCCATTTTGCTCTTCTGTATTTGGAAATATGAAGTACTAGATAAGTTCATATTATTGTGCATTTCTGCAGATACTCATTTCTTCCCTTGAACTAAGTCCCACCGGAGGTTTCTAAATGTAGATTGGTGAATTTGTTGTGTCAGATTCACCTCGGTTGTTTAAAAAAACATTTCTAGATAAGGCTCAGACCTACCAAATCAGAACATCCATGGGATAAGGCTGCGTGATTGGCAGCCTTTTAAAATTCTCTGAGTTGGGGGCCTTGTCGGGGATCGATGTTCATGAGTTTTCAGTCTTCTGTCAATTTCTGGCTTCACAGTGCTGTGGCTTTGCTTTGTTCCATGTGGGTTTTTTGTTCATTTTTGTTTGCATTGGTGGTGGCAATGCTATTTGTATTTCTTAGTTAAAGTAAGGCTGTACCAGCTTTTAGTGAGCTCAGCGGCACCTTTATATGTGGTTAGAGAGTTCTTGACCAGAAGTGTGGTTGTACGAACTTAGCTGACCTTGATTCCTGGAAGACTATAATTATGAGACCCTATTTCAAAAATAAATAAGTGAAGCACATAAAAATCTTAGCAGTGGGAATGTTTTATCACCTAGACCCATTAATTTGTTAACTTTCCCTTACTGGGTGTAAAAATAGGCCATTTGCTGCTACCCTCTGGCTGAATCACATCATGAAGGGGGGATACAGCAAACTACCTTTTGAAGAGTCATTGAGCAGAAAGACAAATAGAAAACGTCTTGAGGACATACCGTTTTCTCCTCCAAATTTACATGAATAAAGCAAGTTGTTGAGATTGACTTGTCTAAAATATTTATTTCTATTTTTCTTTGTATATCATCTTTTCTTTTGCTTAAAGATGGATGATTGATGATATTTGTTACATATGTTTATTTAGTTAACTACTTTGCACTCTTCTTGGCTCTAGATTTACCAAGACAAGTATGCCTTATTTCCTAGCTACAAAGGACATAATGACAAGAGAATGAGAAAACAAAACCAAAAAGTGTAGTGTAGTTCAGACTGTTGTCCCTGGCATGCTGTGCTAAAACAGCATCACCTCGAAGGAGAAATCTGATTACTTGAGTCTTGAAGTAGTAGTAATTAAGAATATAAGGTTGGAGGTGCTGACCTGCAAACCATAAGGTTGCCGGTTCAATTCCCAGCCAGGGCAATATAACCAGGTTGCAAGCCAGGTCTCCAGCCAGGTCTGTAGCTGGAGGCAGGTGAAAGGCAACCATACATTGATGTTTCTTTCCCTCTCTCCCTTCCCCTCTCTCTGAAAAATAATAAAATCTTAAAAAAAAAAAAAAAAAAGAATATAAGGTTGGGAGGGCTCTCCCAGGAGGAAGGCACAGAATTTGTGACAGCCTGGGCCTGTTTTTATAGAAAGGGAGTTATCATTGACAAGTTCTAAAAAATCAGGAATTATTCTTTCTAAATTCTTGGGTTTGTGAAGCTTTCTTTTCTTACTTGACTTCCTTATTGTTAATTGATTGCTTGATTTGATTGATTCAGAATTCAAAACCATAGGTCTTATGGATATATATGCTATTTTGAAGAGAGGAAAGGTAATCTTAAACATTATATAAACTTGAAACCTGCCTGCCACCCTTTTGGGACACAACAGAATATAATGTGTTATGAAGTGTAACACTTGTTAGATGAATGTGCATTACTGTAATAACCTAATGATAATTCATTGAGATTGCTGGATTTTGAGAATGGAATATTAAGTTGGGAAAACAGACGATTTGAAAAAATTAGAGAAAACAATACTTTGGGCTCAAATAGGGTCAGAAATAATTCATAGTCTGATCAACCAGAGTGGAAAACCTCATGACTCTTGAGGTACTGAGTGGTGTACTCAGAAGGGTCTTGATTGCTTCAGCAGTCAGGCAAGTTAGCCCGAGGCGAATGCTGTCCTGGAACTGTGTAACCAAAAGGATCAAACTTTCCAAATAACTGAATCAAAAGAAAGGGCCAAATATTTGCAGGAATACAAACAGTCTAGAATCCATAGGTAAAAATTTAGTACTCAAGCATTCACTCAAAAATTACCAGGTATGTAAAGAAGTAGGAAAATATGACTCATAATAAGATAAAAAACAATGACTAGAAATAGACTCAGAAATGACATAGAAAATAGACTTAGTGAACACAAACATTGAAACAGTTATAACATTTCATATATTCAGGAAAGTGGAGAAAAAACTGATTATATTATGGAGAGACAGAAAATGTAAAGAGATCAAACTAGAATGTTCAGAAGTGAAATCTACAGTGTCTGAGATGAACAGCAGAAGTAAAGGACGAAAAATTTCTAAATTTGATGAAAACCATAAAAGTGCACATTTAAGAAGCTCAATAAACCCTGAATACTAGAAATATGAAGAAGATGACAAGGCATATTACAGTGAAATGTTTACAACCGGTAATAGAGAATCTGAAAAATGGCCAGAGGGGCAAAGAGAAAGATGCTGGCAGTCATCCTTGTTTCTCATGGGAAAGGGCACAAGCCAGGCGACAGTGGCCCAATATCTTTGTAAGCACTGAAAGAAAAAACTGTCACCTAGAATTCAGTGGCCACTATACACCTATTTCAAAAATGAAGATGAAATGAAGACTTTCCCCAAATAATACAGAGGGTGAAAGAATTCATTACCAGCAGACCTGTAGTACAAGAAACATAAAAGAAGCAAAATTATACCAAATAGAGATCTGGATCTGTACAACGAAATGAAGAGCGCCAAAATAGTGATTATGTGGGCAAATGTAAATTACTTTTATTGCTATTTAAATCTCTTTAAACATAATTGGATGTTTAAAGCGAAATAGTAACAGTGTATTGTGAGGTAAAGGTAATAAAGATAAAAAGGTGGAGGGAGAAATGTACTTTAGTAATAAGATTCTTAAACTATACATAGCATTTGAATTAGACTGATGAGTGAAAAATATATATTATAAGCTCTAAAGTAATCATTAAAATAATATAGATGTATACATTTCATTAGCCAACAAAAGAGATAAAATAGAATAATTAAAATAAAAAAGGCAGTTAACCCAAAAGAGGGCAGGAAAAGGACAAATAGGACTAAGAACAAATAGGACGGACAGAAAACAAATTTCAAGGTGACTCAACTATGGTAACAATCACATTAAATGTAAATAGTGTGAACACCCCAGTTAAAAGGTAGACATTGAAGCAAGCAAGCTAGATGAAATGGACATATTCCTTGAAAATCACAAACTACCAAATGGGAAAATGGTGCAGGAATTAGGAAACATAATTGGAGGGTACAAGATAGGGAGAAATTAAGCATAATAGAGGAAAGGTGAAATCAGAGAACTTATATGTACAACCTATGGACATGAACTAAGAGCGGGTGGTGGGACTGCAGAAGAAAATAGGGATCTAAGGTGTAGGGGAGCAAAGGGAAAAGAACTTGGGACAACTGTAACAACATAATCAGTAAGACATACCTAAAAAACAGAAGACACAAATTATTAATGTCAGTAATGGGAAAGATAGCATTGCTTCAGATCTTATAAATACATGGATATTTAAAAGATAAAAAAATACTATAAATAGTTTTATACTATTAAACTTAGCAAGTTAGATGAAATGGATGTATACATTGAAAAACAAAAACTACCAAAACTGACAGAAGAAAGAGTAGATAAACCTGACTAGTATTGTATCTATAAAATAAATTTAATTTGTTATAGGAACCTTCCCTCAAACAAAACCACAAACCTAGATGGATTCATCAGTGAATTATATCAAACCAATTTTGCTGAATCTGTTCCAGAAAATTGAAGAGGGAATTCTTTCTCACTCATTATATGAAACACCACTACTCTGATACCAAAACCGACAAAAATGAAAGCAAAGAAAACCACAGTCCAATATATCTTGCGTGATCATAGGTGGGAAAACTCTTAATAAATTAAAAAAAAAATTTATTTATTATTTTTAGAGAGAGGGGAAAGGAGAGAGGCAGAGGAAAAGAGACATCAATGTATGGTTGCCTTTCACCTGCCTCCAGCTGAGGATCTGGCTGGAGACCTGGCTTGCAACCTGGTTATGTGCCCTGGCTGGGAATCGAACCACAGACCTTTGGGTTCCCAGGCTAGTGCCTTATCCACTGTGCTACCAACCAGGGCTCTTAATAAATTTTTAATAAATAAAATGCAACAATATAAGGAAAGGTCAGTGTACCACCCTTCAAGTGGGTTTTATTTCAGGAATATAATGGTGGTTTAACACACAGAAATGAATCCGTATAATTCATCATTTTAACCAGACTCAAAAGGAAAAGAAAACCATGATCTCAATAGATGAAGGAAAAAAAAATGTACAAATTGAACATCCATTCCTGGTAGAAAAACTTGATGATAGAATAGAGGGGAACTTTGCTAAAGTGATGACAAAGGGCACCTAATGTCAGAACAAGGTGTTTGATAATGATGTTCAGGCTATCTATATCAGTACTAATTTTCTTTCTGTTTGCTCCATCAATTGTTGAGGGAGTAATGCTGAAATTTCTAATTATAATAAATAGGAATAGGTCCATTTCTCAGTTTTGCATCAAGAATTTTGAAACTGATATTACTACATAAAACCCTACAACAAAACAGTGCACTTAATGGTGAAAGACTAAATGATTTGTCCCTAAGATCCAAAATAAGTCATAAGTACCCCCTCACACCACTGATATCCTTGTCCTGGTGGTCCTGGGCAGTGAAGTAAGGCTGGAAAAGAAAGAAAAGGCATCCACTTCAGAGAGGAAACAATAAAACTCTTTTATTAGCAAGTGACATGGCTGTTTATATAGAAAAGCCTATGGCATTTATAAAAGAATACCTAGAAAAATGAGTTCAGTGTATTTCCAGGGTGTAACACAAATATACAAAAGTTATAATGGTGTGTTTGTGGAGAAAAATGTACATCATTGAAAACTCTGTCACCTCTGGGTGACAGGCTCCTAAACTTTCTGTTCTTTTTTCCCCAGTATCTTTCTAACTTCTTGGAAGTGTTTACTTTTGTGGTAATACAGCAATAAAAGTCATTATTTCAGAAACATAATTTTTTAGCCCCATTATAAAATGTAAATGTAATGTAGTTTAATAGTTTTAGGCAAGTATCACTGTTCTGACCTTTTATATTTAAAATATATAAAGCATTTACTTAGATTCAGTTAATGTTTTATTCTGGCCTGCCATTTGTGTGTCACCAGCGGTGGCCCCCATCCTTGCCTGCCTCCCTTTGCCTCCTCAATGTAAGGAAGGCATTGTAAGGGCTTGTAATCCTATTCATTGTTCATTTTCCCCACCTATTTGTCCAGTATCTCCTATGTGCCGGATACTGGGAAACGCAGCCTTGAAAAAGTCTCCTCTTGAGGTTTGCCCTCCTCTTCACCCTCACCTCTCGTCCTTTTCTTTCTGGGTCTGCTGTGTTCCAGCCATGCTAGGCTTCTCTCTGTGATGGGGCCAGGAGGGCTCATTCCCCACTGCAGCCCGGCACTCACAGGTGCTGTTTTCTTTGGCAGGGGTACTTCACCGCATCTCCACCTAGCTCCCTATTTTTTATTTAGTTTTTGGCTTACATATCACTTCTTAGGGAAGCTTTCTGAGACCTGCCCAACAGGGTTATAGACTCTCATAGCCCCTTGTACTTTAACTTCCTAGAATTCATCACTGTTGTATTCAGTACTTTCTGAGTAACCACTAGACTGCAATCTTGTTCCTGTCACCTGTACGTACTTCTGTGAGTTGTTCTGCAGAGCTGGGCTTCAGTATGTTCTGAGCTATGAAGTCTCTTGGTTCATTGTGACAAACCAGCTTGGCCTCTGGATGGATTAACAGTGTGGTCTGTGGCTAGGGGTTAGATGGAGCGGTTCTGATTGTTAACACAGCTCTTGGAATTTCAGGTAACACAAGAAGAAGGACAGCAATTAGCACGACAGCTGAAGGTAACTTACATGGAGGCATCAGCAAAGATTAGGATGAATGTTGATCAGGCTTTCCATGAACTTGTCCGGGTTATAAGGTAAGCAAAACATATTCTAGAAACTTACTTTATTGAATTGGATACCATGCTTTTAAAAACCATAAACTGGAAAAGAAAAAAATACCCATTAAATGCTTTTAGTAAGAAAGGACATTTTAAGTAGGAGCAAGCATTTCTGTTCTAGGGATTAATGCACGTGGTATGTTAAATTTTAATTAAGTACATATTATCGCCTAGGTACTTCCTTCATATACAAACTAATTTAATTATATTGAAGTAGACAGTGCACATGGTGATTTTGAAAAGAATCTGGACAACTTCCAGCTGTGGTGGTGTGAGGACAGTGACGGCCGTGGTTAGCAAGTGGAGGGGAGTTTCTGCCGGACACTGTGCTGCATGCTTCGCACTTAATCCTCACCACAACCCAGGAAGCTAAATATTTTCCTGTATCCCCACTTGCAGGTGAAGAAACAGGTACAGAGAGGTTAAAAGAACTTGTTCAAAACTTAGACATAGTGAACGGCTGAACTGGGACTTGAATTCGTCATCTCTGATTCCAGCCCCTCCCAGCAAGGAGCAGGCCGCAGTAGAGGTTCAGCATCCCCCAGGCCAGGGCCACTACTATTCAGCGTACAGAGTCTTTCTGTTAGCTGGCCTGCAGGGTTCCTGTGGTTCAGGAAGTGTTAAAGGGTTCGAGGGAGCTTGAGGTGACCGCTGAGGTCACTGCAGTTTCTGCAAATGCTTGTGTGTGGGAAAGACTGAGTTGCTTTTATGGACAGGGTTTGGTGTGATTACTTTGAGTTGGTGCCTGCCCCTTACTTTACTTCACCCTCCGTCCTCTAGATCTACTGGTTTCTCTGCTAGTTAGATAGTTTCACAGGTGTGTGGAGTGGGTGGGCGCACGTTAATTGTGTATGTAAAGCTGAATTGATGTCTGAACTATGGGCTTCTTGCAACATCTAGCCCCTTGATGGAGTATTCTCTTCTGGGAGAGGGGATTATATTTTTGTGGGGTATTTTTAGTACTGGTTAAAAATCCGAGGTCTTATTTTTTAATGAACATAGAGTCTGAATTTCATGAGGTGAGTTGTTCTGCAGATGGATGGGGGTGGTAGTTGTGTAATGTCGTGAATGTATTTAAATGCCACTGAACTGTACACTTAAACATGGTGAAGATGGTAAATTTTATGTTACATGTCTTTTAACATACACAAAGATAAATTAGTCCTTAAAATAGTTTCACTGCCAGTTTGAGATATTTTGTTTTTTGGTTTTGATCCTCAGAATCTATTTATATCCACCAGTCAGTCAGGAGTGAGGAGAGGGTAAAGGGGTCTTTTAATGCCAGGCACCATTAGGCATTCAAATATAACAGGATCTTCTTTTATCCTTATAGCAACTATAAAGGGTGTTTTTTTATTATTCACTTCTGAACATCAAAGTTCAGAGAGGTCAGCTAACTGTCTAATACTCATTTATAACTAATAAGTGGTAGAACATGGATAGGACCTGTAATACTTCATAAGGGTCATTTTACATTGTACTCCAGTTAAGGACATTTATTCTTAGGCATATCTCAGAGCAGCAATTTTCAGCCGGTGTGTTGCAAGAATTTTTAAAACATGCAGTACCTGACTATTTAGTCAGGGGCACTGCCCTCTTTTCCCTTGGATTGTCAAATAGAAAAATGACAACAGCTGGCCCTGGCTGGTGGCTCAGAGGAAAGGTGCTGGCCTGCGAACACAAAGGTTGCTGGTTTGATTCCCAGCCAGGGCACATAACCAGGTTGCAAGCCAGGTCTCCAGCCAACTCCATAGCTGGAGGCAGGTGAAAGACAACCATACATTGATGTTTCTCTCCCTCTCTGCCTCTCTCTAAAAATAACAAATAAAATCTTTAAAAAGAAAAAGAAAAATGACAACAGCCAACACAACAATAGCTGTACGGTATGAATGAATGAAAATTTTACTTATTTTGGGGGGTTAGATCAGCAAAAAGTACACTTTTTTGTTGTGCTGCAGAATTTTAGTGATTGATTTATGCATGCCATGAGGCGAACAGGTTGAAAATTGCTGCTTTAGAGTCATGGAATTTTAAATTACGGGGCAAGTATAGAGGTACCAAGTTCACCTGATTTAAGACACCATTAATGAAACTTGGACAGCCTGCTTATGCTGGTGGTGAAGCATCTGTGGGTGGCCCCTCTGCCCCTAGATTGGCTTTGATTCCCTAGTTGAAATTTAACATTGAAAAGTATGTGCACATACACTAGATGTCTTCAAAAACAACCTGCATCTTTAATAATATATTACCAGGAAAGCAACTATATGTCGATGTTCCTGTCTTACAGGAAATTTCAGGAGCAAGAATGTCCTCCTTCACCAGAGCCAACGAGGAAAGAAAAAGACAAGAAAGGCTGCCATTGTGTCATTTTCTAAGAATCCCTTGAGTTTTAGCTACCAACTGCCAGGAAGAGCCCTCATCGTCTCCTTTCCGTACAGTTTACGTCACGTTGGTACCTATCTAGCCTTAGACAAATGATCACTCTGGTAGCCTTAGACCAAGAAGCTGGCTAATCCTTTCCATGAAGCTAATCCCATGGTCATTTTAAGACAGGTTTAAAGGAAACACTAAGGCTGCTTCAAAGATTATCTGATTATTTTAAAATATATATCTACATACATAGACACATTCTTTTTTAAGGGCTTACATTTTAATAAGGACGAATCAGATTTGGAACATAAGCTGTTTGCCAAGTTGAAGTAATAGGTTTTGAAATAACTTTTCACTTCAGGAATCATATTGCCTACTGTTACTCTAAATAGAAACATACAAAGTTTGTTTTTTTAAATGTGAATTTTTGCCTGTCTTAAACTTTTGATGTCACCTTCAGTTACCTTAACTACACTGAATTAACTCTTCAAAAGTGAGACATCTCAGACTTCTACAGCCTTTGTTTTCCAGTGGCCAAAATACCAAAAATGCCTATGTATTTATAAATTAAAAACTACTTTAAAAGCCTTTACTATAATTCCCACTCTTGAAGATGATTATATTCTATGTGGCCAAATATTTGGATTATTCTGGACTTAGGCATTTCAGTGTTCTTGGTTTTCTAATTTAAGTCTTTTTACAACCTTGTTGAGAGTAAAAAATAAAGAATTTATGTCCGTCTTCCTTTGTAAGTATTTCTGGATAAGGGATTCATAAAAACTAAAAACTGTTTTTGTTTGTAATATAAAATATGGAATTGATCTTTCCAGAGTCAGAGACGATTAATGTTTTTGCTATATACTTTTATACATTATTTTCTTATTAAACTAGTTAACAAGTATTTTTATATGTTTGTAAGCAACTGTGCTTTCACAGCATACCTTGTGTATATGTAAAGATAAGTATTTAATTCACTTTTAACTGACAAAGAAAAGACATGGAAACTACAGACTGTGGTAGTACTTTACTTGCTCTTCTGGTCCTGGTCGGACCCACCTTTGGCTAATCACATAGCTACTCAAGAAATCTTCCCAACAGAACGCAGCAGTGAGGATCTGGACTCACTTTCAACATCCCTCCTAGATATTGACTGTTTTATCAAGTAGTGCGTGTAAAACTTTAAATTGACAATTAGTGTAACCGTGGATGGCTTCTGAATTTGTTTTTAATTATGTGGATTATGTTTCACCAATTCAAAAGTATGTTTCCGATTTTGAGATAAGTGGTATTGCACAGTTGTCACTTTATTAAACGACAGTCCCCTGAGGTCTATAAAGCATACCCTCCCTGTATAGTTCCAGGTGCTAGAATTAAAATGGATGTGTTACCACAAGATGCTGCTTGGTGACTTGTTATTTTGGTGATTTCTTGAAGGAGCGGCTGTTGAAGGAAATTTACTTGAGTAGCTCTAAGCCTTTTCCCAACAACGCCTGTAGGGCTTGAATCTGAAAGTCAGTATCGGTCACTTAGTAGGTGAACTTGAAGTGAAACGGCTAGATCTTAGTGATTTCTTGAATATTTCCTCAAATTGGTGTTTTCTTAAACTTATTTTATGAAGTGCTCCTGACAAGAACCCCCCAACTGTAGAGGAGAGAGGAATTCATTAGAGGATGAAGCCTAAAATAGCTAAAGCAAAGCGCACACATTTACTTGAATGTTAATTAAAATGATGGCCTAGTAAGATCCCACATTTATCCTGGGGCTTTTGATGCTGTAGCACTGTCACATAATCCTTGTTAGTTAGCACTGTCACATATCCTTGTTAGTACTGTCAGTGGGAAAGTTTTTTTATCATGGGTAACTTAAGATAGCAAGAGACTGTCTCCATGATATCCAGATTTAATGGGCAGCCTTTCATTTTATTCTGAATAGATGATGTGTAGCAAAGCAGCCTGAAAGTTAAACTTAGTTATCTCTCTTTGCTTTTTTGTTTCCTCTACGCTTCATTTGGGGTAATATTTATTGCTGTATCTTGACGTTCCCTGACCTTGACTTCTGCCAGTAATCCCATTCAATGAACTTTTCATTTCATACTTTTTTTCCCCTTCTGTAGAAGTTCTCTTTGGTTCTTTTTCATATCTTCTATTTCTCTTCTCATTACTCTTGCCTCATTATGTTCATGTGTTTCTCTTATCCAGCCTCTCAACGGGCTTCCCAGAGCATTGGGTCTAATACCTTACCTGTTACATGTAATAAATTAACTTCTAGAATGATAGTATCTGTCTATTATCCTTGGAAGATTTGAAAAGTTTCTCTAAAATAACTTTCTAAAGGGCTTAATTCTCTTGCTGCTTTGAATATTGTTTTTTAATTTTTTTTTTTTTTACTTTTATTGTTGTTGTATTACATCCATCCCCTGAATATTGTTTTTTAAAGATTTTTATTTATTTTTAAAGAGAGAGGGGAAGGGAAGGAGAAAGAGAAGGAGAGAAACATCCGTGTGTGATTCATTGCTCTTCACCCTCCTCCAACTGGGGGACCTGGCTGGCAACCCAGGCAAGTGTGTGTCCTGACTGGGAATCAAACCTGCAACCTTTCGGTTCACAGGCCAGCGCTCAGTCCATGGAGCCACCGGCCAGGGCTGGTTATAAATGGCTGTTATGTTCTTTTTTCTTCTTTTTTTCTGATCCCACCATCTCTATAATTTTTTGATCTCTTGACTGATTCTTCTTTAGTTATGGGTCACATTTTCTTGCTCTTCTGCATGTCTAGTGAGTTTTGATTAGGTGCTGGACATTTTGTGTTGGGTGCCTAGAGTTTGTTGTATTAATCTAAAGATTCCCAGGCTTTATTCTGGCAGTCTGTTAATTTACTTGCAGTTCAGTTTTCCTTTGAAAACTGCTTTAAACTTTCCTTTGAAAGCCTGCTTTAAGCTTCATGCAGTCTCAAAAAGTTTTTCGTAGGATAGTTTAGTTCCACTGATAGGTGTGGCCTATTTAGGGTGCCTACTGATGCCTTGAGTAATCAATGAGGACTTTCCAGTTTAGCTAGTGGGAACTGAAATAGTTCTCAGCCCCAGGGGAGCTCTGGGGACCATTCTTTTCACAGCTCCTGCATCATTTCTTGCTCAGCTACCTGGAGCTTCAGTATTTACATGCATATCTTAATATTCAGCGAAGACTCAATTGACCCTACACATATTTTAGGAACTGTTTGTGTAGCTCTCTCCTTTCTAGAACTTTGTTCTGCAACTTTCGCCTTCCTTAAACTCCCTGGTCGTTTCAGGTCAGGAACACATGTGTGCCCTGCTTAGAATTCTGCATCCCCTTTGCAGTCTGGAGTGTGCTTCCAGGCAGCAAGGTAGGAGGGTGAATCTGGTTCCTGTTCTCTGTGGTTGAAAGCTTAAAGTCTCTTCTATTTGGTTTCCATCGTACTGTCAGAGGTGCCTTGTAGCCCTCTTAATGTATGACTTGCAATCTTTTCTCTATAGCGTGGGGGGCTGGCAGACTTTTCTGTAAAGGCCTAGATAGTAAATATCATCCTGGGCAGGATGGGCCATATAGTTTGTCTCTGTATAGTTGTAGCACGGAGGCAGCCATCAACAGTGTATAGCTGAAAGAATGCATGTGGCTGTGTTCCAATAAAACTTTATTTGTGGACACTGAAATTTTGTATTTCAGTCATTTCCATATGTCATGAAATATTAATCTTTGGGGTTTTTAAAAATTCATTTAAGATTGTAAAAACCATTCTGTACAGAAACAGATGGCAGACTGGATTTGATCTGTGGGCTGTGGTTTGCCAATCTTGCTCTTTAGCACATTTAGCATTTGAGGTTACACTTCTAACTTTAGAGTCTCTAATGTTTCTGCTGCTGTATATATTTGGAAAATCTTTCAAATAGGATTTCCTGAACTGACAGTCATGAGTTTCTGTCCTAGGAGTTCTCTCCCTGTATTGTTTGTTTAAGGATTTATAGTATTTTAGAGTTGGACATTATGCCTTACTGACATATATCTTACATGGATGAGTCTTTAAATTTGAAGCTTTTGAGTTTTATCATTTAAATTGGTTCCTTCCTTTGTCATTGGACTTGTAAAATTTGACATCACAGGTAGTATATACTTAAGGTCAGTCTGTCTGTTCCTCTGAACTTTTCATCACCACCTACTCTATAATTTATTTCTTTTTCCATTCCTATACATAGCGATCCCATAGAGCAGAAGGGTAATGACAAAGTTGACTCCTCACGAATATTTAACCAGTGACGGCTTAAAAACTTTCAAAGTACTTTTTAGAAAAGCATTTTAATTTAAACAGATTTTTTTTTATACAAGACTTTACTAGGAGTTCTGGGGAAATGGATACATCAGAGCTTTTTCTTCCTACAAATTATTCAGTGTCTAGAGGAGGAAGATTAAGAGTGACAGAAACAGATGTCGGGGCTGTAGAGTTAAGGCAGGGTGTGAGAAGCATGCAGAAAATTGTCAGGTTCAGCAGCAGTGACTTATTCCTCCTGGGAAGTCTGAGGAAGCTTCCTAATGAGAAGTGGTGTTTTAGCAGAAGCTTCACAGGTTGGTAGGATTTGAGGTCGGGGAGAGGGAAGGAAAGGCTAGGGAGAAACCTGGGCGGAGGCAAGGTGTGTTCTGGGATTGGAACCTTAATGGAAAAGGATTTTAAATATAATGGGGGAAAAATGAATGATAAAGTGGACTCAGCTTGGGTTGTGGAAGGCTTTAAGTGGGCTGGTCCTCCTGTCAGTAATGGAAAACTGCCAAGGATTCCGAACAAGGGGTGCCTAGATCTAATCTCGTGGGGGTATGAACACAGAAGTGTGAGCTTAAGGAAGGATAATCGGGTAAGAGGTTATTGGAATCATGGAATCCATCCTCTTTCCATTTCTTCTGCCACTTTTTGACTAAACCCCTTATCCCCCCGCCCAGGTTGCTACAGTGGCCTCTGCAGTAGTCTGTTTCCATTTTACCCCGCAGAACTGTTCAGTGTGGCCAAAGGGGTATTGTTTAGACTGTGAATTAAATGGTATGTGGCTGCTTAAAATCTGTTACCTCAATACACTTGGGCTGATGTCTAAATTTCTTACCCTAGTGTACAAGGAACTGTCATATTCCTGCTTTCTCCTTATATTCAAGTTGAAGCACTGGTACACTAGACCACCATGTGTTTTCCAAACCAGTTCTTTCACTCAGCTATTCCAGTTAGCTGTTTTATCCTTTTGCTCTTGGCTTAGATGCCACATCCTCAGAGAGGCCCCTTGATGACTTCCTGTAGTATCACACTGCCCTGGATTTACTTAGTGACACTTACCATCTGTGATTGTTCGTGTGTTGAGCCTGAGCTACCACCTTAGTGTCATAAGCTAGGTGAGTACAGAACCATGTCTGCAGTGTTCACTGCTATACCTCTGCTTCCTAGCCTGTGGAGAAAAACCATGGGATGGATGAATAAGGAGTACAGGCAACCCCCTAGTGATCAAAATATATGATGATACCCCAATTACATACGGAGGCGTTGGGGAATGGGGTGTGAAACTCAGAAGAGAGGATTAGATGTGCAGATGTGGAATTTATCTTTTTTGAGCTAATTAAGAAGTAGAAAGGGTGTGTTTGAGGGAAGATCCAAAGGTAGAGATTTTGGGGAAAATGGGAGTAGAAGATTAAGATGCTGCAAAAAGCCAAGAGAAACAGCTAGAACCTGGAGAAATAACCAGGAGACTTACTGCCAAGGATGTCGAGAGGTTGGGGAAAAGCTACGTAAGGACAAGGGAGCAGGAAGCAGCAGTGGTCATTCCGAGGTTGCCGATGACACGGAGAGACTTGTGCCCGCCATCTGGTTGTGGGGTCCGGTTTATAGTAGGTGGGGATGTCGGATCGAAGGGCAAGGAAGTGGAGGCAGTCAGTGTGAGCTAATCTTAGTAAAACTCTGTGGCAAAATCAGAGAGCAGGGGGCAGTTATCTTGCTCTGCAGGGTCGGGCGTTAGAGGAGTGAGAAGGAGCGCCAGTGCGGAGGACTCAGTTGTAGATACGTAGGTGTGCACGCCTGGGGGTAGATGCTTACGCCGCTTGAGAGATTCCAAAGCCTGGGGTTTGCACGCTGACATCCTTTCCTGACTGGCGAGCGGGGATGGCGTAGGGCAGCCCTGCCCCGACTTTCCACGGTGAAGAGCCAGTTTTTAAAATATTTCATAAGTGCGTGCTTTCAGTTTCTGCATCTCCTTGTGGGACGGTGATTAAGGTGGATGTTCTCAGGCTGCAGGTCCTGCTTTGAGAAGCACGGAGGTGCAGGGGAGGGGGCTGAGGGTGGATGCAGGTGTTTCTCACGAGTGGCCCTCTGACTTTCCAGATAGGCTGGTCCATTCCAGGTTAAGGTCACACAGTGGGTGTTGCGTGCCAATACCAGAAAAAAATAGAAACTATTATACACCCCAATGACTGTCAGGGAGGCAGTGGCCTTGAATATAATGCTTGCCCTTTTTCCTCCTGCTAATACTTCAGATTATTTGAAATAAAGGAGAACTATTATCAATCCATCCTAAAGCCAGGAACTAGTTAAGAACAGCATCTGAGTTTTATGAAGAATTTAGAGCAATATGAGAAAATGTTAATGAATGCTGGTTTATGACATTATGAAATTTAAATGGAAAGCCTGAAATTGTTATGTTGCTCCGGTACCCGTATAAAAGTTTTGCATGTGCATTTTATTTATCGGGAGATTTTCAGTTATAAGTGACAGGCTTGCAATGACAGCCCACTGCAACAGACAGTGGGCATGTACTGGTTGATAAAGAAGGCTGGGTGGGGTAAAACTGGCTTTCAGCGACTCCAACGTCAGGATACCATCGAGACCTGCTCTCAAGTTGAGACCTGGCTAAATTGTGCAGGTGGGACAGAGGAATCTCCTAGTGTAAAAAAGCTTGTATGGAAGCCTGAGGACAGACCAGTTGGTTTCAGCATCATCCAGGTAACACCAAGGTTGCAGGTTCCATCTCAGGTCAGGGCACGTACAAGAATCAACCTACGAATGCATAAATAAGTGGAACAATAAAGTTGATGTTTCTCCCTCTCCCTTAAAAAAAGCCTGAGGCCAGGAAATGTAAAATGGTTCCTGCTCTCACAGCTTTTCAGGGGCACAACAGTGTTTAAACCCAGGCTCCCCCTACTTGACTGTTTACAACCTCTGCCTCTCTGTCCTACAGAGTTGGTGGGCACCTTTGGAGCCAATGGGATCTCTAAAGCAGGGATGTCGTTATTTAAATTTGACATTTCAGTACGGATCTGTTGCTCCTAGCTTTGATGCTCATTAGCATTCAGGTGCTATTTCTAGTTTGTTAAAGCATCACAGTCATTTTCTAAGGGAACTTTTATTTTCATTCATTTTTGAGTTTGGACAATCTGAAGAACAAAGTGAATCATTCTCTTATTAAAATTAGTGGTACCAAATAACTAAGTAATGAAATGTGTTTTCCTTGATTAGGCATTTATGTTTAGCCTTATTTGGACGATAGTATCTATTCTTTTAAGATTTAAATGTTTAACTCTGGGAAAAAAAGGGACTGACCGTACAGTCCTGGTACCACTGGGTATTGAATCCCTTTACACTTACCTGAAAAATGTAGGCTATTTATTAGGTCATAGGAATAATCTGACGCGGAGAATCTTTGTGTGTTGACATTTTAGACATGGACTTGACCTGGACTAAGTTTCATGTGAGAATGTGTAATGTTACCCTTACTTCCTGGAAGAAGTACACAGACTGAATATACCTAGAGCATGTTTGAGACACAAAATTCAAATTAAAAACAGCACAAAGTCTTTATAATTTTTTCAATTTTGGGTCCAAAGAAGCCCAGGCTTTATTCTCATTTGCTACAACAGTTTTCCTTCAAATAATGCATTGGCAAGGTGACAGGGGAGTGACCCAGTGTCTGGCTAGGGACTGTATCTTTGAACTTAATTATAATTTTCAAATGTGGATGTCAAGTGCATTACAATTGGTTTGGCATTGATAAAAGTATGCATACAACAATTATGGCTGCTCTTTGTCGGGTAATTTTTACTGGGGGTCTTATGATCTGTTTACTATCTCAAGTGCAAGTCCAAACAAATTTCATTTTTGTAGTAAAAAGTCTTTATTTCCAAAATGATTGGTTAGCCAGAAAAAAAAAAAAAAAAAAAAAAAAACAACCTATAAATTACCTAACATAAGACTTTGGTAAAAAAAGAGATTTGATGTTTCTTATAAATTTCCCCTCATAAGCAAAAGAAGTAACACTTATGCAATAAGAAAGATGTTCCCCGTGCTCAGCTGTTAACCAGTTACGTGGGGACCAAATAAACACACGAGACACTAGGGTGACTTGGCCTTAGTCACTTAGGAATCACCATTTTAAGGAACTTTGATATTCCTAAGTATGCTTCTTGATAGCTAAGAGCAATGTTGCCAAATGGACAGATTCTGTATTGACTTTTTTTTTTTTTGGTCCAAGTAGAAAGTTAAGCCTCTTATTTCTGTGTGTTATGTTCCTCCACAGTGGGGAGAAAGCAGTTCATTTACGGGCTGCAACAATAATGTTGGAAACAAAGCTCCAGAGACTCGGAGACGTGGTAACGACAGCCCCTCCAGAATGAGGGAGCAGAAACTGCCTCTTTAGCTGAGTATGATTGAGGTGAATAACAATTGTAAACAGACCCAACCTTCTGAATACTTAGTGTAAAAGCACAAAAGACAGACCCAAATGAGGTTTTTATTGAACAGTCTCTCTTGTGTTAGAGAAAAATACAGATTCAGGGCTGTAGCACATATATGTATATGTTGTGTTTGGAAATATCCTCGTGTGTTTAATGCAAATCCTTGAACTAGTGTATTCAAAGCATTGTATGCATCTCATCCATGATACACATTTGGATTAAGCATAATGAAAAAGACCTGCAACAGTAAACAAAATTAATTTTAACAAGAAATGAATGAGTAGAAACTGCCGATGGACTCAACTCGGTCAAATGTCCTTTTCCTGCTAATCCTTGATAGTCAGTGTCCCTGCATTTGGTGTGCTTATAAGCGCAGGGAGAGGACAGGAAACTGGCCTTCTTCAAGTGGGGGTGGGGTGGGGTGGCGGAGGATCATAGCCTGAGGGTGGAGAGCTGACCTGGATTTGACTTCTCACCAGATGTTCTTGCCCAGCTTGATTCTGTCACTCTCTCTAGGGTTCGTTCTACTCAAGGGCTTTGCAACACTTCTACAGAAGAAAGCGAAAGCTTTTTTCTACGTATAAAATTTTATGACTAAAACCCTTTCAAGTGTAGAGACAGTATTTTTTGTTAAAGGAGTGTCTTGGTGGTCTGCGGGGAGCCTTAGCCAAATGTTTGCGTGAGTGAAAAACAACTGGTTTGAAACCTGAAGTCCAGATGTGTGTTGGAAGGTTTGAAAAAGTCAGGTTTGGGGGACTGCTAGAGAGACCACTTTGGCGGCCTTGGCCTTGGTCCTCGTAAAGATCTGGTGTTGGCAACCTCATGAGGCTGGCTTCCTACGAAGACTGTGGCAAAAAAGTCAAAATGAAAACCCCTCAAAACAAGGGAAAGGGCCTGCCTGGACTTTGTCACCCTTTGTCTCGGGTGTAAGAACTGGCAACCTGACATTCAGGTAAAGCAGCCGGCATTCCCTTTGGGGTATCCGGAACCAGTATTGGGGGGTGGGAGAAACGTACGCAGACTGTCTCAGTGAAAGAGGAAAGCCACCCAAAGTCAGCGCTCCTCTTGATGTCTGTCAGCTCTGTTTTACCAGCTCTGTTTTCCTTAACAACTATAGACTGAGGAGACTGAAGGTACAAGGGACGAAGTGAAGGAAGATGAGGAAACAATAGCTTTTGGCGAGAGAGAGCCGGGGAGAAGGAGGGAATCTGCTATCTGAGGGGCACGTTTCCTGCTGCGCCCTGGGCCCGAGGCATGGAGTCACTTCCAGACACAGCTGCCTCTTCATGGAGGCCACAGCCTCTGTCCTGAGCCCAGGTAAATGCTCCAAAGGGACACACTTCCATCTGGTACAGGGTGGCTGACACTACCCACACCTGTGCTGGAGCAGAGCTGGCTGAAGAGGAAAGAGCCCTACTCAGCGCATTGCCTACCAAGAAGTATACAGAAAGGATGTCCCTGGCATCCACGAGACCACTGGGCCAATGACACTGCAGAAATGAAAACTAGTGTACACGATTTACGTTGCCTTAAACAAACAAGCAAACAAACGATCCAGCTGCTGGTGACTCTGGACTTTGGAGTGCAGCCCTGGAACATGGGGACCCTTGCTGCTGTCTAACAAGGGTGAACGTTGCAGGCTCTGATCTCCTTCTTGTCTTTGCAGCTGGTAAACTGGGAGCTTTTGAACCTCTTCTTTACAGTCATGTAGCGTTCCTGAATCCCGCCTCCGCACAGTTTGGTGCATTCTGACCAGGCTGTCCAGGGGCGCATCCTACAGCCTAAAAGAGTGAGAAGGTTAGGCCAGCAGAAACTGGGGATGGAACAGGGGTGCTGAACTCGAGTCCTTAACAGTTGTCAAATCTGGGCTTCTCTGCAGCTCTTGGGTGTAATGAGTTGTTGAATTAAGTAACGCCTGGAGTCCTTGTTAGGGGCTGTTGGTTCAAAGGCGATAGACTACAAATACTTTGCAGCCCCTCCCGCCAAACGGCAGGCTGTTTCTCTCCCTCTTCAAATTGGGCTTCATTATATGACTTGCTTTGGCCAATGGGACATGAGCAAACATGGCTTGAAAAAGCCGCTGAGGACCCTTCCAGCACCAGGTAAAGAAAGCTTGACTAGACTGTTGGAAAGATCATACGAAGGAGAGGCCCCAGGTACCCAATCTGAGGCCCTGGAAATGCAGGTGAGACTGGAATAGACCTTCCAGCCCCTGTTGGGCCAGCTGCCGGCAGTTACCACGTGAATGAGCCTCAGCTGGACCACAGAAGATGCATCCAACTGAGCCAACCCCAGTCTACTGAATCACAGAATCATGCTAATAAATGATTCTTTAATAGCTATTGTTTTGGGGTGGCTTGTTAATGCAGTTAGCCACTTCTTTCTCTTCATGCTTTGCTCCCCAAATACTTAGCCACCCAAATCCTAAGTAAACTGTAGTGTAATTTATTTTTCCTACATAAACTCGCCCTTCCTCCTCTCCCCAAACTTCCCTGAACCCCAGATAGCAGGTTAGATCTTTAATTTAAAAGTTTCCTTGGCACTGTATACATGACCCCTTTGTAGAACCAGTTTACGATCATTGAACAGTATGCTGAGCTTCATGGAGGAGACCATGGCATAGTGATTGCCTGGAACATGGTTGGGCTTGAATGAAGGTTGACTGACTACTATGTACAACAGACAACATTCAGATATGCGAACAGCTTTCTATCAGAAAGATCATGAACGCCAGGTCGCTCCTCATATGTGCACTTCTCATTGCCCTGAATGGAATGAATGCCTTAAGGAGAGGAGAAAAGTGGGCAATTTGACCTGTGCTTTAAAAAGCAGTCAAACGCAACATACCCCTAACCTTCACGTTTACACAGGCACCTTCCTAGCCCATCCGGAATCTAAAGACCATCCAGCCATTGGCCTGTACCCAAGACTGAAGCATGGATCTTCCCAACCGACGGATTTGCCGGTGATTTGGCAGCCTTGCTTGGACCACCTTATTCAGCAGCCACCCCTTGGGCAGGGAGTTTTAAGTCCTGAAACTCCCCAGAGTGATGCTGGAGGAGAGGGGCACAGATCTTTGCTGGGCTACAAACTAAACTGAATCACTTGCCTCTATGCCCCTGTTTTGGCACCTCCAAACCGCTCAACATACCTGTGAAAGTCACTCTTAAAACTTTCACCTACAGAACCAAGTGTCAAATCCTCAGGAGACCAGGACTTGTCCTGGTTTGGTCCATGCTGGTGCCCTGCCTGTCCCCCTGTTCTCTGCTCCATCCGCACGTGTTTTTTGCTTGAACGTAACCATGCATGCTCTTCGGTGTCTCCGCCTTTGCAATTACTCTTCCTGCTGTTTGGGATGCCCTTCTCTAATTGGTAAACAACTCCCACCTCTTCATGACCCACTCTGACTCCCCACTTGGACGTCTCCCTGAACCACTGGCCTCTCGCACTTGGAAGCAGTACCTGGGAAATGCTCCCCATCGGACTCCTCCCTCAGCTGCTCACTCCTCCGGCTCTCCCGGGCCTCTCTCCAGCGCAGCTTCTGGAAGGATGGGTTCCGGCATTTCCGGACGCGGCACTTTTTTCGCTGCACAGTCTCTGGGCAGGGGGCGCCTCCAAACTGAGGCTCCATTTGGATCATCCGGGTTCGAATCACATGGCCTTTCCCGCACGACTTGTTACATTCTGACCATTGGGACCACTCGGTGAGCTCACAGTCGATGGCTGGCAAGACACAGATGGGCATGAGTGTGTTTCGCATGTTTGAAACCAGATACGGTCACTTACACTCTCCTTTGAACATCTCAACACAAGCCTGAGCGAAATGCAAAGCAGGTGCTATTAATCTCATTTTACAGAAGACACCAAGGCTCCAAAGAGGCAGACTTCATCCAGCCCACGTGGTTGGTAGGCAGTTGAGGCAGGATTGGTGTCCAGGTTATAACCCACATTCTACGGCCATTACGTGGTGCAAAAAGGTTTTGGGGCAGGGGGAGGGGCTTTGCAGGTGTGCTCAGAGCCTCTTGCTTTGTGAGATTCTGGACTAGATCTGAATATGGGCAAGCAGCCCAAGCAATAAGGGAGAGGAAACATGAAAGATTGCTAGTGCATTTCAGAGGAAGCCAAAAAAACAGATCCTAGCTAAGTGGGCCTGACGTTCCAACACCTAGAAGAGAAGCTCTCTTGGGAGACTCGCCAGAAAAAGGGGCGCTCTCGCCTCGGAGATTAGCCTGTGTGTAATAACACTTCCAGCTGCTCACAGAGATTTTGGAGGGGATGGGGGTGAGCAGTGAGCTCTGGAGAACTTGGCTTGTTTTCCTGCTGGCTGGTCTTTTCATGGCTGCAAGGGTAAGTCACTGATTCAATGTCCACCCTCAGGTCATGGGTAAATAAAATGATCAGAGGACAGAGGAATAAAATGAAAAAGCTTGGAAAATCCATTGGTCAGACAGCCCCTAACTAGGGGTGTGGGGACGTGGAGAGTTGAAATACCTTTGCTACCACAGAGGTCAAAGGCCATGCTCCTCCCTCCCTCCCTCGCCAACAGTTGGACCTTATGACCTAGCAGCGCAGGGCTGGGTAATGGAGGACAGAGCGGTGGGCTCACGAAGCTCCAGGACTTACGGCACTCAGGCAGCATACACTTTTCCACCTGCTCCAGCTCCTCGTTACAGTCTCCGAGCTCCGCCAGAGACTTGAGCATCCGCTGGCGGGTCCGCATGCCCTTCCCACAGGTCACGCTGCAGTCGCTCCACTCAGACCACGGGGACAGCAAGCACGGGATGGTGTCTAGGCCGAGAGCCAGGTTTGCCACTGAGGTTAGGGTCCCCCTTTGCTTTGTTTGATCTCTGTGCCCCCCACCCCCTTTCCTGGGCCCTGGCATAAAGTGAAATTGACCCATGGGCTCAGATGACTCAAGTGACTCCCATGGGGCAAGAAATGACTCGGCAGACTGCTGCTCTTTTTGTAACTCTCCTGCCACTCCCCTGGCCCTGCTGGAGGCTGACATGACATCTGATGACACCGAATACACAGGCAATAGGAATACACAAGCCTCCACCTGAAACACCACTGAGGGCCTCAGCAGGGTCCTACTGGGGACAGAAACATCCCACCCATGCCCGGGGCCTTACACAAAAAGACATTTTTGGATACTGGTGCTGAAACCCCTAGAATGTGTATGTAATGTGTGCATGTGCACACGTGTGTGCTGATGTGTGAGCCTATGTGCACTTGTACATAGAGCAGGGGTTGTAATGCTGTATGGAGCTAGGCAAATCCAATGTAGAAGAGTGGGGAGGCCTAGGATGACCTGGGGAACGTACACCCCACCTAAATGTATTATTACCCTTACGAAGAGACTGGGGTTCTATACAGAGCCACAGGTGAATTCCGTCCAGTTTGCCAAAGAAGTCTGTTCACTCTGGGTCCGGTTGATGTCAACACAACTATGACTCTCATCTTGATCCCAGCAGTGCCTCACGAGGATGGTGGGCCACATTTCCCCTGCCTTGCCCAACCCCTGACCTTGACGAAGGTGGTGGTAGGGGGTGCTGTGCTCCTCCATATTGACCCTGTCCCAGTCCCTGCCCCGCCCCCCACACCCACTCACGGCACTCTGGCATCATGCACTTCTCTGCCTGGGAAGTCTCGGCCTTGCACATGGAGCCGTCCGCTGGGCTCATCTTGACCATGCGGTGTCGCTTCTTCATGCCCATCCCGCAGGTGGCACTGCACTCGTCCCACTCGCCCCACTCGGTCATGAGGCAGCTGCTGGAAGCTGGGGAACCCACAGCCTTGGAGTTGTGCCCCCTACCTTGGGGGCCAGGCACCCGCCCCTCCCCGCCCTCCTGGCGCCCCCACTCACAGCACTCCTCGTTGACTATGCACTTCTCCGTCTCTTCTGTGGGCAGCATGCACACGGAGCCGTCCTCGGGGAACTGCTTCACGTACCTCTCCCGGGACCGCATGCCCATGCCGCAGGAGATGCTGCAGGGCGACCAGGTGATCCACTCGGACATGGTGCATGTGGAACCATCTGCAACAGACCAGCAGACTCTGCAGCCCCAGCGCCGGTGCCAAGGGGTGCGCCACACATGGCCCAAGCGACCCAACTCTTCAAGGGCAGGAATCAGGAAGGAACTAGCTGTCTTTCAAGGGGAGTTAGGCAGTTGAGAATATAAGGGAACATAGAAGGTTTACATTTTTTCAAACCAGAAATTTCTCTAAGAGGAAATGAAATGCCTTTTTCTAGGCACATGAGACAGTGAGGATTACTCCTATTGCGTGACAACACATGTTGCAGACACTTGGATGGATAGAAGGTTGTTATATAAAAAGATATACATTTAATCTATATATAATTTAAGCCATAGTCCACTTGCATGGCTTAGGATGTATTATAAATTTAAGATCATTCAATAAAATTTAAAATTCACTTCCTCAGTCACTAACCACATTCTAAGCGCTCATTAGGCACTAGGGTACTATATCGGACAGTGAAGATACAGGACATTTCCTCCATTGTGACAGAAAGTTCCATTGGACAGCGCTGGAAGGCAATTACATATATAATGTCCGGAGAGGCTGTGTAAGTTCTTTTGCTCAGAGGAACCTGAGGCTTAGATTATTGTCTAAAGCTCCCAGTTTCCAGTTTCCTAGAAAAATAGATGAGGGAATTCTGTTCCTAAGGGTGGAGAGTATGCCTGGCCTTGGGACTTCGGGACCTGAGGGCTGATTTGTACCCAGAGAGCAGATTACACTCAGTGGCCACAGGCATCTCAATGCTTTAGCTGAGATTGGTAACAAGGAAGAGAAAGACCCCAGCTGCAGTGGAGCCAACACTGGGGTGGCGAGTGAGGGAAGACATGTCTGTGTGAGTCAGGAGGGGGCAAGGTAGTGGAAGACTGAGGAAGGCAATGCCGCTGACCTCTGTGTTGGGATCTTGGACTACACACGGCTTTGCTGTCACAAGTGGGTGTTAGCAAGGCCACGACCATGCAGGAGACACCTAGGATGTTGGTGAAAAAGATAGCCAAACCTCTCAGCATGGCTTGGTGGCCCTGTTTCCAGGGTGGTGGTAGTGTGCTGCTCCTGTTGGAAACACGGGCATGTGTGTGTGTACATGTATTTGCATCGTTCTTAAAAAAGAAGAGGGAAATGAGGTAATTCATGTACCATCGTCAACAAAAACATTGAATGCTTAGTGGTATGCTCTGAGGGTAAAAAGATGTGTGAAAGATGGGTCTTGTTTTACTCCCGAAGGGGGGGAAGGGAAGAGACTGATAATAATTCCAGGTATTAAAAATATGACAACAGAAGTGAGTCCAGGGCATAGAAGAGAGAAAAAGTCATTCCTTCTGGCAGTTCTGGGGAAGATTTCACATAAGAGGGCACATCTGGGTGAACTTTATTGGATAATGGATATTTGCATTTAAGGTAAATGGACTAGATTATGCAAATACTCCTTTATAGAGAATGTACATGTGTGGTGTTGGGAGATAAAGCTAGAAAAAATTGACTAAAGTCAGAGTGTGAGGCAAGTTCGCACATGTTTGTAGGCTGTCACGCACATGTGTGGTACCTACACATATTGTAAAAAATATTTTATTTATTTCTAGAGAGAGGGGAAGGGAGGGGGAAAGAGGAGGAGAGAAATATCAATGTGTGGTTGTCCCTTGTACACCCCCAACCAGGGACCTGGTCCTCAATCCAGGTATGTGCCCTGACTGGGGATTGAACTGACGAGCTTTGGGTTCACAGGCTCCATCCACTGAGCTACACCGGCCAGGGCTCCACTTTGTTATTTAACCTTTGGACAGTGTAGTTACACAATGCTGGTAATGTGGGTTCATAGCTGGAACCCACATGTCAGAACCAGAGACAAAGCTGACTAAAGGTACACATACACCCAAATAAGACAATTAGTGATATGGGTGAAAGCACAGGCCTTGAAAAGCCTCAATTCAGGCGTGTGAAGACATTACCCTGAGCAGAAGGAATATCCTTGCCACCAACTTGAGGGTGTTCTCAGAGGAAAAGGTTGGAGTCAAGATGCTCCATTCTTGAAGTGTCCCCTGAACAGATATGCTCAGGTGCCTTTACCAACAACGTGTGATTCAGCATTGCAGTATAATGTTAACTGCATTGGACGAGTGTTCATCAGGCCTTCACCTAGGCTCTCTGCAGAACTATTTTTGCAAGTAAATTAAGCTGAGGAGTTTGCATGTGGGCAGTAAGGAGCTACAGATTTTTTTTTTCAGCTAGGGAGTGACAGAATCAGATCTCTGTCTGTAAAGGGTCCTTCTACTGGTGCCTCCCCCAGAAGTGGAGAGGGCTGACAAGGTCCAGGATCAAGGGCTGGCTCGGATAATTAGAAAAAAAATTTAAGACGTGTGCCGTAATAAAATGTTATATACTTACTTGCAAATGTCCAAAGGGGTCTTTGCTTCCTTCCTATTCTAAATGCTTCCCAAATAACCACGTGCAGAAGGGAACTATGTGGACACAAGAGAACTTTATTGGGCTTTGAGTGGGGAAGCTTCTGGGTAGTATGGACCCCAGGTACAAAAAGCAGGCGTAAGAGCAGAAATAGAAAACTCTATCCTGGAATTCATATGATATCTCAAGTGGCCCTGAATAACCAAAGCAATCTTTAAAAGGAAGAACAGAGATGGAAGACTCATGCTTTCTTATTTCAAAACCTACTACAGAACTACAGTAATCAAAGTAGTGTGGTGTGGTACTGGCTAATAGACCAATGGAGTAGAATAGAGAGCTTAGAAATAAGCCCTTGCATATGCAGTCAAATGATTTTACAAGGGTGCCAAGACCAGTCAATGAAGGACAGTCTGTTTAATAATGGTGTGGAGAAATTTGGGTGTCTATATACAAAAGAATTAAGTTGGGTCCTTACCTAATATCATATACAAAAATCAACTCTAAATGGATGAAAGACCTACACATAGGAGCTCAAACCATGAAACTCTTAGAAGAAAACATAGGGCAAAAAATTCATGACAGTGAATTTGGCAATGATTTTCTGGCTATGACCACAAGGCAATCACAGAAAAAGTAGACAAATTAGACTTTGTGAAAGGTGACCTTTTGTGCATGAAAGGACAGTATCAACAATGGAAAGGCAATTCATGGAATGAGGAAAAATATCTGCAAATCATATACCTGATAAAAGATATATAGCTAGAATGCAGAGAGAACTCTTAAAAGTCAACAACAAAAAACCAAACAACCTGATTAAAAAATGGGCCAAGGAAAAAAAGAAAAAAATGAGCCAAGGGCTTGAATATACATTTCTCCAAATAAGATGTATGAATAGCTATTAGCACATGAAAAAGATGCTGACTATCATTAGGGAAATGCTACCAAAACCATAATGAGATACCACCTCATACCCATTAGAATGACTACTAACAACTAAAAACAGAAAATACAAGTGTTGGTGAGGATGTGGAGAAATTGAAACCCTGTGTACTGTTGGTGGGAATGGAAAATGGTACAGCTTTGTGGAAAACAGTATGGAATTTCCTCAAAGAATATTAAAATTAGAATTACTATATGATCCAGCAACTCCATTACTAGATAAATACCCTAATGTATTGACATCAGAGTCTAAAGATAAGTGTACCCAATGTTCGTTGTATCATTATTCATAGTGGCTAAAATGTGGAAGGCACCCATGTCCTTGAACAGATGAATGAATAAATAAATGGTGATGTACACATGTAATGGAATATCATTCAGCCTTAAAAAGGAGGTAAATTCTGACACATGCTACAACACAGATAAACCTTGAGTATATTAGGCTGAGTAAAATAGCGAGTCACAAAAAGACGGATACTGTGCGATTACATGAGGTCCCTAGAGTAGTCAAATTTATAGAGGCAGACAGTAGAATAGAGTTTGCTAGGCTGAGAGAAGGGGGAATGGGAGTTATTATTTAATAGGTACAGAGTGTCATTTTGCAAGATTAGGAAGAAAAGAGTTGTGGAGATGGACAGTAGTGATGGTTGCACAATCATTACATTTACTTAATACCACTGAATTGTACACTTAAAACGGTGAAGATAGTGAATTGATGTTACGTACACAATAAAAACCTGGGGACAAAAAAGCAGGCTCAGCTGGTTGGGCATCATTTCACAGAGCAAAAGGTCGCCAGTTCCATTCCTGGTCAGGGTACGTGCCTGGGTTGCAGGTTTGGTCTCCTGCCAGGGTGTGTACAATTGGATGTTTGTCTTACGTCGATGTCTCCTTCCCCTCCCCTCCCCCTAAAAATAAATAAATAAATAAATCTAAAAACCAAAAGAAAAAGCAGGCACAGCCCAGTATGTTTTAGAACTGTTATTACCACCTGGGAGCCGCCTGAACTGATATAAGGAAGGACTGTTCCTTGCGGGTGGCGGGTAAAGACTCCCGCGGCAGGCTTGTCAGTCCCCAGCTCCAGCGAGGGGAGAGGACCGCCAACGTTCCCAGGCCTGTCACAGCCTGTTTGCAGGAACGGCCTGTCTATGTCGGGGTTCCCTTCCTCTGAAGTGTCTTATCCTGGGCCCAGTTGACAGTAGACCACCTCGGAAGTACAGCCTGGAGAGGTTTAAGTCCGCCCCCAGGAGGAACCAGAGAGTGAATGACCTACTTTGGGGGGGGGCTGGCTTCAACTCTCCTCAGCTTGGAGGTGTGGTGCTTCCTGCCATAGACCAGCCCCGTCTATACACCCCCCTAACTCACCGCACCTCTGAGTCAGTTAAGGTCACCGAGTACAGAGCACACGTAGACCTGTCCAGACGTCATACCCTGGGAAGCAGGCAGCTGACCTTTGCTCAGCAAGCAGCCTGGTGTCATCTGGAAGCTTGAGCCATCATGACATAGGTGATGCAAGCTCAGAGCTGACCTTTAAGCATTGCAGAGGGAGAGATGGTCTGAGGATTCCTGCCATCAGCACCCCGGGTCCTGACTCAGGCTGAGGCAGGATGTCAAAGTTTGTCAGTGACACAAAATCAGGGTCAAGGATCTAGATTCAATCTTGCCCAACCTGTTCATCGGCTTTTCTTTTTGTTAAGTGTTATTTATTTATTTTTAGGGAGAGGGGAAGGGAGGGAGAAAGACAGGCAGAGAAACATCGATGTGAAAGAGAAACATGGAGTGGTTGCCTCTTGAACTTGCCCTGACAGGGGACCAAACCCGCAACATAGGCCTGTGCCTTATGGTATGGGGAATCGAACCGGTGACCTTTTGCCTTGTGAAACAACCCCTGATCAAGTTACACAGGCCAGGGCTCATCTGCTTCTGACTCTACCAAGCAGGCTGCTTGGTGTTTGTACCTAACTGGTCATTGAGATGTTTGCTGGCTCTTTAGTAACCGGTGTGTATTTTCTTCCATGGCTGGGGAAGGAGGCAGGTGGCTAATCAATTCTAAGAATTCTTTCGCTGTCATAAGATACGTTCTGTGTATCAGGGTCCTGGAGACACTGGTGGAGATGAGGGGCTGCCTGAGGTGGACCCCACTGACAACTGCAGTCAGGGTCCTGGTGCCCCACTAGAGACTCAGGCTGCCTGGGGATGAGGGCCTGGCATCACCAAGTAGAAGTGTCCCCATTTGGCCTGGGTTGTTTCCTCACCTTCATCGCTGCAGCCTGGCCCCATGCAGGGCTGGAAGTCCTGGGTGTCGGGGCAGGGGACGCTGAGGTCCAGCTGTGCCTTCAGCATGCGCTGCCGCATCCTCTTGCCTTTGTCGCAGGTGGAGGAGCTGCAGGCGGACCACGGGGACCAGTTGGAGTAGATGCAGGTTTCAGGAGTGTCATCTGGAAAGAGTATGTGACAGGTTTTCCCTGGGAACCTGTGGCTATGGGGACTGACCCTCTCCCCAGACAAGCTCACTGGGGGCCAAGAAAATCTCTGTTGCCCGACCAGCTTCTGTGAGCCTGGCCCTTGTGGGACGAAAGCAAGTCAGTCACTTGTCTTCAAAAATTATTATTTTAGCTCCCACTAATAAATATCTAAATAATCTAATCCTAAGAAAAGATTCTCTTCTTATCCCTTCTCCTCCACCCTCGAATGTCTTTTCATTTCCAGTCCCCTCACTGTGGCTGACAGTCTTCCCACACAGGTGTGGGCTCCTCTTACACGACTCGGGGGAGCACAGGTTTTTCATGTTGCTGCTGCATCACCCCCACGAGCATGATACATACACAGGTGTCACGAGAAGAGTCAGGACAGCCAGTGTTCACTTTTATAGGCGAGGATACTGTGATCAAAAGGTGAGCTTCTCACCCCAGGCGACAGAATGGGAGCCCAGGCTGTGGAGCTCCAGCTCCTGTGAGTATCCTTGAGCTGAAACCATGGCTCTACTGTGCCCTCCTGACTGTTAGGGTGAGGGACGGCCTCTTCTTGCTGGGGGAGTGGGCTCACCCATGTCCGCCTCACAGGCCAGGAGGACAATCAAAGCATCAAGGGGTCTGAGTACGGAGAAGCCTATGAAAATGCCATTTACATGATCACTTCCAAGGCCCGATGCTGCTGAGTACCTATTCAGGCCAGTGTCACACCTAATTCTTTGACACTTCGTGTCTAGTCTTGGCCTTGCTTCGGAACGGATTATGTATCTCAAGCAGAAATCCTCAAAGATGGGATTACCACATCAAGGGATATATCTGTGGTTTTTAAAACAGGGTCGCAAGTGGGTTTCCCAAAAGATGGTGCCAATTTCTGTTGCCCCTGGCAACAAAGGGAAACAACTGTACCTTCATCTTTCTCTTCCGGAGCCAGGTCTGCTACAATGTCATCCACATTGTCAGGTACAATATTGCATTGCTCCCCCTGCAAAAGGAATTTTACTCCTGGGTCTCATACGAAAGAGTGGAACGTATGGAGGGAAGACGACAGGGGATGTGAAATCTAACGCCTGCCCCTGTATACAAAGCGGAGTTCCGAGACAACATTACAATCTCGCTGAAAAAGAAATAGCAATAACGCCACGTCCAAACCTGATCTGAGCCAGAAACTCGCAGGGGATTGTGCAATTCATGATACAACGATTTGCCTGGATCAAGTCATTCCGTTGAGCATCAGGCCCTATTATGATGTTCATTTTGCTCATTTATATCGTCTGAATAATTTGTGTACTAGAAGCCTTGGGAGGCCCAGGTATTCTACGTCCTGGAACATGCCAGGGACGCCCTGATTGGATAGCAGAAGGCAGCATGGTCTCCTCAGACCCCTGGTGGGAAAGGGCTGTGCCAGGGCAAGCTGGATCCCCGTACCTTCCGGGCAATTCTCTCGATGACAACTCTGGCTACTTGAGTGATGGACCCGCCCTCTGGGTCATAGAAAGGACTCTGAGGATGGTCCAGACTGGTCAGGGGCCGGATTTTCTCCTGGGGGATTGTGGGCTTGTTGGGTGACTGCAGTGGGGGAAAGAAACAGACACAGAGAGTGGGAAATGGAATTGGTTAAAAACCACGAAAAGCAACCTAATTTTTGTTTGCAAAAGCAATCTGATGGTAGTACGACCAGAACAGAAACCTTGATAGGAATTTAACAAGTATAACAACTATTTCTATCACACAATTCATGCCTTGTGTTGTGCATGGAAATCTGTAGAGCTATAGTTTCAGACTCTCCCACCTGCACGGTAAGTTTATGCCCAGATGAAGGAGCCCAGTTTCAGAGACGTCACCCCAGCTAGGAGCCAGGTGGGCCAGAATCCAGAGCTCTTCCTACTAGACCAGGTGTTGGCAAACTTGCGTCTGCGGAGGGTCAGATGGTACATATTTTAGGCTTTGTGGGCCAAACTGTGTCTGTCACGAGGACTCAACTCAGCTGTTGCAGAGGAAAAGCAGTGCCCTCGGCAAAGTGTAATTGAATATGTGTGGCTGCGTACAACCATTATTTACAGATTGGGTGGGAGGCCAGATTTGTCTCACAAGCCATAGTTACCATCATCTGTTCTAGGTGGTTCTACCACTGGTTTTCTGATGGCTCCAGATTTTGATGATGTGGGTGTATCGATCGTAATTGAGAAATATTGACATTCAGCAGGGATTCCAAACTCCTCACCTGGCTGTCCAGGAATCTCTGGAATGTGGCCCAGCCTCCTTTCTCCTCTGTGCATCTCCACCCCCGTTTCTCCTTGCATTTGCCTCTTGCCTGCTGCCACTCGATTACCTATGAACTATGAATGGCTCTGTAGCTGATTCCCTCCTCGTGCCTTTCTGGCCAGCTGTGTGCCAGTACATGATAATGAGTGCTTGCATGCCAGCCCCCCCTGTTGAACGGCGAGTTCATCTAGGACACAGCCTGGGCCTCGTCCAGGACCCGAGAACAGGGCTGGACAAGGTCTATCACTCACCCCTCCTGGTGCACACCCACCTCGTAGGTCACCCCACTGTCAGTGCCGGCGTCCCAAGGGATCAGGTCCTGCACTGCTTTCTGCACCCAGCCGCATTCCTTGGTGCACAGATCCTCCGCAGACAGGCCCACGTTCCAGTCGGGGCTGGGGCCCATCATGGTCAGGAAGGACATTAGGTGGCGTGTCCTGTCCACTGAAAACTCAGCCGAGGGTGCTGCTCTCCTGGAAACCAAACAGTGACCACGGCATGAGGGATGTCTGGCCAGACCATGGCTAAAGGGTGAGAGGCACAGAAGGAAGGTGGATTCTCCATCTGCCACGGCCTTTGGCCATGAGTGGTTTATACCCTTCTCTCTCCTGAGTCCATCCACTGGCTACACATAGCAAGAACCATGTGCTACCATTCTATCTACTTTTAATGTGTACACAGCAGTTACTCTCGTTTTGTATTTCCTTATTTATTGGCTTAGCTATTTATTGACTGTTACCTAGAACAGGACTAGAAGCCCTGGGAAAGCAGGACTTTTGTCTGCCTTATCTTGGCTTTATCCCCATTTCCTATGAGTGCCTGGCATGGAATAGATGCTCTGCAAATGCTTCCGAATAAATGCATGAACAAATGCTTTGTTCTCTAAGTGAGCTCAGCTGTATTAGACAGGAGATGAACCTGACAAATAAACACTGGCTAGCAATGCCCCAAGCCGTTCTACTTTCTCATTGAACCCTCAGAACAGGAATAACTGACTCCAATTTTTGGATGTGGAAACTGAGGCTCAAAAGGGTTAGGTCACTTGTCCAAAATCACAAAGTGAAATGGTCAGGAGACCACCACCCAAAAGCCCATCGTCATTCAAGGTCCGTATTCTTTTCGCCATCGATTTCTAAATCCTCCACCCTGCCCCTTGGTCACTGTGCTGAGATCTACGTTCTGCCACACAGGTAGCGGCTTCCCCACCCTGCTGTCTCGGAACAGGCTGCTCTACAGCAAGGCCCTGCCCTGGCACCGCACTCACAGCCGTGGCCTCCAGCCAGCGAGTGGGGCGCGCAGCTACCGCGCCAGAGGCCTCCGGCCAACAACCCCTGAGCTAGGCGAGGCCGATCTTCAACCTGTCCCCTCGTGTTGCTCAGAAGAGGCCTTAGGAGTGGCCAGGGCTGTGTGTGATCAATGGTGGTGGCCCACCGGGGGGCTTGGTTGGAGGGTTGGCGTCAGCCAGGACCCGCTTGGTAGCAGGCCTGTGTTATTGTATTTCCCTTTCCCTGCGGGGTTAGAATTATTAGGTTGTTTTGTAGAGAGGAAAGGAAAACGCACAGAGGTCCAAGAAACAGAGGAAACGGGGGCCGAGGTGTGAAGGGAGAGCCGCCTGACTCTGCAACCCCCAGGCTGCTGCTCGTGGGGAATCCCTGGCCAGGGACCAACTTGTCTGTTTGGTCCAGCTGGCAGCTGGTCCACCTCAGCTGTTCAGGAGTCCCCGTGTTCCTCTGCTGGGACCAGCTGCCTCTGGCTGCCTTCACCTGTCCCCAGAAAGCACGGACTCCAGACCTGGTTAGGCGCCATGGAACTGGATCGCTCCAGTTCTAGAGGCCAGATGGGACCAAACAATGAGCAGACAGAGAGGGAAGCCTGTGTAGCCCTGGGCAAATTACCAAGCCTTTCCGTGCCTCCATGTCCAAATCTATAAAATGGGGATCTCCATTTGGGATATCATGGGTGTTCAGGGAGACAAGTTGCATGTAACACTTCGGCCAGTGCCTGACACCTGAGCTATTGTTACTGTGCCCCTTAGCCTTGCCCCATGGGTGTTTTCTGACATGAGGTCAGTGGTTTTAGCAGCTTCTTTAAAGACCTGGTTTCTAGAATACTTGCAGCCTGGGATACTGTAGCATTGCTTACCTAGGGACTGCTAGGACCCAATCCGGGGCCTGCTGTCCATTAAGTGCCCGACAGAGAACGCTGGTAGCTGGGTGGGGCTGCTTTATGCTCCAGCCCTCCTTGGCTCCTGGCCCCCAAAAGCTCATCAGTGCCTTGGAGAGTGGGCTTCCTCTTCCATTTCCATAGAGACCAACCTTCGCACCTACTGCCTTCCCATCGCCTTGAGCACGTGGTGGCTTTGGGTCAGGTTAGTGGTTCCTATCCTGTACCCCACTGCTGAGGCTACTCACCATGGCAACCCATGGGGAAGAAAACAACTCTACTGGGGAATCCAGAGCTGGAGAAACCAAACCAGCTCCCCTACAACACCCCTTGGGTTCACTGCTTAGCTGATGGGTATAACCATCTGAGAACTTCAAGTTTTTTGTTTTTTTAAAAATTTTATTGTTGTTGTATTACATCCATCCCCTTTTTGCTCCCCTCTGTCTCCCTCCCCACCCACCCATTCCCCCCAAAGTCAATCCCATGTCCATGTCCATGTTTCCTTTATACTAGGTTCTTGTCTAAGCTGCTCCCCTTTCTTGCCTCTGCCTCCCCCTCCCCCCAACCCCTTTCCCCCTGACCACTGAAGGCCTATTCATTGTATTCATATATTTGGTTCTGTTTTGCTTGTTGTTAGTTTTGCTCATTATTGCCCTGTAATGGGTGAGATCATATGATATTTGTCCTTCACAGACTGGCTTATTTCACTAAGCATAATACTCTCCAGTTCTTCAAGTTTTATAAGGATTTATGCAAATCGTTCTTTGCAAATGCAGTTTGGCCCAATCTGTGATCAGAGGGAAGTATTCTATAGTCCTTGGTACGTTTTTCAACAAGTAGGAAATTTGCAGCAATCAATTCCTGCACAAAACGTCTCAATTGCTTAAGACCCCTGGTAGACTTTCCCAGAGCACGTTGGATTTAGTCTTTCCTTGGAGTGTCTTGTTTAATTTCCATCTTTCCTGCTGGGTTTCTACAGGGTACGGACCGGTTTTGTCTTGCTCACAGCTATATCCCAATGCCTGGCTTAGAACTTGGTGCATAGTGGATTCTTGTCAAATATTTGTTGAAATAAATGAATTAATCTAAGAAACAAATATGAAGCTGTTACACTTCCTTTGACCTTCAAATTTAATTTAAAAATCACCTCAAGGTACTTGTTACTTCTGCACTAAAAATGCTATTTAAAATAATGAAGTGGTTAAGAATATATGTGAATTTTCTTTAGGAAGTGCTAAATATGATTGGAGTTCAATTTGCCTAAAATATGATAGAACTTATTCATGGTTTCTTAATGCCTCATTTTCCCATATATAGTATACTGTTAATATGATTTCATTTTTCTATGTGGGATTTAAATTTTAATCAGTTTTCTAGCAAAGACAGTTGATCTAGCCATACCATAAAACTACATATATTATAAAGCATGATAATTAAAATAATGTAATATTCAGGATAAGAAATAAGTATAAATTAGTGGCACAGACTGAAGATCCCCCAAACTTTAGAGAAGGATTTATTCAATTTTGGGGAAAGAAAAGATTGGGCAATAAGTGGCGTTGGGCTAACTTAATTGAAATAAAAAAAAAACAAACAAACATGGGATTCACGTTGAATATCACACACCACACGCAAATCCAGTGTTAAATAGAAAACAACCAGATTATTGAAAAATGTCAAGTTTTCTGACCTATTAGAGAAATGCTAATTTTCTCAGCTTGTTGACAATAAAAGCAATCCCAAAGGTAGCTAATTGAATTAGGCATTAACCAAAAGCATCTGTATAATGAAAACAGCTGTATTGAATTAAAGAGAAAAAAAATAACATGCTGGCAAAAGGTCTCCCTCTAGTGTGGCTGACAAATGTTAATGTCTATTGCATATACAGAGTTAATCCAAATTTGTAAATATCACAATCTCAATAAAGAAAACATTTCTAAACAAAAATTCCCAAAACACCATAAAAGAGGAGTCAATAAAGGAGTTTTGTGATTCTTTCACAGACTTATGATCCCCTTGTAAATGACAGATCTACACTAGTGAGACTCGGGTCACTGGTGACTCAGATCACTCTCACGCGCTGAGTTCTGTCCCTTATCATGTATTTCAAACAATCCCCAATAGCTTTTGATGTTGCAGGAGCTCACTATAGCCGCTAGAGGGCGCTCGAGCCATACACTACGCTGAAGCCCTGAGTGGGCGGAGGAAGAGTTGCGTGAGGTTTCCAGACGTGGAAAACTGTAACCTGGAGGCACCTAAAGCTTGGGTCCGTCTTGCTGATTAGTTCCTGTAGTCCAGTCTTCCTTTACAATCCTGGGGACAGCAGTGGACCTGGGCGAGTGCTGCCACAGGCAGAAGGGCCCTGTGCCTTCAGCCCTGATTCGAGTGAAGGGTGCCTCTGACCTTTTGGGGACCCATGGCTTGGGCGATTATGGGGCACAGATCCTGCAGAGACACGCTTTTTGGGGAGCAGGACCCTGTGTCCAGTTCACCAGCCCCTCATCTGTCCTGAACACTCAGACTGTTGTCTAACCAAATGTTAATTAAACAGGGCGGCTGGCAATAATTAAGCGACTACCGTCCTTTTCAGGACACATTGTAGGAAAGGGAATATAAACTCTTCTCAAAAATAAACCCTGTTTTACTTTTTCAAAAAATAAGCCCTATTTTATTTTTTTAAAGAAATAAAAATTCTTTGTGAAAGTTCCAGTCATTCCTAGCGTCCAGACTAAACCAGAGGAACGGGATGGAGGAAATTCAGAATTGATTTGCAGGAAACCTGGGCATTTTTTGCTCAGGCGCCAGAGGAACTAGTGAGGGATGTGGGTTTTGTTGAGAATTTGTCTTTCCTGTCTCTCTACCTGTGCTCCAGGCTGTTGCCGCCATAGCTTGATTTATTGAGCTAAACAAGTCAGCAGCTAATTTGTTCGTTCAAGGCTGTCCTTTGAGAAGTGGTCTAGCGGATAAAGACGAAGATCATTGGAAAACAAGTCAGTTTCCACAGGCAGGACCTTGCAAAGTAGGTCACCCTGGCTTTCCACTGGCCCGAGAGAGGCTAGAATCCCATTAACCTCAATCGAGCAGGCTCAGTGAGGAGGGGCAGGGCTGTGTCTGCAAAACAGAACTTGGCTGCGGTTGGAGGCTTCCTAATTTGACTTCCTAATGAGATTTGGAAGGGGAAAGGGGAAAACGGGGTATGGGAGTACCGAAAGAAAATAACATTCCCTTAACAAGCGGGTGGCACTGGGTGGAGGCGAGTCTTGGGCATTTGGGAGGCTGAGTGTCTGCCATCAATTAGTTTTGTTCCACTGAGGTCTTAGGACTTCTAGGGGATGGGTAAAGGCTTGGAAGGTATCCCTCAATATATATATTTTTTCTTTCAGTTTTTTTCAGAAAGCCTATCCCGTTTTAAAAACCAAGAAAAAAAAAAGTCCATTGATTCTTCCAGCCCTTTGGAGCTACTGTTCAGTCTTGTCTTTCACAACAAACTTCACAGAAGAGTTGTCTGGACTCACTGACTCCATAACCTCACTTTCTGTTCACATTTTACCCTGCTCCAGGCTGTTTCTCTCTCCTTGCATCACTCAGAAGAGAGGTGTTTCAATAAGGCCACCGGTGGATCTTCATGCTGGGAAACTAAGCGGGCACTTTGCACCCCTAATCGTACGTGATTTCACAGCCGCACCGGACACAGGCTGAACACTCTCTTTGAATGTGTTCTTTACTTGGCTTTCCGATAGCTAAGCTTCCTTCCCCAATGTCCTTGCTATTCCTTTTCTCTTTCTTTTGCAGGCAAGTCCTCCTCTGCTCTAAATACTGGCGCTCCTCTGGATTCAGTCTGATGCCCTTGACTTATTCTCAAACCCTCCCTCTTCCATAACCTTGTTATTATCTCTGATTCCTTGTTGATTCTTAGTGCAGAATTCTCCCTCATGAGCTCAGAGCTTCGTAGTTAAATGTTTACGGAACACCTCCAACTGGACACCTACAAGGCATTTCCAATGTATCCCACCCAGCATTGAACCCACGATCTTTCCCAGTGGACTTCATCTCTTGTTTCACGTCTTATGAGAGAACCCACCAACTCATCAATTATGCATCTTGACCTCTTGGCCTTCTCATTCTCCTTATGCAACCAGCCTCTCGCCACAGCCTGACAGTGTTTACTCCTCCATATCTCTTAGGTCCC
Organism: Noctilio leporinus; assembly: GCA_004026585.1. NCBI lineage: Eukaryota > Metazoa > Chordata > Mammalia > Chiroptera > Noctilionidae > Noctilio > Noctilio leporinus. The sequence goes on from PVIW01000263.1 coordinate 320,396, forward strand.
TGCACCTCTCCATCTCCACCACCCCCCCAGCCCAAGTCACTGTTAATCCTCCCTGGACCTCGGCCACAGCCCCCTCACTGGTCCTGCCTCATCTACTCTGATCCTTCTCGTATTGGAGACAGGGTGTTGCTGTTGTTGTTTTAATCTAAATCTGACCAGGTTGTCATCCTGCTTCAAAAACTTCCGTGATTTCCCATTTACTCTTAACGTGAAAATCAAAATCCCGAATGTCGCGTGGGTTGGCCCTGCATCCAGCTCAGCTCTGATTTCTGGATGGAGTTCTACTAGAACCTGCTAGTATTTCATGCTCTGCTCTCTCCTCAGCACTTTGGCACATACTGGTCTTTCTTGACTTTCTAGAATGTTCTCCCCTTGCTTTGCTTCTTACCTAAGTTAATTCCTTAAGTCCTTAAGTTAATTCCTTAAGTCTTAGCTCAATTCCTACTTCTTCAAGGAAGATTTCTCTGACCCCCAGGTTGGGCTGGGGTCCCAACCACACACTCTTATAGCAGCTTATGTCTTTATTTCATTAGCAACGTCACATTTGTCATCAATTAGTTAATATCAGGGTTAATTGCAGCCCTAATCCTACTTTACTTTGCAGCTGCACTGGACACAGGCTGACCACTCTCTCTTTGAATGCGGCTTTCACTTGGCTTTTCTGATAGCTAAGCTGTCATTAAACTGTACACTCCACGAGATCTGCTCTGCTTACCACTATGTCCCTGGGGGCCTTTCACAGCCCTTTTCTTGGGAGACCCCGGACAAATGCTTGTTGAGGCAATTAAATGTTTCAGTCATCCTTGACAGAACACAGGGCAAGTGAAAATTAAAAATCTGGTGCTTTTTTGCAGAAGTCAGACTATACGATGTGGTCACACTGCTAATTTCATGTTGACCAGAAGTCCGATTAGCACCTCTATGCTTTGATTGACTAAAAAAATGGGTAATGAATGGTTATCTAATTGGAAGAACCTCATAGCAAAGAGCAAAGGCACTGAAGTCAGCTGGATCCTGTCTGAATTCTAGTTCTTGCACTGACAGAGCTGGATGCTGAGGTTGGACCTGCCATCCAATCTCGGAGACTCAGTCCCATCATCTGTAAAGTGAAGATTATAATCCCTGTGGGGTTTATTATGGGATCAGTATGGGGATTAAGTGGGATAAGGATTGTAAGTGCCTCATAGGATATCTGACAAACAGCAGGTGCTCAAAGTAAAAGGATTTCTCTTTGCTTTCTTTCTTTCCTCTTTCTCCCTCTCTCCTTCCTGAAGCACCTTGCTTTACAGTTCACATCTTTCTAAACTTAGACACCTTCAGGGAAAATGGTATACATTTCCTTAGTGGTGTAACAATTGACATCCACAAGCTCAGTGGCCCAGCTGTCCCCAACCATTACCACGTCTGGAGCCCCTGCCTGTTTAGAGAGCCAAAGGTGAGGAATGCTTCTGGGAACCTGGGAGCTGGGAGAAGCTGAGGTGAGAGCCTGAGCAAACAGGACTGGAATGGATGTTTTTCCTGATTGGTGATAATTATACAAAGGGGGCTGAGGGCCTTTATGAATTCACATAGGTGTGTTTTGGTGGGACTGGCAGGAAATGAGCTGATGACCACCCACCAGGCTGGAGCCTGGTCAGCAGGCCCTGCCTCTGTGGCCTCTTGGAGGGATAGGCATTCAGAAGCCTGGGCAGGTTTTCCACTACAGCCGACCCTTACTTCACAAGGGTTTGAACTGTGCAGGCCCACTTGTTAAGTAGGTTTACAGTTGTTCATGTGGAAAACACTGCGATAATACAAGATGCAGTATACAAGAATAAACTCAGCGTTTCACATACTCACAACTGTAAACCAACTTTTGTCCCACCCTGTACATGGGGATTTTTTTTTTTTTCAATAAATACATACAGTCCTGTAAATGTATTTTCTCCTCCTTATGGTTTTCTTAATAACATTTTCTTTTTCCTAGTTTACTCTATAGTAAGAATACAGTGTATAATACATAAAGCATACGTATATGTGTTAGCTGAGTGTTTGTGTTATTGTTACAGCTTCTGGTCAGCAGTAGGTTATTAGTAGTTAAGCTTTGGGGAGTCAAGTTATACATGGATTTCTGGCTGTGCAAGGGGTTGGCAGCCCAAACCCCTGTGCTGTTTAAGGGTTCGTTTACTCTGTTCTCAGCTTCCTGAGCGGGACCCAGGGCAAGGCTTGGAGCTCCCAGCAAGCTAGAAAAAGCCTTCATCTAGCCCGTCGGGCTGCCCTTGGTCAGCTGTCCCCAGGCTCCACGTAGGGCCTCAGTGCACCAGACCTGGGCCACTCCAGGGCAAGGAGCACCTTTCCAGGCTTAGCCCCTGGCACTTCCTGCACAGACTCCCTGACCTCGCCCCAACCCTAGGCTGGGCTGCACCCCTTCTCTGGGCTCCCAGAGCCCCTCCTATCCTCATCCTAACGCTCCTCCGTTTGGGGCAAACAGGGTCACCACCGTGACATTATAGTGTATCTATTCTGTATGTATAGTGCCACTTGGACTTGCGCAGAGCAGACCTGGAGTGGTAGAACTCAGTCTGTTGTCTGTCCCCTTGTTGGCCGGGCATTCCAAAGGGTGGGGACCGGGTATAGGACTGGCACATAGTAGGGGACGGGCCGTTCATTTCCTGAGTGGTTAACAGGTGGTCACCAGGGGCCTGGCAACAGCCTCCGTGCCCCCAGCTGGGCATGCCCAAGTGCTCCTCCGAGGCTCCTGCAGCCCCATCCTGTGGAGTCTTTCTGGTACTTCCCTTCCTACCGTTTTGCGTTTGCCTTTTCTCCCACTGAGCAGTGTCTGCCCCACTCGCCATGTTGTGGCCATCCTCATCAGTGCTGTTGTTAGTGGGTGTGGATGGCTCCCCAAAGGGGCTGGCCAAGCCATTCTTCATAAACCATTTTTGGGGGTTGACTGCGATCTTTGCTGCAGTCCTCACACCCATAAAGGAGAAATAGAATTAAGACTTGTTCGAGGAACTGCATGCGATTGAGGGTGGCCAAAGTGAGGCGCAGAATAGAGAGTGGAGCCACACGAGCTCCGAGTCATGCTCACTGTGTCCTCATAGGGGCCTCAAGGAGCGCAGATGGGATCCCGGGAAGGGAAGGGTGGTCCTGGAGGGATTCTAGGGCAGAGAATCAGATTCAGGTTCCTAGACCACTCTAATAACAGCAGGTGAAGTGCCAGATGGGGGAGACCATGGGAGAGGGAAGGATCGAAGTAGTCTAGGTGAGAAAGGACGGTGGCCTGAACTAACGGCAGGAGAATGGCCAGGTGAGGAGTGACTTGTGAGAAACGAAGAAGGCAGAACCACTAGGACTTAGTGGTGGGTTCCATTTTGGATATGAAGAGTTTAAAGTCCACTGAGGTGTGCAAAAAACTGATGGATGGATTTATCTATCACCTGCCTATTTACCCACCTGGGGAAGTGCTCATTTTGGGAGCCATCGGCACACCCTTATTTTCCAAAATGCAGGGGAGGATGAAATCTCCACGAGGTAGAGTGGACAGAAAAGATGGAGACTGAGAATGGAACCTGGGGTAGACTTGGCGTTCCGCGAGGTGTATTTGCTTAGAGTACACCTGTGTGCTTGGAGTGTATGCATTTCAGCCTGCTGTGGCCGAGAGCAGGAGTGAAAATGTACTGGTTAACCCTTGTTCTAAGTTGGACCCTCTGCAGCGTTAGAGCCACCAGGGGAAACAGAGGCCAGGACCACACTGCTGAGAAGAGAGGCGCCCCTGAGATACCCCACTGTGGGCAGTGCACCTGACCTGTTTGTCCATCTAAGAGGTACAGCTGACTTTGATGAGTTGACTGGCATGCAGTAGCCATTAAGCGAGTGGCTCCAAGTTCAAGGCTAGGACAGGGCCAGGGAAGAGCCAGGGTCTGTTGGTTACTTACACATTGAGCGGCTGCCAGGCTGGCCACTGGGCTTTGGCTTTGATTACGGTGAGGACCTCATCGCTCTGCAAAAAAGGACACAGATCTTCAGTGAGGAGAGCTGGGCTCAGGAACAAGAGGGTTTGACATGGTCACACTGTCTACCCCTACTCACTTACCTGCTATAGAGCCTCCACCTGCCCAGGTGTGGGAGCCATCCCGCCCCAGGGTGGGGAAGCCCTGGAGCCTCGGCCATCCTGGGGGTGGGGTTGAGCAGTGTGCCTGGTGTGTGCTGGATGCCAGTGGGCCCACCGAGCCGCACCTTTGTTTGCAGCTCAGCCCTTCTCTTCCCTATTGGAGCCAGGCTCTGACCTGGACTCTGCTTTGGATGGCCAGACTTCCTTATGTCTAACCTGGAAGGGAGATTATGTGCTTCACGTCCAGATCCTGACAGGGGCCTGCTTCAGGCCACACGGTAGCAGGAGCCAACAACTGGCCTCAGTAATAGTCACTCCTCATTTACCAGGTCAGATGCCTTAAGAAGAGGAGGCCTGAACCAAGCTGGGGCCCACACCCCATGCCACTCATGTCATTATGCTCTGCTTTGCTTTGGACAGTGTGTAGACCGCCCTTATGGTGTGTGGACCTAAAATAACTTTTTGAGGAAGAATCTGACAGTTAACATTTGGAAGGAAAGCATTAAGTTAGCAATGTGGGGGAAAAACAATCAGAACTTTGCTGATCTTGCTAAATGAGTTTTGTTTGGGTTCTTATTTTCAATTACACTCTGGGAGTGAGGGGGTTTCGTACTCTATCTCCCCTTCCCCCTGGCCTGGGCCCTACGGTGCTCAGACACCACTGTGTGGAGAAAAGCCAGGGTGTCACCAGCTGGGCAAGGAAGAGCTCTGTTGCTGACTAAACAGGTCCCCGAGTTCCCGGAGGGCAGGGCTCACAGCTCTACCCCAGTTCTTAGAGCCATACCTGGCTGTGGGTACCTAGAACATAGCATTTGGAATGAATTGGTGGATTTCTCCTTAGTTGGGTACCTTGCCCAGAAAATCCTACAGCCCTGAGGAAACTGTAAGGAAGGAGGTCAGAAATGTCTCCAGGATCAGACCCAAAGGTTATCAAAGACCTGCTGGTCTGGAGCACCACACGGTGGGTGGTAGGCCTTTGAGAGGAAGAGCCATCAGCTGGATCGAGCTTGGCCTAGGTGTTCTAGAGGGTCCTGGTGGGGTGAAGGGCAGAAGTGTGGCCCCCCAGGGACAATCCCCAGCCCCACTCCCCTCCCCATAAACATGCAAGCTCCTCATGAGCTCAGGCTTACCTCTTAAAAATTAAAATAAGTACAATTATTGATTTGAGAGAGAGGGAAACGTCGATCTGTTGTCCTATCCACCCACACATCATCAGGTGACTCCGGCATGCACTCTGACCGGGGACTGAACCCTCAACCCTGGTGCATCAGGATGACACTCTCACCAACTAAGCCAGCTGGCCAGGCCTCAGGCGTCCCTCTTGAAATCAGAGGAGAGAATCTTTGGATGCATAAACACCCCACATTCACATATCTTCAGGGAGAGCATTTTTAAGTCCTAACTGAGAGGGTTACACTTCTCAGGAGAGACATTTTAACTTGAGAATGTCTCCCTGATCCGTTCCTAATAAATATCTATTGAATAACTGAAAGAAGCTGCTTATCATGGAGTTGCATGTGAGTTGTGACCTATCTCCTGAATGCCAGCGCTGGGTCTCCCATGAGCTGGGTTGCCTATAGTCATCTCACATGTTCCATATCCCACACCAAATTCTTCATCTGAACCTGCTTCTCCTCCCATGGCCCCATGTGGGTAAAGGCTCATCCATCCACCTGCTGGCTGACACCAGACAACATCAGCTTTCTTCTCCCCCTCACCTCTTCACAGCGACCAGGCCCCAACACCCACCGTGTTCACAGCCTTAACATCTCGTGAACCCTTCCGCAGCCTCCTCATTGGTCTCTTAGTCTCCTGCACCTTCTTGCTTTCCCCCACCCCGCCCTCCACATTGCTGCAGATCCAACCTGTCCATTCCTTGCCTAAAGCCTTCAGCGACTCCCCACAGCTTCCACGATCATTTTAAAATCCCTGGAAGACTTTTTGATTTTTAATTCCAGCATAATCCATGTTTATTGTTGACAAATATAGCATCCCAGAAGCACACAAGGTAAATGTTGAGCATTTTACACTTTAGCACGTACCCTGCCTATTCTCTCCTTCTCCGGAGCGTTGCAATTTGGTAGTTATCATGCCAGGCCTCTGACCCTGCATCTGCAACTCTGTGCGCGCGCATACATTAGACACAGCTCCTCATACCGTGTGTCTTATTCTGCACCCTGACTTTCACATCTTTCCTTATGATTACATTATGGAAAACTTTCCATGTACTGAACCCTAGTTCTCTTTTTGTGGCTTTTTTAAAAGCATTCACGGTCTTCAAATTATGGTAAGCCGGGTCAACATGAATAAAAAAGAAATCCAAGAAATGAGATGCTGCCTGATAATGATCATTTTGCCCTAGGAGCGATACTTTACTGAAAAGAAAAAAAAAAAAACCCCACAGGGGCCGAGTTACAGTGGCCACAAAGTTAGCAGGCTCTGCGGAGTCACCTGGTACCACAATTAAACCTTGGTTCTTCAAGTCCCAACTAATGACATCTTGCTTTTGCTTTTGCAAAATAACTCAACCAAAGTTGTTTGGACTCTTCATTAGTGTTTATTTATGGCGATGAAACTCTGCCTGTCATTTTCGGAGCTCTGGAGGCTCCCAGGATGGCGGGTCCAGGCGTGTGGGCACGGGAACAGCTTGCTGCTGTGGTTTGTTTCATCGCGTGGCTCCTCACCATCTGTAGGAGCAACTGCTTATTGTTTTTCGTTTGTGATCCGGTGAAGTGAGAAAGCAGGAGCGTTCTGGGAAGTTTCTTTTTAAAGCTAAATATGTTTGTTGCTGCCTCAGAATTCTCTGGTGGAACCCAAGTCCTGCAGGATGGGAAAGCGTCTGGCTTGTTCATGGCCATACCCAAATGCTCCGGATGGACAATCAGGAAATGTCTGAGCAAGCCAGGTCACATCATCCTTGGTGGCACATGAGTATACGTATAGAATTCCATAGCACAGATGTTCTCTAATGTTTTAAAACCATTGTTATTGGTGGGTATTTAATTGTTGCCATAAATGAGGCTATGATGCACATGTATGTATGTATTTCTTTGTTTGCAAAACCCAAGGGTTCCCAGGAATGATTAAAAGATAAAGCAGATTTAAAATTTCAGGAGGGCCTACCTATGAATTTGCCCCCCAAATGTCTGCACCAATTTATTCTTCAGCAAGAATGTGTATGTGCCCGCCCAGGTCTTCCCCACTTTGGACACAGTGGATACTATCATTCTCTTTAGTGTTTAGTCATCCAGCAGGCAGGAACGTAGCTTGGTTGAGAGCCCACGCTCTGGAGTCAAACCTGAGTTTAAATTCTGGTTTCACCAGTTACTAGTTCTACGTCCTCTGGCAAGTGTCTTGCGCTCTCTTAGCTTTCTCATGTGGGAAATGGGGTAAAAAGAGTATTTACTGAACTGGCTTGTTAGGGGGAGTAAATGACATAATTCACATAGTGTGCTAGTACAGCGCCTACATCAGCAGAAATATTAGCTTCTATAGCCTTGGCCGGATGTCTTTGTTGGTTGGAACATCATCCCATACACCAAAAGGCTGCAGGTTTGATTCTCTGTCAGGGCACGGGCCTAGGTTGTGCGTTTGATCCCGGGTTGGGATGGGTATGGGAGGCAGCCAATTGGTGTTTCTCACATCAGTATTTCTCTCTCTCTTTCTCTCAAAACAAACAAACAAAACCCCCATATCCCCAGGCAAGAATTAAAAATAATACATATTAGCTACTATTCTTATTCTCACTTACATTCAGGCCCCACTGATATGAGAATCAATGTGCACTACTTGGCACGGACAGTGGAGCTCATGTCGCACCTGTGAACTAACACAGCCTGAGGAGCACGGCGAAGCTCAGGGGGCAAATGACGGGAGATTTATCCAACATAACGAGCCCTGGATGGGGCCACGGGGGCATGAGGCATTTTATATTTTGAAGAATGGTGGCTTTACATTCAGAGTAAGCAACCCAAACTTCAGACTTAATGAAAAACCATTTTAACAAGTCTCTAAGGCACAGAAAGGATCTTTCAGTAATCCTCAGAGCCCTTATAACATCTCCCATAGGACCCTTTTCAAACAAAGTATTTCAGGACATTCACAGTGCATGCCTCATTCGTGTGACATTAGCAGTTTCCAGAGGTATGCCAATTAAAATGAGAAAAAACAAACAAACAAACAAAAAACAAAAAACAAAAACAGAAAAAACAAACAAACCAACCAAAGAAACTACAGGTCACCTGTGTCCATCTTCATGGGGATGAGTTCTTTTATTTTGTTTTTGATAAACATACTGAGAAAATGTGACAGCCTTACTCAGAGTTCATAGTTACTTGTATCAGGTGGGAATCACACAGCCCCAGACCGGTCGCAGGCTGAGGTCACATCCAGAGGAACGAGGGCGTGTGTGGAGTGAAGACAGGCCAGGACTAGCGGAGGCGGAAATCACATTGATATCAGAAGCCAAGTCTGAGCAGAGCAGAGGGCAAGAATGTGAGTCTGAGGGCTCAGGGCAGGGGTGTTTGAACAGACCTTACCCAACACTGATGCTCCCGGGCTCTCTGGAGCCACTCCCCATGCAGGAGAGCCCTGGGCATTTCAGCCAGGCCCACAGCAAAAGGCCAAAGTCTGTCTCCTCCTCCTTGCCCTCCTCCTCACCTTCTCCTCCATTCCTGCGTTTTCCTGGATCCCAACCTTGTGCCTTCATCTCCAGTCCTGAACCACACCTGTTGCTCATCCTAAGGCCCCTTCGCTCAGGGAAGCTGTGATGCTAAGCTCCCCGACCACAGCATGTCCGGTCCCAGACCTGTAGTTTGGGAGTCAGCCCACCCACCCTGCCTCCTTGCCCCCTGAGAAGAGAAATGGATGCAACCCATAATTAGATGGGGAAAGGAACTGGAGCAGTAAGAAACAATAGTAACACCAGTGATCTAGTGTTTTTAACTGTGCTAGGCAGCTTGCTAAATATTACACCTTCATATAGTACCGTATTTAACCTTTGCAACATATTTCAAGGTAGGCATATACTTTTTAATCTTCAGAAACACATTTGTTTGGCCAAATTAGTTACACAGTTACTCAATGGCAGAGTGAGAGTTTCAGCTTCAGTCTGTCTTGAGACCACACCCTGCGACCCCAGGCAGAGGGGAGCTAGGAGGAGTCAACTCTGGCACAGGGGTCCAGGCCCTTGTCAGACCCCAGCCCTGGCCCGAGTCTCTGCCGCCCCTGAGGACATGTCTGAGTATTGCAGCCACACTAGGAGGATTATCAGAATTCATAGTACTGTCAACATGGATGCTGTCCTGCTTTTAAAGAAGATAGTGGAGCACAAGGGTCCTTGAGTTGGGGAGAAACTCAGTTACTAAAGACGAGGAAACCTAATGTCACTAAATGTGCACACAGTGATACCTACCAACACATACACAAGCAGCAATGCCCATGCATGCACATGCAATGATACCCACATATACTCACACGACGATACCCACGCATGCACATGCAGTGACATCCACACATGCACAGGAGGCAACACCCATGCATGTACACAGCTCTGCCCCACTGTTCATCGTTGTGCACTCATCAGCTTATTTCTTATGAAAATCTTTGGGGAATACCATGATGTCATTTTTCAGGTGAGAAAACTGAAGTTCCGAGAAGTCACATGACTTGTTGAGACCACCAGGAACCGTGATTCCGACATGGATGTGTCTAGCTCCAGAACTCATGCTCCTCCCACCTTCCCTGGCTGTTCCTCCTCTCCACCTGCCTCTTATTTCTCCATCTTGCTGGTTTTCTCAGCAAGAGCACAGCTGCTCCTGGCTGACAGCTTTCTCAAGGAGCCCTTGCTTTGAGGTGCAGGGTCACAGGTTTCCTCTGGGAGGGCAGCATCCCTCCTGCGATAAGATCCTAACGAGCAGCGTTAGGCCTTATTTTCTGCTTCTACCCTTTCCCAGAATCCCACTTACCACCCATAAAATGTATCATTCTGATGGCTTCCACCTCGGAGGGGAAGCGAAAAGTCATTCCTCAGTGAGTGTCCTAGGGATGAGCAGCAGGAAATGAGCCATTTTATGAGGTGATAATGGAGCTATAAGCATCTGTAAGATCAATTGCGCCCAATGGTTTCTCCCACCACTGCAACAGGCCCGGGGTTTATGGGGTCATAAATCAAGACAGGCACCTCATATTTCTTAGTGCCTTCCATTTGCCCGTGGTCTCATGGGGTCTCCACTGTCACCCTCTGAGGTAAGCAGGCAAGTGGTCCCATTTCTCAGATGAAGTAACTGAGACTCACCTCTCTCCTCTGAGGCTGCTCTGGTCAAGGTCACCAATGAGCTCTCCATTGCCAAAGGTCAATGCCTGGCTTTCTTAGCTTCTGTGACCCTTCAGCAGCACCTGACGGAGCCGGTCACTCCCTCTGCCAGAAGCACTCTCTCCCTTGCTGCCCCTGTGTTCACCTCATTGGCCATCCCTTCTCAGTCTCCTTTGCTGCCCCTTTGTCACCTTTCTCCAAACTTTGAGGCACCCTGGGTTCAAGCCTTTGGTGCTCTTCTCTTCTCTCCCCGCTGCCTTGGTGATTTCATCTTGTCCCTGCCCTACATGGACGCTGATGCCTTCTAAAGTCAGCCTTCTACCTCAGCCTCGCCTCCGAACTCCGGACTTGTGTACCTGCGGTCACACATTCTCATCTGAGGTCTAATTGGCATCTCAGACTCCCCGTGTCTGAAATCAAATCCCTGATCTTGCCTTCCGCCTCCCTTCTTCCCCTCCCACGACACAGCAAAGCCATCCTTCCGGTTTCTCATCCTTGATGCTTCTTTCTCTCATAACCTACATCTGATCCATCAGCACATGCAGTCAACCCCACTTGTATGTTATGAGTCAGCTACTTTTTGCCACTTGCCTGTCACTATCCTGGCCCTAGCCCCTATCATCATTCACCTAGATTATTGCATTTGCTACCTGGCTGATCTCCCTGCCTCCTTCCTCACCTTTCTGTGAGCTCCACAGCAGCCATATTCCTCTGGTTAAAACCTTCCAATACCTTCACATCTCACAGCAAATGGGGACCTTGCTGTGGTCCTTCCAGATCTTCCCTGGTCCCCTCTCACCTCAGTAACCTCCTCTCTTATGACTCTTCCCTTTGCTCACTCTGTTTCAGCCATCCTGGCCATGTTACTTTTCCTCAAACGTGCTGGGCACACTAAGCACTTGCTGTCCCTGGTGCCAGGAACGCGTCTGTCAGATGTCAGAACACTGACTTGCAGGTCGCCTTCTCAGTGAAGCCTTTGCTGACCCCTCTGTTTAAAGTAGCACTTCCCTGTCCCCTCTGTCCACCCAGCACATGCCCATCATATTCTGTGTTGCCCTTTTCTTCTATAACATCTGCCACTGTCCTGTATACTATGTATTTTGTTTGTTTACTTCTTTGTCACCTATCTCCCCTGCTGAACAAAGGATCCATGAAGAAAGGGGTCTGTTTTGCTCACTGTGGTACTGCCAGTGCTCAGAACTGTGTTTGGAGCATGCTCCTTCAATGTGTGTCGAATGAATGAGAGGCTGCAATGAGGAGGGGCAGTGTCCTCTGAGCCCCAATCCACCAGCATCCGTGGGCCTAGGGTGGAGCCCGACCTGTGTGCAGTGACTGGAAGAGACCTGCATGTTGAGCTGACCAGCACTGGAGGAGCAGGAGGAGCGTGGCCACCAGAAAACTGCTGTAAATGCCAGGTAAGTAGGAAGGGAAAGGGACAGGACCCAGGGGTCACTTTAGGAACCATGGTCAGTGCTCACAGGCTCTGAGTCTGCCTCCGGAAATCTGGGACGGCTGCTGGGAAGTGCCCCTCGCAGTCCTTGTCCCCTGGGAAGCAGCTGCCATCACAAGCTGCTGTCTCATCAGCTATTTCCCAGCCGGAGAAGGTCTCTGACGCCCATTCACAGAGCCACAAGAAGATGACGTGGTTGCACAGGAGCATTTCAAATTCAATTTCTTTTGACTTCTTTTCAATCACAGCCTGTAATTCTGATGGGAAAATTGCATAATGCTTGTAGATAGCAATTTTCCCACAAGGCTGTATTATGAAAGCGTCTTGGCATTTCCGAGGTGAAGGGTCCACCCGAGCCGCCTGGGCCTGTCCCCGCTGCCCTGCACCTGCGCCTGCCTGTCTCCGGCAGGTGGAGTGCTCTGAGGACCCGCATCACTTCGTGCCCTGCGGGAGAGACCCATCCTCCCATGTGCCTCTGTTAGCCACAGGCATAGATTTAGCTCATCCGTTGGTGACCAGACTGCCAGTCCTGGGTTTAACCTCATTTTCTGGATGTTTCATATGTCCTTCATGATGTTGGTGAAAGTCTACCTCTCCTCTAAGTTTAAGCAGGGAGCTGAACAGGTCACTGGGGCCTGTCTGCCTCTCCCATCCAGCTAGCTCCCCATGGCCTGATCTTCTCAGGCGCTTCTCTGCACCTCCTCCTCTATCTGCCGCAATTAGAAAAACATTAGTGGTGGGGCCAGAGCGGAGGAGTAAGAAAGGGGCCAGGCCAGGTGAGATTCTGACATCACACAGGAGAGAGCAGGCTGGGCAGGGGCCATCTGCTTTCAAACAGGCCCGGGTCACACAGAAGCCCAGCTGGAGCCTGCGGAGAGAGGATGGGCCAGACCAGGTGTGGCTGAAGGGACCTATAAGACAACCTGTAAGGGCAGCACCCCAACCCTGCTCATTGCCTGTGGTCTTAAAGACACAGCTTTGGACAGCTCGCAATCCTTTACCCTGTAGCCCCCTCCCCACCTTCCTTTGAGGATAGATCCTTCCCAGCCTGGAAGCCAGCGTTAGAGCAGGCGCTGGACTTGGTCCTCCTTGTGTCCCCAGCACTGAGCTAGCTTGGGGGAGGTATACAGGGAATAGTTAGGGGATGAGTAATGGATTAGTTAATTAAACAATTAATTAACGACAAGGCGGAGGAAGCCTCTGGCCTTGGCAGCTCTCCCAGGTGTTCTCGGGGGTACTCCTGTGAGCGCGGTGGGGCTGGACTGCAGCTGAAAGGGTGGTAAGCAGGAGTGCTGTGGCCTCAGTCTCGCATTTAGAGGATTCTGCTGACTGTTGTGGGAAAGGAGGTGTCCTAGGGCAAGGGGGACGCAGGGAGACCAGTCAGGTGAGACTGAACCAGGAGAGAGCAATAAAGAGGGTGAGATGATGTTGGGTACAAGACATTACTTTAAAGGGAGAGGCAACAAGATCTGCTGATGGATTGGATGTGGGCTGTCAAACAGAGAGGGGTCCAGGGTGGCTCCAAGGGTTGGTAGCATAGAGGCATTTGGAGGTATGAAGCTGGCATTCAAGAGAGAAGTCAGGCTGAGACGTGAACTTGAACGTCATCAGCATGTAGGCGGCAATTAAAGCCACAGGACATGGCGCCTGGGGAGTGAGTGGAGACAGAGAAGAGGATGGGGAAGGGCAAAGAGCCTACAAAGGGACCACCAGCTAGTGGGGAGGACACTCAGATCAGCCTACAGGGCCTCTTCAGAGTCCTTGTGCTGCTCCCACCAACCCTTACTGTCCCCACTGCCCCCCACTATCCCTGCTGTCCTCCTACTACCCCCAATATTCCCCTGATGTCCCCACTGCCCCCTGTGCCCCCCACCCCCACATCCTGCTCACTGCTGCCTCCACTGCCCCGCTAGCCACCGCTGAAAATGCAACTGCACCAGGTTTAGGAGAAAAGAATCCAGGGCAGTGACCCCAGCAACTCCAAACAACTCTTTTTGAACAGGCTGCAATGGGGGGAGTTGAGAAAATTGACAGTAGCAGGAAGGACATTCGATTATCTTTTAGAAAATGAGCACCATTTGGGTAAGTTTGTATGTGGAAAGGCATAATAATACAATAAAGAAAAACTGTGATTGCAGTGGGGGAGAGAGAGAGACAGAGAGAGACAGAGAGAGAGACAGAGAGAGATTGCTGGAATGGGGTCCTTGAAAGGATGAGCAGAGGTAAACTCCAGGCCTGGAGTGGAAGGGTGGCCTTCCAGCCAGGGCAAAAGGACAGAGAGAGAGAGAGAGAGAGAGAGAGAGAGAGAGAGAGAGAGAGAGAGAGAGAGAGAGAGAGAGAGGCAGTTACACAGGCTGTGGTTACTGGCACCGCTGGGGGCCAATGGCAAGGAGTCATTCATCCAATAAATATCAGCTGAGCCTCTACTCTGGGCCTGGCTCTGGCTCTGGCTCTGGGTGCTGGAGACAGAGCCCTGAACAATAGACAGGACACCGGTCCCTGCCCTCAGGGAGCTTCTGTTCCAAACACACAGTTACAGTGTGCCACACTTGACTCTGTAGAAAACAGTGAAGAGGAGGACAAGAGGGAGGCCAGGCCTGGAGAGGGAGGAATGTTACAATTCTAAACAGAGCAGCTGAGGAAAGCTTCGCTGGTAGAGGGACTTCAGGGCTGTAAGGTAGATAGAGGTGCCGGTGCATATGAAAAGGACCAGGAAAGAACTCTACCAAGGTGAAACTATACCTTACATATTAACATAAGGGCTTTAAAACGAAAATAAATAACAGAACCATATTATAAGAAGTTACAGAGAGAGAAGCAAACCACTCATAATTCTACCATCCTTACCCAACAGCTATCATCCACTTAAAAAATTTTTTTTAAAAAGATTTCATTTATTATTTTTAGAGAGAGAGGAAGGGAGAGAGGCAGAGAGGGAGAGAGACATCAATGTATGGTTGCCTTTCATCTGCCTCCAGTTACAGACCTGGCTTGCAATCTGGTTATGTGCCCTGGCTGGGAACCGAACCAGTAACCTTTGGGTTTGCAGTCTGGCGCCTTATCCGCTGTGCCACCAGCCAGGGGTAATCTGTATATTCATTTGTATAGATGTATATCTTTGTCACATAGCTGATACCATGCTTACACACACACACACACACACACACTCTCTTTATTCCTACCATTTCCTTGCACAATGCTAGCTAGGCTATTATACAAATAGATGATATAAAGTGCTCCATATCCTGCTTTATCATTTAATATATCTTAGATATGTAATTTACTTTATGATATACTTCCTTTCATAATTAACTCAAAGATGACAAAGCGATGGAGAAAAAGGTGCAAAAGCACATAGTACGTGTTCTTTGGGGGCATCGTTCACAGAGCTACACAGGTTCCTCCCGCTATCTGAAATCGGAGCATTTGTGTACAGACCTTTCATAAGGCGAAACGACATTAAGCAAAGAAACAACTGCCTTAGGATACATCTTGCTAACGGATGCACAGAATAAATTCAGATAGAACACAGATGCTCACAGACAGTTCAAAGCTCTGGCGGCTGGATGCTGAGGTAGTGAGTGTAGTGCCGGGACAAGGGGCTTGGTGGCCCCAGTCTCACTGCTTGGGGTGTGCGTTGCCTTTACTGGGGTCCTCTGCCAAACCAGGGCTGGGCCTTATTTTCGAAAACGCGAAAATCCATCTTTTTGTTGCTGTTGTTGTTAGTGAACACAGGTACTAATGTGGGTCTTTTGTAAAAGTGAAGGAGTGTATGTAACTCGAACTTTTGAAAAGGGCGGTGGGGGGGGATACCTGCCTCCCTGGTGCCGTTATGTCCACAATAAATGAAATAATAAAGCAAGGTCCAGACAGTTTGTATAAAAATCTATGTGTATACTAACTTGGCTACCATGATGCAAAGAAATGGTGGGGACAAAATGTGTGTGTGTGTGTGTGTGTGTGTGTGTGTGTGTGTGTGTGTGTGTGTTTGCATGGGCTTGTACTTCTATCTGCATAAAGTATCTGTGGGGTCCCTGAGGGGAGGGGACTGGGTAACCGGGAAGCAAAGAAAACAAGACTTCTCACTGTATGATTTTAAATGTCTATTGAACTTGAAACCATGTGAATATGTAGCCATTAATGAAAAACGGGAATAAAGGGCCACGTCAAGTCTGTTTCCCGTGGTTTTCTCAACAGGACAGTGATGAAGGCTTCCAAGCGGGCATGTGTGTGCAGGTGTGCAGAGGTCAGGTGGGCTCAGAGCCGGGGCAGGGGGCGGGGAGACGGGGCAGGGGAACTAGGGCAGACGCAGAGCTGATAAGGCATCTATCTGATGGCTTCTTTACTTGACAATTTTAAAGCCTGTTAGGCTTTATTATCTTGAAAGGAAAAGCAGTTTCAAAAGAAAATGAGAATTCATTTGTACACTAAGATCTCCCTCTTCTCTTTCCCCATAAGAAGCTTCCACCCAGGTGTCGGCCTGTTTTGCTGGGTCCTTACATATAATAACATTTCACTTCATCATCTCCCTTCATCTACTGATTTCTAGAGAAAGCTTTCAAATTATTAAGTAATGAAGCTTTAAATGACCTGGATGGGGGAGAAATAAGCGTGCCTTAAGGTGCTCAGCACGTTAGCTTCAAATAAGTTTCCAGAAAGGCTGCTTTCTTAAATGGTGCTATTTAAATGCAAAGGAACAAGTTGATAAGCTGTAAAAGCTTAACCCTTCTCATTCCTGAGACCCCCATATACTTCTAGAGATTACAGAGAAGTAATGGGAGAGATTATGTGTGGCTTTGCTGGCTGACACTAAAGGGATATTCCTACCAGGAATTTTAGATCTCTCTCTCTCTCTCTCTCTCTCCCTCTCTCTCTCTCTCTCACACACACACACACTCACACACTCACACACATACACACTGGCCTCTAGTAGGCTTCCCACAGTAACAGAAGCTTCTCTAACCATGAAAACCCCCTTCTAGTTATTATTGTGGCGCTGCAGAGCGGGAGCTAAAGAGCAGTGTGGTGGAGCAAGGTGGATTCAAATTCAAATCTTGGTTCAGCCACTTATGTGCTGTGTACATTTGGGGAAGATACATATCCTCTCTGAAAGGATTCCTCTGTATCCTCCTGTGTAAAACACAGGAGCTCCTTTTCTGAGGGGTCAGAGACTGTGCTGGGAATGGGGCATAGGGCAAGGTGACAGTCCCTGCTCTTGGGTGGGGGGTGTGTCCTCTAGTTGTGGGTTAATAATAACACATGTAGGTTGAATGAGGTAAAGTGAGCCAAGGGCCAGGGGAATGGTCATGAAAAGGGCATCTGTGATCACTTAGATGTGTTTGCATCCCTCCACCCTTCCTTCTTTCACTATGATCTCCCCTTCCGGCCCACCTGCCTTTCAGCTTAATCTCCTACACTACCTGTCACGTCCAGCTTGGCTCAAGGCTGTGAGTCTGCTTGCCTGGAATGCCCTTATCCCTTTCATCTTCAGCAGCTCCTCCTCTGAGAAGTCAGTGTCTTCTTTTTTTTTGAAAGAAATTTATGTACAGTTATCCATGGTTATGCTCTGCGGATATGTTCCTAGACTCCCATTGGCTGCCTAAAAGCACACGTACTCTGGAACCCTGCATATAACTTGTTTTTCCTATATACTTAATGATAAAATTTAATTTACAAATTAGGCACGGAGAAAGATCAACCAACAACTAACAAGAAGATAGAACAATTATAACAAGATACTGTAAAAAGTTATGTGCATGCGGTCGCTCTCATAGCTTATTGTACTGTACTCAACTTTTCACTTAAAGAAAGCAAGCACTTTATAGCTTCTCTTTGACATATCAGAATTGCCAGCATTACCTGTTGCAGTTCAGGGCCCTTATTAAGTAAAATAAGGGTTATTTGAACACAATACCGAGGTACTCTGACAGTAGGTCTGATAACCGAATGGCTACTAAGTGACTAGCTGTGGGAGCATATACAGTGAATACACTGGGTGAGGGGAGGGTGCATGTCCCAGGCAGACTGGAGTGGGATGGCATGAGACTTCATCAGGCTAATTAGATTGGCGTGCAATATAAAACTGATGAATTATTTATTTCTGGCAGTTTCTATATAATATTTCTGGACCATGGTTGGCCATGGGTAACTGAAACTTCAGAAAGTGAACCAAAGGATAAGGGGTGGGGTGGGAGAATGCTGTATTTAAAGTGTACATGATTTTTTAATATACCTAGACATAGTAACATGGTTACGACCACCAAGCTACTTAACAGATTGGTCTCCTCATGGAGTTGACTCTCTTTGCCTGTGGTGAAATCTACTCCCTCAGGAGATTTCAATACAGTGTTATTAACTATACTCCTCATGCTGTATATGTCAGGCCTCCAGACTTATTTATCCTGTGCCACTGAAACTTTGTGCCCTCTGCCCTACAGCGCCCCACTTCCCCCACCTCCCTGCATCTGGTGATACCTTCTTGATGGTCTCACACTCTCACACCACCCTTTCCCATAACCTCAATCATGATGCATTGCCATTTGCATCATTATGTGTTCACTGAAATGTTTCTTTCCTACTAAAATGTGACCAGCAAAGCACCTGTTCCATAGTTCTGGTGCTTGATCAAATAGATTGAATGAATGTTCTACAAATGGAAGTTTTTAATCTCCAATGTTACTTGTGAATTACAAGAGGTCCTGGAAATTATTATGGCTGCCACCCAAAGAAGCATTTGTAAAACTGTGGTTTTCATGCCATAAAGGTATCACAGGATTGTATAGTAATTCACAGCAGTGCTAATTAGATGACTCCTGATGTCCTTCTTTCTGAGAGTACAGTCTGGGAACCCTACAGGCCTGTGAAGTCATTGTGAGTGTCTCTCAGTTCTCTGTGGGAATTTAAACATTTTATACTTTCATGGTACTTAAAAAGTCCAAGTATATTAAGAATTCTCTCCAAGTAACCAGGCACTCCCAGGCAAGTTCAGTGGCCAGGACACATCTGTGTTTGCATCCCATGTTTGCTCTGCACAACTTTATTGTGGGCCAGTGCGGTGGACCTTGGGATTCTTCCCTGATCACCCTCCAGCTTCGGAGAAGGAGGCTGACAGACAGCCCTTAGCTGCCAGTTCTTCTGGGGGATTGTGCTGACTGGATGAAACTGGTTCCTTCCAAGGGCACAAAGGTCAGGGCCCTCACCCCCAAGTCAGAGCAACTCTGAAGAGCCACCTGTGCCCAGTGGATTGGCCGGAGCCTTCTCTGGGCCTTCAGCCCAGCTCAACTTGTCCCTCTGCTTGTTTTCAAGCCCCCTCCCTTTCACAGGAGTGCACCCCAGGAGCATTCCCTGACAGCTTCCTGCATGCTAATATTGACTCAATCTGCCTCCCGGAGAACCCAGCTGCAACGTTAATGGGGGAAAAAAGAAGCAGAGTTAACAAATCAGTGTCATTCTTACCAGGTAAAGCCTGAAATATGTATGTGATGTCGATGGCTGGGATAGCAGTGGAAGTGGTGACTTGGACCCAAGGACCCTGCTACACAGGTGCACCAAACTCCAAAGATCTGGGCAGTCGGCACTGCATGTACATTGTAAGCAGACATTTAATTGCAGCATCACCCACCACATGTAAACAGTGCTGCTAATTAGCATTTTAAAAGGTTTTTAGTTTTGCTTGTGTTGTTATTACTATTGCTATTTTGCTTTTATAGTCATATGAGAGCTATAAGAATAAGGAGTTAATATCATCTTTGCACATATTTAAATAATAGTATGGTAAAAATTTTTATAACTCAACCCTGGGGGTTTGTGAGTTTATAGTTGACCTTTAAAAGAAGTCTGTACATTACTCAGGTTTGGGAATTATCCAGCTGAAACCGTATGGTATTAAGAGCTTAGGTTTTGGAGGCTCTGTGGCTTAATTGAGGAACCATGGACATGTTGCTTAGTTCTGAACCTTGATTTTCTCATCTGTAAAATGGGGATAATGATATCTACCATTCAAGCTTGTTGCAAGATCTAAATAGAGAGCATGCTGACAGCTCTGGCTGAGGGGTAGATGTTAAGGGGTGGAGGGATTGAGCAAAAAAGAAAAAGAACTCAGGGATGTGACAACAGTGTGGTGATTGCAGGGGAAGGGGTGTGCGAATGTGGAAGAGGATATAAGAGGGATAAATGGTAATGGAAAAAATACAATATAAAAAGAAAATAAATAATGAACTATGAATGAATGAATGTAGAACACTTGCACAGTTCCTGATACACAGTAGGTGATTAATAAAGGCAGCAGGCAGCAAAGGCCTAACAGTAGAAAATACACCTCTGTGTAAGCTCTTTCCTAACCTGGAAAACTCTGCCTCGTCCTGGAAGACAGCGAAGGATAAGGTTTTAGTTAAGTTATTTCCAACAAGAGTTAAATTTGCTTAAAAGCAAGCAAGCACATACTAAAGCCCCAAGGCCCTCAAGAGTGAAAGGTTAAAAATAGAAAACTAAGAAGAGCTATGGCCTAAATTTAAATTCAGAGAATTTTACATTTAAGGACCACTCAGTACATGAAATAAATATTCCTGTGGCAGGCTGAATAATAGCTCCCAAAGATATCCATGTTCTAATTCTTGGAACCTGTGGATGTGACCTTGTACGTCCAAAAGGACTTTGCAGGTGTGATTAAGTAAAGGATCTTCAGAGGGAGAGATTACCCTGGGTTATCTGGGCGGGTCCTAAATATAAGTGCCCTTATTATAAAGAAGGCAATTGAGGGTGGTGGCAGAGATTAAAGTGATGTGGGCACAAGCCAAGGAGTGCCACCAGCCACATTCTGAAAGAGGTGAAAAGCATCCTGGAGCCTCCTGAAGAAATCAGCCTGACCAACACCTTGACTTTAGCCTTGTAAAGTGACTTTAGCTTTGGACTTCCGACCCCCAGAACTGTAAGAAAATAATTTTGCATTTCCTAAGCCACTAAATTTGGGGTAATTTGTTACAATAGTAATAGGAACGAATACAATTTCTGTGGGTCCTATTTGATCTTTCCATTAGTGAATTTAGTGAAGAGAGCAAAATAACAAAGACCAGTTGCAAGAAAGGAAAGTGAAAGGATCATAGTTGTAAGAGTCTAAGGAGTTGATCTGAATCCTGGCTTTTCCACTTTCTAGCTGTGTGACTTCAGGCCTTGCAGTCAGCTTTTCTGAGCCTTGATTTCTTCCTCTTTAAAATGGGGCTGAAGATTACTCATGGGGTTGTGTTGAGGATTAAATCTTGAACACCTTATTAATCATAAAACTATGTGAACCATTCTCATTATTATTACTGTTTTAAAAAATTGAACATTTTAGTCAAGATTTCACCTTCTAAGGAGATGCCTAATAAAACATAAAAAGTGTACCTAAGGAGATTTTTATGAATGCAGAATTTGGGCATGCTGACTCAATGTTTTGGGACATGTTGCTGAAAAATCTCAGTTCTTAGACCTCTATCTGGTTCCCATTGAACTTCCCTAAACTGACCCTAAGGCCCACCTTCAATTTCTTCTATTTATAACCCAGGCTGAGTGTGAAAATGTTGTTGTTGTCACTTGGGATTCTCTCTGAAGAGATATTTTATTTTACTGAAAGAAGACAGGATCAGTAATCCAATCATCTCTAACTACTGGGCAATTTTCCTGCACCTGAAGATTCTTGAAGTATAAATCATGGAAATAATCCACGCTTGAAGCTATTACAATAAAGAAAGCTATGATTCCTCAAATATAAGACTGTTCACATGTCCCTGGCCTATCTTCATTGGCACAGCACCATCTCCCAAAGCAAAAAAGAGAAAATAAGTAGAAGTTTGAAGCTGGAACCTAGCAACAATATATATATATATATATATTTTTTTTGTAATTCAATTGAACATTTCTTTACTCAGGTAGTGGGGAAAGAATTGCAATTTTGATTGAAACTATGTGTAAGTTTTTTTTTTTTTCTACTTCTAAATCATTTTTGTTTTTCAATAATAGTTGACATACATTATTATTTTCGTTTAGGTGTCTACCCTAGTGATTAGATATTACATAACTTACTACATGATCATCCTGATGAACTTGCATCCATCTGACACCATACGTAATTAGAATATTATTGACTTTATTTCCTATGCTATGCTTTAGGTCCCCATGGCTATTTTGTAACAACTAATTTGTACTTCCTGTTCCCTTCAACTTTTTCAACCATGCAACCAACCATCTTTCCACCTGGCAACCATCAAAATGATCTCTGTATCTATGAGTCTGTTTCTATTCTGCTTTGTTTATTTGTTAGATTCAATTGTTGATAGACTGTGTTTATTAACATTTTGTTTATATTTTTTACTTCTTATCTTTTTCTTCAAAAAGACTCTTTAATATTTCATATAATATTCGCTTAGCTTTTCTTGTCTGGGAAACTGTTTATCTGTCCTTTGATTCTAAATGATAGCTTTGCTGGGTAGACTAATTGTTATTGTAGGTCCTTGCTTTTTGTTACTTTGAATATTTTTTGTCCCCCTTTCTGGCCTGTAAAGTTTCTGTTGAGAAACCAGTTGACAGTTTTATGGGAACTCCCTTGTAGGTAACTAAATGCTGTTTTCTTGCTGCTTCTAAGATTATCTCTTTGTCTTTAATCTTTTCCATTTTAATTATGATGTGTCTTAAATGAGCCTCTTTGGGTTCATCTTGTTGGGATTCTCTGTGCTTCCTGGACTTGTATATCTGTTTCCCTCACCAAGTTAGGGAAGTTTTCCATCATTATTTTTTCATATAAGTTTTCAATTTCTTGCTCTTTCTATTCTCCTTCTGGCATGCCTACGATAAATGTTGGTATACTTGAAGTTGTCTCAGAGGTTCCTTACACTATCCTAATTTTTTGATTTTTCTTTTTTTTTTCTTTTTGTTGTTCTGATTGGGTGCTTTTTGCTTCCTTATATTCCAAATTAATTATTTGATTCCTAGTTTCATCTACTCTACTCTTTATTCCCTGTAAATTATTCATCTGTTAGTGTATCCTTCCTTTATGACTGATCCATTTTTATGCTATTGATGTTCTCACTAAGTTCATTGAGCATCCTTATAACCAGTGTTTTGAACTATGCATCTAGTAGATTGCTTGTCTCCATTTTGTTTAGTTCTCTTTCTGGAGTTTTGTTTTATTTTTTCATTTTGGACATGTTTCATTATCTCATCATTTTGGCAGGCTCTCTGTATTTGTTTCTATGTTGTAAGTAGAGTTACTATGTCTCCCAGGCTTGGTAGAGTGGCCTAATGTAAGCTTCTATAGGGCCCAGTGGCACAGCCTCCCCAATGACCCAAGATGGGCACTTGAGGTACTCTCCCCATGTGGACTGTGTACACCCTGCTCTTGTAGTTGAGCCTTGATTGTCAGTGGGAGGGATTTACCACCAGGCTGATCAGCTGTAAATATTGTCTGTGATCACCAGCTTCCAACTGTTATGGAGGATCAGCTGAGCAGGGTCCCACTGAGTCTGCCCCTTGAGTGTGTTGCTTCTAGAAGTGGTTTTGTGGTGATGCTTCAACATGGTCTGAAGCTGTCTACTGGGTGAACAAGCTTGGTGGCCTCCTGAGAGGTATAGGCCATGGTCAGTTGCCATCTGTGTTCTGACTGGGGACACTTGGCATGAGCTACAAAGAGATCTGCAGAGGGCTGTTACTTGTGCTGGGCTTGGAGGTACTCAGGCCAGGACAAGCTGTGATCTAAGGCCAGCTGCCACTAGTGCTGGGCCTGGGGCCACTTAGCAGAAGATACAGGGCATGCTGAGGCCAGATGCCCCTTGTTTGAGATATTTTAGGACAGTCTGAAGCATGAGCCATGACAAGACATTTGTATGGAAAAGCCACTGAAAATAGCTTGGGTAAGCCCAAAATTAGATGGGGCAAAGCCTCAGGGAATCACCAGGATGGTGAGAACAGTGATAGCCAGGTTGATGGAGTATCAGATATGGTGTCCGCCTGCTGTGGTGGAAGGGCTCAGAAAAGGAATAGTGGCCCCTGCCAGCACTTCTGTCTGGGAGAAATCTTCCCCCTAGCTCATGTCTTGATGCCAGGCAGTTCAATTCCTCCCCGTATGTCTCTGGTGTCTTTTAAGCTGCTGCCCCAGTGCTGGTGCTCAAAGAGAATGAGTCCTAATAAAGTCCATGTCTGGGCCCTTTAAGAGGAACTGCCTAGGACTTCAGAAATCCCGTTTCTCTCAGCATTAACATCACTGATTTTATAGCTAGAAGTTGTAGGACTTCTTTTCTTGGCACTTGGAACCTTGTGGGGGCTGGTGTGGGATTGGGACCCCTTACTTTTCAGGGGTGAACCCAGCAGCTAAGATATCCCTCCTGATTTTCCCCGCATCTCTGCCCTTTCTACCAGTCTCAATGTGGCTTCTTCAATTACCTAGTTGTAGGACTTCTAGTCAGTCAGATTTCAGGTGGTTCTGGGTGATGGATATTCTCTAGGTTAGTTCTGATTTTTTTAGTTTTAATTTTTTAAAAATAATTTTTACAATGGAAAAATATGTTTACTGTAGGACATTTAGAAAATAAAGCTAGATAAAAAAGAATAATGTAAAAACAACCTGTACACCACCCACAGATAACCACTGTAATTGTAAGCTTCAGTGTGACACTTCAGTATGTTTAAGTGTGACATCAATGGAGTCACTGGTACAACTTAATTCCAATGATAACAGGAGCCTGAATTCTCTTGTCCTTTGTGTAGCCAGGCCCTGCTGCCAGGGGGTAGACCTGGCCTAGGAAAACTGAGAGAAATCATGGGGATGACTTCTGGCTTCTCTCTTCCATCAGTGGCACGCTGCAGACACTGCCCCTAACCTGCCTTTACTTTCGTGTGAGACACCTACTAACTCAGTTCTTGCCTCCAATTTTACTCTCTCATTCCCCCTTCTAAACCTTCATGGGGATCTTTTTATAGCATACGTTTGGCTTTAGGGATAAAGTCCAATCTTTTTTAGCATGGAACACAAAGGTTTCACTGTTTGGCACCCCCCCACCCCCACCCCCAAGCCTCATATCTGCCTCCACTTACATGTACTCTTTACCTAGGCACCACCATCCTTAACTTCCTCTTTATCACCAGACCAGCTACCAAGTACTGGGTGTGGTCTATGTGGTAGGTGCCTATAGTCTTATAAGGGGGAATTTCTGGGTGAGGAAACTGAGGCTCAGAGAACCAAACATGTCATTCCCTTCATGCAGCTAACAAGCAGAGGAGCCTGAATCTGTGCCCAGGATCCTGTGATGACAAAGCACAATAGCATGGCTGCCTTCCTACTGAACTGCTTGCTGTTTTTTGAGCTAGATATGCTTTCTTTTTAAAGATTTTTTATTCATTATTTTTTTTAGAGAGAAGAGCAAGGAGGGAGGAAGAAGAGGAGAGACACATCAAGGTGTGGTTGCCTTTCACCTGCCTCCAGCTATGGACCCAGCTGGAGACCTGGCTAGCAACCTGGTTCTGTGCTGTGGCTAGGAATCGAACCAGCAACCTTTGGGTTTGCAGGCTGGTGCCAGTCCACTGAGCCACCAGCCAGGGCCCAGATATGCTTTCTTTATGCTTCTGTACCTTTGCATAAGCCACCATCTTCCTGAAGTGCCTTTAACCCTTTCTCACCTAGATAATGCCTCTTGATCCTTCGGATTGCAGCTCTTTCACTTCTTTAATGTAGGGCCCCTCCCCTATGCTTCCAAGGTACCTTATGTTGACCCAAGTTATGACCAGCAGTTACTCTCTTACATATTAAGTATCTTCTTCCTCCCTTTCTGTATTGTGAGTGCCTCAAGGTGGGCAACTATATTGATTCATTTCTAGTCCCTCCTCCCCAGTGTCTAGCATAGGATTTGGCACAAGGGAGATAATAAATGCTTGATAATAAGCAAATGAATGAGCAGCAAGTCCTAGAGCCTTCAAATAGACTTCAACTAATCAAAACTTGATTTGCTTATAGTGTTCCTGCCAGAAGTGGCTCAGAGAAATAAGGAACATGAAATGCAGGAAGAATTCTTTTCCACCAGATCCCTTGCCAGGCTGGAGACACATGAAAGAGCTCATCATTTGTAAATAAGTGCTGATCCTCAGTGGTGCAGGACAGAGCTGACCTCCCTGATCTTTGTTTTTTTTTTTCCATCTTTAAGTCTTGTTATAGGCTATTTTGTGATTCAGATAAAGTCCAGTTGCAGGTGGAGGGTAACAGAATATGCCACCTTGAAATATGCAAGTGAGGACCAGGAATGGCCAGAAGGTTGCAGGGTGGCAGAGATCAGGACAGAGGTTAGTTTGGTTGGGTGTGAGGAGCTCACAGGAGCATGGTTCTTCCCAGGAAATGAAGTGTGAGGAGGTGATGGAAATGAAGTGAAGCCTCATCCCTTCTCTTGCCTTGAGCTATGTCAAATCTGGGGAAACAAATTACTTTCACTTCAGAGACTGCGGGGCATACAGACCAGATTTTGCTAAGAAGAAGATGGAGACAAAGCTATTTTTTTTCACTAGTGAAGAAGCCATAGGCAAGTCATTTCACCTGTCTGAACTTCAGTTTCTTCATGTTTAAAATGGGTACAGTATCTACCTACCATATGGGTTACAGTGAAGAATAAATCAGATATTTTTGGAAACTCCCCCTATATTGTCTGAGATATTAGTAGGTTTTCAATAGTAGATTCTCTTGCCCTTCCCTTCTTGACTAAATTATTTTTGTTTCTCCATTGTCTGACACCATCTATGGTTTCATGAAGATGCACAAAATATGTTGGTTGAATGAATGCATGAATTGGTTGAAGGAATGAATGGATAAGTTGATATATAAATTAATTAATGAATGATAATTTTTAGAAAAATATATTGTTGAGGAAACCCAAGGCAATCTGCTGTGACTGATAGCACTTCCTTTGTAATTTTTTTTAAAGATTTTATTAATTATTTTTAGAGAGAGGGGAAGGGAGAGAGGCAGAGGGAGAGAGACATCAATATATGGTTGCCTTTCACCTGCCTCCAGCTATGAACCTGGCTGGAGATCTGGTTTAGCAACCTAATTATGTTGCCCTGGCTGGGGAATCGAACCAGTGACCTTTGGGTTCACAGGCCGGTGCCTTATCCACTGTGTTACCAGCCAGGGCCTTTGTAATTTTTTAAAGCATTTAGTCCAAGCCAGGTCTTCTGTACTATTTCAAGGTCAGGGCTGTTCTTCTGTCCTGACCTTGGCATAATGAGCCATGAAAAGTTTGCAGCTTTTTTCTGTTGTAATCCTACCATCCATTTAAGGGGATATATTTTCTCTGGAAACAGGGGGGTGAAATCACCAAGATAATGGGTAATAACATTAACTATTGGCATTATCCAGATATTATTCAATTAAGGTAATAAGTCCTAATGCAGGATGAATTGCTTTTATCTTAAGAATCCAATTCAGCCATCAGCTCACCATCATATTCAAATGACAGAAATTACCTTTAAGTCATAGATCTGTAATATGATGTTGGAATGGATTCTTAATTCTATTTTATGATGATGTATTATAGATTTTTAAAGGTTGGAGTGTATAGCTTGTCTGTTTTCATTTTCTATCACCAGGTAATTTGAAATCCCACTCAAATATGTAATAAACAAATTTGAAATTAAATCACTTCAAAGGAATGCTTACAACTTAACAATTTACCTTAGTAAAAATAAAAAACACAAAGAGACTAAGATTGTCACTTAACTTTACCACTGGCCCTCTGGAAACAGAGATAGGGAAGATAAATCACCATTACAGTTAAATTCAGGAACTTTGACATCTAGGATGTTGGCTGGACCAGTATATTCCTCTCCTTTCCTGACCCAAGACCTTGATTTTGGTGGTGTGCATACAGCGGGGCAGGCAGAGGAAGTGAGACATGCTCAATAGTGAGAAATAGGAAAGTCAAGTGGATTTTATATACAACCATGAGTTCTGTGCAGCACAGCCTGCATGTGTAGGAAAGGTTTTTTTAAAAAAATATTTTCTTTCTTTATTTTTAGAGAGAGGGGAAGGGAGGGAGAAAGAGAGGGAGAGAGACACCAATGTGTGGTTGCTTCTTGCATGCCTCCAACTGGAGACCTGGCTGGCAACCCAGGCATGTCCCCTAATTGGGAATTGAACAGCAACCCCTTGGTTCAAAGGCTGGTGCTCAATCCACTGAACCACACTGGCCAGGTCAGGAAAGTCTTTTTGAGGAGCCACAATCTGAACTGAATATTGCCTGGAAAGCACAGACCTGAAACACATGAGTATAGTTGAATGTTTTTTTTTTTTAAATAATATTTTATTGATTATGCTATTTCAGTTGTCTCAATTTTTCCTTCTTTGCCCCTTTCCACCTGGTACCCAACTTCCTTCTAGCAATTCTTCCCCTTAGTTCATATCCATGGGTCATACATATTAGTATTTGGCATCTCCATTTCCTATACCATTCTTGACATTCCCCTGTCTATTTTGTACCTACCAATTATGCTTCTTAATCCCTGCACCTTTTCCCCTCATTCTCCCCCTTCCTCCTCCCAGCTAATTACCCTCCAAATGATCTTCAGATCTATGATTCTGTTCCTGTTCTGTTTGTTTGCTTAGTTTTCTTTTTTCTTTAGATCTAGTTATTGATAGTTATGAATTTATTGCCATTTTAATGTTCATAGTTTTGATCTTCTTCTTTCTCTTAAATGAATCTCTTTAATGTTCCATGCAGTAATGGCTTGATGATGATAAACTCCTTTAGCTTTACCTTATCTGGGAAGCTCTGCGTCTGCCCTTCCATTCTAAATGATAGCGCTGCTGGATAGAGTAATCTTGGTTGTAGGTCCTTGCTTCTCATCACTTTGACTACTTCTTGCCAGTCCCTTCTTACCTGCAAATTTTCTTTTAAGAAATCAGCAGATAGTCTTATGGGAACTCCTTTGTAGGTAACTCTCTGCTTTTCTCTTGCTTTTTTTTTTAAGATTTTATTTCATTATTTTTAGAAAGAGGGGGAGGGAGAGAGGCAGAGAGGGAGAGAGACATCAATGTATGGTTGCTTTTCACTTGCCTCCAGCCACAGACCTGACTGGAGACCTGGTTTGCAACCTTGTCATGTGCCCGGGCTGGGTTTTTTGTTTTTTTTTTTAAGATTTTTAATTCATTATTTTCAGAGGTAAGGGCAAGGAGGGAGGAAGGAAGGGAGAGAAACCAATGTATGGTTGCCTTGCACTTGCCTTTAGCTGAGAACGTGGCTGGAAACCTGGCTTCCAACCTGGTTACGTGCCCTGACTGGGATTTGAACCAGCGACCTTTGGGTTTGTAGGCCAGTGCCAATCCACTGAGCCACATGCCAGGTCTCTCTTGCTGCTTTTAAGATTCTCTCTTTATCTTTAACCTTTGGCATTTTAATTATGATGTATCTTGGTGTGGTCCTGTTTGGGTCCAACTTGTTTGGGATTTTCTGTGCTTCCTGGGCTTGTATTTCCTTCACCAAATAAGTTTTCAATTTCTTGCTCTTCCTCTTCCCCCTCTGGCATACCTATGATTTGGATGTTGGTACATTTGGAGATCCCTCAGAGGGTCCTTATACAATCCTAATTTTTTTGAATTATTATTTTTTCTTACTATACTGGTTGACTAGTTCTTCCTTACATTCTAAATCATTGTTTTGAATCCCAGTTTCCTCCCTCTACTGATGGTTTCATGTAGATTTTTCTTAATTTCACTTAGTGTTACTTTAATTTCTTCCTTTATGTTGTTGCCATAGTTAGTGAGTTCTTTGAGCATTTAGATCACCAGTGTTTTGAACCCTGCATCTGATAGCTGGTTATCTGTTTTGTTTAGTTCTTTTTCTGGAGTTTTGTTCTGTTCTTTCATTCGGGCCATATTTCTTTGTTTCCTCAATTTGGCAGCCTCCCTGTATTTGTTTCTGTGTATTAGGTAGAGCTGCTTTGACTACCTGTCTTAGTAGTGTGGCCTATTGTAGAAAAGGCACCTGTAAATTGTGTGGGGTGGAGCCTTAGGTAATTGCCAGGGTGGAACAACCCACTTCACTGCCTTATGGCTCTGTGTGTGGGGAGGGCTTGGAGAGCTGCCGCCTGGCTTCTGGAGGTTTGCCCAGCACTCACCCCATTTCCAGTTACTTCACCCACTTCCTGTATTCAACTAGCCCACTTCCAGTTGTTGCTCTGGTGCTGAATCCTGTAGAGTGGGGGGTGGGCTTACATATATTCTAAGTCTGTATGGGTCCTTTAAGTTGAGTGTCCTGAAAATTGGGTCATTTCTTCTGCTGCTCTAACCTCCACTGGTTTTTATAGCAAGAAGTTAAGTGGATTTATCTTCCTGGCACTGAAACCTGGGGCTGTGTGGTCTGGTCTGGGGCTGGGGTCACTTGTTACCAAGGTATTCTTCCTAATTTTTTTTTTAAAGATTTCATTTATTATTTTTAAAGGAAGGGGAAGGGAGGAAGGCAGAGAGGGAGAGAAACCTCAATGTATCATTGCCTTTCATCTGCCTCTGGCTATGGACCTGGCTGGAGACTTGGCTTGCAACCTGGTTATGTGACCTGGCTGGGAATCGAACCAGTCCCTCCCAATTCTTATCCACCACATATGAATGTGGGATTGTCTGTTCTGCCACTGCCACCACTTCCCTGGGCCACACTGCTTCTCCACACCCGTCCGTCCATCCTTGCTACTTTGTCCTTCCTACCCATCTGGATAAATGAAGCTTCTTTAAATCCTTGGTTGCCGGACTTCCATACAGCTTGATTTTCTGATGGTCCTGGGTCTTATTTGTTTTGAAATCTAGTTGTAGTTCTTTCTATGGTTATGCAAGGAGGCGAAGTGTGTCTACTTATGCTTCCACCTTGACTGGAGTCCTGAATGGCTTTAGTGGACACATTTGTGGAGCTATCTTATGCAAATGAACTTACCTCCATTATGGAGATCGACCTGCCCTGTAGATCAAAACATCATGTCCGCTAGCTGTGGTATCCTCTTTCTTAGACCTGCGACAAAAACCTTATTCACAAACTCCTTTCTCTGACCACCCTCTTTCTAGAGGTCATGCAGACTACGCCCTCCTACCTGCATCTTCTGCTTTCATCTAGGCTACAGTCTGATACAAATACGTGGCAGTTTTATAACACATTTTTGGCTGTAGCGTATATACCAAAATTGGATGACTGGAATTTGGCTGTTACCCACTTGTAAGCAGATGTCGGGGTCACTTCTGTGCATGGTTTAACTCAGGCTTTCTGTACTGTTTCTTCCTCCTTTGGCTCTTAGAGGGTACCTGCTCACCATAGTCCAATACTGACTACATTTGCATTTAGAGAAAGACTAAGACTAGAATAGATTTTCCCCCACAGTCTGAATTTAATCGTCCAAGTTTTCTAGTGAAGGATGATTTCCCTGCTGCTTTTCAATAAAGTTGAATGTGACCACTGCAGGTAGGAACATGGCAATAAGAAGACATGGGAAAGTTCCATAAATTAATGTGTGGAAGGAGAAATCTATATTTATTCTGGTTCTCTTATGTGAGCCAGATGAATGGCTTCCAGCAGAGGTGGCAGTGGGTGGGGAGAGGCTGGGGAGCAGGATGGCTTTCTGCACCCATTGGGCTTGAGAAGCCTGACAGGCAGAAATAATTCAGGGGAAGCCCAACATAGGGCCAAATTCTCCCTTAGCAAAGCAGCACTCAGTTCCCACCTAGCCCCGCGTGCTTTGTTCATTATCCATGGCCCAGAGCAAAATTCGGTTCTCCGCTGTTCAGAATTCATGAGACAGAAAAGTTATTCCATCCAAATTGTTAACAGACAAAGCTCATTTCAACCTCGTCTATAACTGGCAAAACAATTTATGACAGAGAAAAGAAATGGATCTTTTCAGTTTGCTTTCCTAGGCTGTTCCTAATGTGGTTCCGATCTGCCCTGAGACTGTCACACAGCGTTCCTTGTGGCACTGAACCTAGCTGATGAATGGTGGAGGCATGACTCAGGTAACATTTCACCAGTCCCTAGGCAATCCTGTTGCCTACCTGTCACCAGGGCCTGAGATATATTGGCTGTGAGGACACGCCTACCCCCTGAATGTTCCTGGAACAAATGCCCCTCTGATTGGGGGTTGACACTTCATTCATTCACCACCCGTTTATTAGGTGTCTACTATGAGTACCAGGCGCTGGGAAAACAGATGATTAAGACATGGCTCCTGCCCTCAAGGAGCTCGTATTTTATCACGGGACAGATGGAACACATGTGACAAGTTGGGGAGATAGCCGCCCCAGGTGCTGAGGCTGCACGAAGGTGGAGCTATTCACACTTCCTGGAGTGGCCGAGTTCTCAGCAGGAATTTTATGGTGTTTGACACAGACAGAGTGCAGACCCTATGCCGGAGGAGGAGAGGACCTGGCAGGGAGGAGGTGGGATATTTGGCTTTCCCAAGTCTCCTACCTTCCATCTCCTGGTAAGGAATTGTTCTGGGAAACAACAAATATCAAAGGTGTGACTAAAGCAAGAAGACCCTGGGGTTACCATCAAAGAAAATAGAAGAGGACATGTCTGCATTCTTTTCTTAAAGCACAAATTTTTAGCTGTCGTGTAATGTGGATGTGAAAATCATATTTTCCATTTCTCAAACACCTAGGCTGATGGTTTGCAAATTTTAGTGTGTATCAGCACCACCGGGGGGGGCTTGTTGAAATAAGCTTGCTTGGCCCCCTCCCCCAGCGTTTCTGACTCAGTCGGTCTGAGGTGGGGCCAAGGAGAATAGGTATTTTTGACAAGTTCCCAGGGGACAACTAGTGACCTTGACTGTATCTGTCACCTCGTAAGGGATCAATAAATGATAGTTATTAATACTACTAGGCACTAGACTTAGTGTTTTACATAAAGTAGCTAATTTAACCCTCACCATAGCACAATACTACAGGAATTCTCATTATTATCCTTATTTTATATATGAGAAAGTGGAGACTCAACAATCTCACTATTTCCCCAGAGTTGCAGAGCTAGTAAGTAGCAGAGATAGGATATTGAAACCCAAGTCTTTTGAGTAGAACATTCATGTTTGTTTTTCTGCCTATTCAGTAAAAGTGCTTTTCGCTTTTCTCTTTCCTCTTCTTCTTCTTCTTCTTCTTTTTTTTTTAAGTATAGAAGCTAAAGAGATTTAACAATAAGTAAATGGAGTCTAGAGTCATAATACCCTCATTCCATTTCAAATATGTCCCCAAATATATTAAAATTATCCCTCAAGAGCCAGTGGAAAGACCATTTATTTCTCAAAAATAGTTGTAAAAATATATGAGAGCAAGAGCTGGCTGTGTCCCTAAGCTCAAGAAGCCTCCTAAGCCAATGGCCATCAGTGCCCCCTACCAACTTTTTCATGACTAATGAAACACATTTTGTTAAGCAGAAGCATATTCTGACTATACCCCAAAATGTAAAGCAGAGAAGAATAGAGCTGCTTCTATGTTTATGAAATAATGTTAATGTTAGCTAAAATGACTGAACTGGCCCTGACTGGTTTGGCTCAGTTGGTTGGCCATGGTCCTGCAAAGCAAGGGGTCACCAATTTGATTCCCAGTCAGGGCACATGCCAGGGTTTCTGGTTTAGTTCCTGGTTGGAGGTGTGCAAAATGAAACCGATTGATGTTTTTCTCTCACACCAATGTTTCTCTCCCTTTCTTCTTCCCTCTCATCTCCTCTCTCTAAAAATAACACAATCAAATCTTTAAACAATAAAATAAAATGACTTGTAGGCAGAAACTGAGACCTTTCCCATAGGAGTACCAGCTCTGATACAAGCAAGAGAACCTTGTGATCTGCCTTGGAGTTGATGCAAAAGTGGGTCAATGAGTTTCTCAGAACCAGGAAGCAGACAGAAGAAATCCCAGCAAATACTCATGACACATGCCACCTTCTCCCAGGAAGGGCTCCATCAGTACCTTAGTGAGGCAGGGTTGGTTGGTTAGAGCCAACTAATGCTGTGGTTGGGCTTCCTCACACGAATTAGATAGATCTACTTTATATTTACAGGTGATAAACCATTTACTGACCTATTTAGCTTATTATTAGTCAACTAATTCTTAGGTGGTCTTTGTGAAGGTCAGTGTAAGATACCACATCAAATACTTCTAAGGAGGAGGACCCCACCAAGTGAACCCCACTTTTAATGATCATTACTACCTCATGAGAGGTTCAAGAAAGCAACCGCTCCTATATAGGGTTATCTTCACATTATTTGCTTCTGTTTGGGTAAGTATACCAATACTTACAAGTGTGTTCAGAATGTCCTATGATTCACTATCCAGCTCTGGGTATGAAGACTCTCTGCACTTTTAGGGTTCATTCATCAACTACTCCCAGATACCAATTCATTATTTAGAGTTGAAGCTCATCCACCACCACCTATATCTTTTTTGGGCTGTCAAGAGAGACCAAGAAGTAATTATCTCCTAATACCCATTCTTCCCATCTTCCATTTGGTAATAACTTGCAGTCGGGTGTGGCCATGGGATCAATATTTAGCCAGTGTGATGCAAACAGAAAGGTTACGTGTAAGTTTTTGATCACCTTGTGCAAGGCAGTTACGTGCTCCCATATTCATTTCCTCCTTCCCAGTGGGATGGAGGAGCAAGCAGAGCACCTGTCTTGGACATAGACATGGAAGTCACCTGCAGAGCCTGGCAGAAACAGGCCACCAGCCTCGTGATGCTCACCTTGCAGTGTTATGTGTGAGGGGAATAAACTGCTGTCTGACTTAAATCACCAAATCTTTGGTTTCTTTATTGCCTTAGCTTAGTTTATAACCTATGCATGGGTCAAAGATGACCATATATACTGACACTCCTCCCATTAAGTGGTGGGAGCCTATGTCCTTTCCCCTTGGATGTGACTTCTTTGTGATTGCTTTGGCCAATTTCTGGGCCTAGGCCTTAAGAAACTGACAGCATACACTTTCTGTCTTTAGAAATACTCTCTTTGGGAACTCTGAGCTATCATGTAAGAAAGAAGCCTGACTCTCCTGAGACCACTATGCTGCAGAGGATATGTGTGGACACGCCAGGTGACAGTCCCACACTTCCAGATATGGCTCCAGGGTTCCAGATACACAAACAATGCCATCTCAGACCCATTAGACCATCCCGTTTATCCGCTGAATACCATGAGTAATCTGGTCAATAGTACTGTGAACAGAAGAAATCACCCAGGCTGTCACATGGGGAGGCAAAGTATGGAACTGCTGTATTGATCTTCTGGCCATAAACCGAGCTATTGATGACATGTTGAAAATAGCAGAGTGGAAAGATGGAAGAGTCGGAGTCCCTGATGATATCAATGAGCCACTGTCGTAACCCTGGAACTAGCCATTTCCCAGCTTCTCATTTAGTGAGATAGAAAAGTCCATATTGTATGAGCCACTCTTGATTAAGTTTTCTGTTACTTGTGGCTGACTGGATTCTAAGGTTTCCCTCAACATACCTACTGTCTCTCTAGGGGAGTTTGTTACAGGGGCCAGAGGATTTGGTTGGGCTTGAAATCAGATTCTGGCTTCTTCAATAAATTTACCAGTTGGGAATGGCTGATTTGTCCTAAGGCAGCCCTCTGAGGTTATCCTGGAACCTGATGCACAACCTCCAGTTATTACAGCTGAGTGGTGGACAACATAGGTAGGATTCCATTGCACATCTCCTCCTCTGCCTTCCTTTCACCTCCCTTCCCCTTACCTAAGGCCAGGGGCGGGAGGAGAATGGGGATTACCTCCATGGCTCCTGGATGAGTAATGAAGGGAAGTCATCCAATAGCTACCTCAATACAAGGTATAATCTGGCTGGGAATCAGGGCTCTATGCCTAGGGGACTGGATCTGAGAGTTTCTTTCCCAAAACAATGTAGAGGAAAG
Organism: Noctilio leporinus; assembly: GCA_004026585.1. Taxonomy (NCBI): domain Eukaryota; kingdom Metazoa; phylum Chordata; class Mammalia; order Chiroptera; family Noctilionidae; genus Noctilio; species Noctilio leporinus. Next base: position 356,155 of record PVIW01000263.1, read on the forward strand.
GGCTTAAACTCAAGGAAGGGAGCAGAATAAAAAACCATGCAGGAAAGACCGGATCTAAGAAGCCAAATTTTGGAGGTCACTAAATTGAGGACATGGGGCCATCTGGGAATTTTGGAGCTGGACAAATGTAGTGAGGGATAGGAAAGTGAATACATGTGATTTGGGAACATTTTTGAGTGCTTGCGTACCTGCATGGGGCTGGTGGACTAGCCCAGAATAGCAGCTCGTTCTTGTTGACATCTGGGGCACAGAACAGGGATGGTTTAGCTGACTCACCTGAAAGAATCTGAGGGAACACACGCTCAGAAAGGCTGCTCATGTTCCAAGATGCTACCTAAATGCAAGTTGCTCATGAAGTCCTCACTCATCCATCCAATTGATCGGTAGATAAATCAGTTGACCCATAGACCTAATTGGTCTACAGGTTGTGGCTTATGACTTAATTATAGCATTTATTTCAATTTCTCATGTTTTATAGCCAGCAATTGTTTAGCCATTTTCCCAACTGAATTAGAGGACTTTTGAAGGTAGGGCCTTTTTCTTAACTCTTTCTTATAGCATACACCACAGAGCTTTGTAGCTAGAAAAGGAGCTCAATAAAGATCTTTTGATTAATTACTATTGTCAAAATCTTGGCTTATTTTTCTGATGACATTTAGAAACAGAAATGTTTTTAATTGTGCATTTTTTCCTGACAGACTAAACACAGAACTCCATCATCAAGTGGTCAAAATAAATCTTACACAGAATAGTTAAACATATTTAAGAGAGAAAAGGAAAACAGGAAACAACAGAGACCAAAAATTTCTCTGTCTTAGACCAGCTCCAAGCAAATGAATGCCCTCTGAAAACTTTATCAGCTTTTTGCTATGCAAAGTGCTTTCTGACCATTGCTCTACAGGGTCTCTCCTATTTGGACACAGTTTCATTTATTAAGGAAGCATAATTAGGCCCCATTTCAAAAGGATGAACAAAGCCCATTTTGTTGTCCCATTCAAAAGTTGGGTTTAGTCTTGGTCATGCTGTTTGTCAGCATCTGTTTCCAGGCCCTCAAGGGTTGGATACTGGAAAAGGACAACCAGGGGCCAGTTGGTCAATTTCCCACTCTCTGGAGCCCTTGAAAGGGCCTCTCCCAAGGCCTGTGGCCCGTGTTCTTTGACTATGAATTTGAAGCCTACACTTGCACATCCCACTCAGCAAGAACAATCTAGCTGGCCCCCTGTCAACTGAGTCATTTCTCACAGCGTAAGTCCATCTTTGGATGGCCTACCCACAATCCCAGCTCACACGCAATGGCCAGAGCTGTTGTTTTTTCTTTAGTAACTTTCAGCTGGTTCCTCATTCTTATATGTTGCTTCTAAAAATACTAAAAACTACAACAAATAGAGAGCCCATGCAAGCAACAATTAAGAACAAAAAGAGGAAGGAGACAAACATTAGAAAAAGAGAACATTGTAATATTTTCTATTTATTGTGGGTAGACACTGTGCTAAGAACTTCACATACATTATCTGTAATCCTTCCAGTAACCCTGGGACTTAAGTAATGGGACCTCAATTTACAGAGAATGTAGTATCAGAAGTCAAGCTCCTCGGTTGAAGTCACACAGATAATTAATGGTGGAAGCTGGGTGAGAAGTCAGGTCTGATTCCAGAAATGAAATATGAAAAGGGACCCAACTACTTATAGAGGAAAACTATGCCTACTTACATTCTACTGGACTAATAGCCTCAATGAAGCAATGATATTTTGTAAGAAAATATTAAATATCCCAAATGAAACAATGAAACCCTGTTAAACTAGAAAAAGAAAAAGACATTAAAATTTTTTTCAGGATGCTCAAAAAAGCAAGGCTCACAGACTTAATGAATTTCCTCAAAATCCCAAGGAACAACTAATTTCCAAGCTAGGCAAACTGTATTAAAATACAGACAAGGCTGGACTTCATTGAATTTATTCTATATGACAAATTTCATCTAATTTATTCTAGATGACAAATTAGAACTTAATGAAGGTTACTCAAGGAATGCAGAGAAATTCAATGAAAGAAAGATAATTACTACCTTAACTTGATAAACACACCTATTTGAAATCATGAGCCAATAATAGATATTACTAAAAGCTCTTCATTCAAAAATAAGCCCAAAATAAGAATGTCGCTACCATTATAACTTAATATTGCTTTAAGCAAATGCAAAAGATAAAAAGAAAAATAACTGTCAGAAAAGAGAAAAATATTTACAAAGACTTTACACTTGGAACTAAATCTGTAAGTTTAGAAAGAAGGAAGATTTGGTATTCAAATTTAAAAAATTACAGCATTACTACATACCATATAGTACTCTGTACTATATATATTGTGTTACTATACACAAGCAGCAAAGAGCTAGAATTCATATATGTACAATATAAAACTACAAGATCCATGCAATGACTTGACAAGTATAAGGATAATTAATTTTAAATAAAAATGTTCTTCTTAGAATATGACATCATGATGCTAGCATGTATTAAGCGAACAGAATATTAAGAGCATAAAACGATAGTTTGAAAAGACATCTGTTTGGATAAGACTAGAGCTGTAAATTTTATACATATTATGCAGCAGGAGTAATTAATACAGTATAGGACTGGTGCAAATCAGACAACAGAGAACATTTAGAAGCACCAAAATAAACCTGTTTATATATGATAATCTGATGTATGATAAGATATAATAAACAATGGGCAAAGAAGTTATTAAATAATGATATCAACTGAAATATCATTTATATCTAAATATGTGCCAAATATACTCAAATGAATTAAACAGTTAAATGTCTATTTTTAAATTCATAGAACAAACAAAAATAAAAATATAAAACCAAGATTGCATCAGATCTTGGGACATGTAAACAATAACTTGAGGAACTTTGAAAAGCTTAAAGTGAGAAGAAATAATAATAGAAGAAATAAAAATTGGATAATACCATATATTTTTAAAATATTTTATTTATTTTTAGGAAGAGGGCAGGGAAGGGAGGAAGAGAGGGAGAGAAACATTGATGTGAGAGAGACATCAGTAGGTTGCTTCTTGTATACACCTCAATGGGGAGAAGGAACCTGCAACCCAAGCATGTGCTCTGACTGGGATTTGAACCAGTGACCCTTCACCTTGTGGTAAGATGCCCCACCAACTGGGCCATACTGGTCAGGGTGATACTTAACATATTTTAATCAGAAAAATATAAAAAAGAACAAAGGGACTATTGAGAAAATATTTGCTTCAAAATAGTATAATCAATAACATCTACAGCACTTGTTAAAAATCAGTAAGAACATATTTATTTCTAGAAAAAAATGTCAGATGTATGGTGATGTTCAACATAGTATTATTTATAAGAGCATAAAATTAAAAGTATTATTTCTTTAACATGGAACTTATTGGGATAACTAGTTAATAAAGTTATGTAGGTTTCAGTGGTATAACTCTATAATACATTATCTGTATAGTGTGTGTGTTCACCACCCCAAGTCAAGTCTCCTTCCATCACCGTTTATCCCCTCTTTTCCCTCTTCTACCTCCCTCCATCCCCCTTTCCCTCTGGTAATCATTATACTGTTGTCTGTGCTTATGAGTTTCTTTTCCTAATCCTTTCATCTTTTCACCCAGCCCTCTCAACCCTCCTCCCCTCTGGTAGCTGTCAGTCTGTTCTCTGTATCTATGAGTCTGCTTCTGTTTTGTTTGTTAGTTTATTTTGTTCATTAGATTCCACATATAAATGAAATCATATGGAATTTGTTTCTCTCTGACTGGCTTATTTCACTAAGCATAAAAAAAAAACAAACAAAGTTGGAACATGAAAACAGACATATAGAACAATGAAACAGAATAGAGAGCCCAGAAATAAACCCATGCCTTTATGGTCAATTAATATTTGACAAATGAGGCAAGAACATACAATGGGATAAAGATAGTTTATTCAATAAATAGTGTTGGGAAAATTGGACTGATACATGCAAAAAATGAAACTGTATCCCCTTCTTACATCATATGCAAGAATAAATCAAAATAGATTAAAGATTTAAATGTTAGACTTGAAACCATAAAAATCCTAGAGGAAAACATAGGCAGTAAAATTCTGGACATTTCCCAAGGAATATGTTTTTCTGATATGTCTCCTTGGGCAAGGGAAACAAAAGAAAAAATAAGAAAATGGGACTACATCAAACTAAAAAGTTTTTGCACAGCAAAGGAGACCATCAACAAAATGACAGCACAACCCACTGAAGGAGAATATATTCGCCAATGTTACATCTGATAAGGAACTAATATCCACAATTTATGAAGAACTTATAAACCTCAACATCAAAAAACCAAACAATCCAATTAAAAAATGGGCAAAGAGCTCTAGCTGGGTACTCAGTTGGTTACAGCATTTTTCTGATATGCCAAGGTTGTGGGTTCAATTTCTGGTTAGAGCACTTACAAGAATCAACCAGTAAATGCATAAATAAGTGGAGCAACAAATCGCTGTTTCTCTCTCACTCTCTCTCTCTGCTCCTTCCTCTCTCTTTCTCAAATCAAGCAATAGGCAAAAGACCTGAATAGACACTTCTTCAAAGAGGAGACACAGTATGGCCAATAAACATGTGAAAAGGTGCTCAATGTCACTCATTATTACAGAAAAATGCAAATTAAAACCACAATGAGATTTCATCTCACACCTGTCAGAATAGCCATCATTAACGAATCAACAAACAACAAACATACACACGGTTGGTGGGAATGCAGATTGGTGCAGTCACTGTGGAAAGCAGTATGGAGTTTCCTCAAACAATTAAAAATGGAACTGCTTTATGACCCAGAGGTCCACTTCTCGGAATATATCCAAAGAAACTCAAAACACTAATTTGAAGGAATATACACACCCCTATGTTCATTGCAGCATTATTTACAATAGCTAAGAGTTGGAAGCAGCCCAAGTGACCTGGGGAGTAAAACGTTGTTTTAACAGGAAACAGAAAGTAATAAATTAGATGAATTAAAAATTCATCATTAAAAAAATAACCAGGAAAGGTGTGTCTCATGTAATGGAAAAATGTTTACGATGCAGTGTTAGGTGAAGAAAGAAAACATAAAACGGAATGTGCAACGTGACCATGACTGTGTGCTCTGGCCTGGACAGCAGTTCATAAAAATGAACACAGCTGTCAGAGAGCTGGATTTGGAGTGAGTTTTGAGTTGTGGGACTAGGCAGGTGAGGGTGGCTAGAAAGGAAGACGTGGTGAGGCCTATAGTGAACTGGAGAGTCAAACTGGGCCAAAGTCACTCCAGTATAAACACATATAAAACACAAAATGCTTACGCATTTAGATTATGTGGAACCTTCTTCGATTGAAGCAAAGGTTGTGAGGCCAGAGCCACACGCCCCATGTCCGATCTCCATGGAGACCTTCCTCTCAGGGGTGCCATGGAACACCTGCAGCTCCACGGAGGAGTGAGAAAGCCACCAGCAACAGAGAGCAGGATTTTAAGTGGAGAAGTGATCCGGTCACACGAGCAGGGCCAAACTATGTCAATTTAGGGGACTTATTATCCATGGCTTTCCGTGTGTGACTTCTGTACAATATGTCTTTTAATGTTGTGATCATTATTTTAACAAAAACAAAATTCAGATCCAAACAGAATTAGCTAAAAGTATTTATGCTCTTTGTTAATACAGAGCTGCTTGAGTTGATTATAGGGCTCCATATCTTGGAACTCCTTCTGAATCAAGCTGGTTGGGAACGTGCCAACCTGCTATCTGGTGGGGAATTAAACAGCTACACATTCATCCATCGAATATTTATTGAGTGCCTGCCGCATGCCCAGACCCTGGAGGAAGATGGAAGAGGAAAGAAATAAGACACGGACTCTATCTTCCATGAGTGTGCAGACTGGCCCAAGATACAGACACACATAACAATTCCATGTACATCAACACATGCACGAATGCTATGCCAATATGGCTAACTGTGGTGAAGTCAGGAAGAGATGCCCTTGAAATGCAAAATTTGAACTGTATTTCAAGAAAGAACACAGATCTACTTAATAGGGAAGAAGGGAGAGCATTCAGGCAGAGGGAACAGAAGGAAGAGTTGCTGCGTAGGGGAAACTAAACTCTGGGCAGGACTGGATCATACGGGTGTGCTGTACAGGGGGCTGTCGGAGAGGCAGATCGGCCCAAGAACAGGCAGGACTTGTCTAGATTTTATCCTTGAGGCAGGTCATCTTCAAACTTTGTTTTAAGTCACAAAACTCTTTGTTGATAATCCTACTTGGCAGCCAACTTGTGGAACAGATGAAAGGGGAAGATCTCTGAATGGAGAAGGGATGTGGGGCCAGAGCCTCTTCCCTCCCCTTCAGACCCCACAGAAGCCTCAGCCTGAGGCCTGGCAGAACATGCTTTTTGTTTTTTTGTTTGGTACTCATTATTATTATATGCTTTATTCAAACCAAACTATGATAACACAAGGAAAAGACTGAGGTGGCAGCTTCCCAGAATGTTTGTGGGTTACAGATGCAAACTGGCTGGAGACCAGTCCTTGGACACGCACTTCAGTCAAGGACAGACAAGTCAGTTGCGAAATGCAGAGAACATGAGAAACAAGACATTTCACAGCTTTTTGGTTGGGGTTTTTTATTTTAAACACATGTACGTACAACTTTACATCCTAAATTAAAGGCTCCACATGTTTGGTGAGACCTCAAGATATTCTACATTTAAAGCACTCCTAATGTCTTGTTTTTCCACTTCTCCTTCTTCCTGCTTATATAACAGAAAGAGCATTGTATTCATCTGATTTTTTAAAGAATCTTTTTGCATGCTACGTGTTCTGGATTTGTTTGGTATCTCACCAAAACACTTCATATTGCAGACCAAAGTCAGCTTATTTCAGGGGGATGGGGCCATTGCCTTCTTAGCGCTTGTCACAAAGTGTGTGGAGTAGTCATTTAAAATGTAAAATTGTACTTCCCATTCCCCGAACAATCAAAAGCTACAGTTGTGCACAATAGAAGCCACACTAGGATGTTTGACAGGGAATGACTCAATCACATTTATAAGAGCCAAGTCATGTGAAATTTAAAAGATTGCTTTTGTACCCAAGATAGGCCCCCAGCAGTCATAGCAAAGCACCCTGGATTTCTGATTTCATTTTCTTTGTACCTGAGCTGCTAAGCATTATGGATTTTGGACTTTCCTGCTTCCACTGCTGGAATGATTGTTTCAATTTTTTGAAAAGTGGAGAGAAAAAGTCTTCTGCGTTAATGTCTCCTTTGATGCCAGGGAATCAACACTAATATGTTGATGGACAATGCTCACTCAATGCTGTCTTTTAACTCAGTGCATAAAACTCACTGGGCTGAGGTTGTGTATCCTGTGAGTATCTATTCATAGGCTCCCACCAACCAGAGACCTGAATGCCATCTTCTTCCCCAGTCCTCTCTCTGAGGTGTGACTCTCTTTCTTACACCCGTGGGTGCTACTCAAAGTACCTGGGTGTGTGGCCCTGGCTGGGTGGCTGAGTTGGTTGGAACATTGTCCTGTATACCAAAAGGTTGTGGGTTTAATTCCTGGTCAGGGGTACATACCTAGGTAGTGGATTCGATCTCTACTCAGGGCAACGATCTCTCTCTCTCTCTCTCCCTCTCCCTCTCCCACCCTGCCCTTCCTCTCCAAAATCAATACACATGTCCTTGGGTGAGAATTAAAAAAAAGTACCTAGGGGTGTGTTGGCCAGGAACACGCAGACACTTAGGAGTTTACAAATTTGTTTTCTCTAAAAGCTCATATTCTCCATCTGCCATCTCCATTCTGGGTGACTGTGTGATTGGGCATCTGGTGGAATGCTTGTTGGAATGGACGTCTTAATGTATGAATATCATCTTTTAAGGACATTTACATGGCACATTTCTCTTTCAGAGGATAAAGTATGAAGCTGTATTTCAATAAAGCAGGTGCTGTTGCCTCTTGCCAAAGCCTGCCTTGGATATTTAAAGCAGCCCACCTAACAACGGGACCCAGTAAGCAGCGGCAGCAATGTCTGTCTGTGGGACTGATAGAGCCAAAGCAAATATCTGGTTGGAGAGGTGATTAGGTGATATTAAATGTCAAGATCTCAATGAATTACTCTCAGAGGTTCCATAAAAGAGAAACATGGTCTTGTTTCTATTGCTGCTGCATCAAACAAAACCATTTTCTGTCTGCTCCTTTGCTGAGAAGTGTAACTATTGGCTTTTGAGTTTGAGGTACATTCTATGGATGAATTAGAGGAGAGACCCAGCCTCCTAAATCAGGAGTTCTCGGGCCCTGGCTGAGCGGATGGGATTTTCTGGGCCTCGAGGGTGGCCTTGAGTTTGTTTCTTGTCATCTGGCATTTATCTTTTAGGCATGGTGAAGGCTGGATCAGGGTTGATTAGAGACAGGCGCTATTAGCACAGATACCACAGATTAACAGCACCAGAGCTTCTAGAGGAATTTGTAAAGAGCAATACCAACACCTCTGCTTGACTCTGCCCGGTGTAATCAGTGATAATACAGGAGCCCACAGGGAGATGGCCTTAAAACTTGGATTAAAGAAAAGATTACCCTCTGTGAGTTGAATGAGTCAAATAATCAATGGTATTTGCCACCTGCAGAAATTGTGGTAAAAGATAGGACATGTCCCTAAGTATTGAGCAGGGAGAACAGGATCACGCATGATGGAAAGTGAAAGAAACTGAAAGCTAGTCTGTGAATTTGGCTCCAAGGAAGCATAGGTTAGCCTAGGAAACTTGGAAAATGGAATGTGGGAGAGAGGCGTTGGTCAACTATGATTCAATCTCTGCAAGCAAGCCCAGGATCTTAGAGGCCTGAGAATCCCCACCATTGGAGGGTGTTGTCCTCTGACACCCCCCTCCCCCTTATGTGCATTCACCACATATTCATTGAGCATTATTATGGGTCATACCCTGTCCTAGGCAAGGGTGGAGGGGGGTTGTAGTGAATAAGACAGAAAGGTCCTTGTGTTCATGGAAGCTACAAAATGCTAAAAGGTAAAGGTGCAAGATCACTGCAGAAAGCAACAAGCACTATGAAGAGAATATTAGTGGATAACTGGGGGAAGGGAGAGAAGGTCTTTCTGAAGAAAGAAAGTGAGGCAAATAGCTTTCCAAGCCTCACCCCATGCTGGGTGACAGAGCCTTTGGGTGCTCCTCTTTCCCTTTGCTGGGATCCCTGCTGATCACAGAGGCTGCTAGGCAGGTCCCCAGATCCTGAGCAAAGGGTTCTCTGGAGAGCAGATGAAAGCGCGCTGCTCATTAGCCAGGGGCTTCGGTCTCTGTGAATGGATAGTCGGCCCGTGTGTAGGCATCAGGCTTCACTCAGGTTGGGTAGCCTGACTTGGGCTGCCTCACACAGAATAAGCAGTCAGTCAATGTCACTTACGATTATTCTTGTTGAGGCTGTGAGATCCCTCTAGCACATGGACTAATGTCTACTCAGTGACTGACAGCTGGAAAAGGGATGGTGTCTTGGACTCAGGCTTGGTTCTTGCAGTGTTCAATTAGAACTCTCAATTTAGGATATTACTCCGTATTAGAATCTAGTCTTATTATAAAAATCATATTAAAGGGAAATTCACTTCACTTAAACTAGATATCTTTTCAAACAAGTCAATACGATGAAGAATTTATCCATTTTGTAGGTGAAGGGAAAATCTTGTAGCTAATTATAAGAAAATGAACTAAACATATTAGAAAAAGATGGTTTCTTCATCATTCCATTACCTCTCTAAGTTCTCAGTGAATTTCTTGTTTCTCTTTTATTAGAATCCACTACTTAATAGTTACCTGCTAATGGAGCCATGGCTTAAGATTGAATATATTAGATTTTGTCTTTATAATAATAATAGTTTATTGGCACAGGTGTATTTACTCAATTGCATGTATTTTTCCATTTAAATTTCAAGTGAATACTATGGAGTTGGTAGTTTTATTATCCCCATTTACGGATAAGGAAATTGAGGCTCGGAGATGGGAGGTAACTTGCCAAAGCCACACAGATGCAAGTGGCCAAGAGGGGTTCAAGCACAGGTCTGTTTCACTTTAGAGCCCAAACTCTCAGCCATTATCCTGTAGACTCTACAGTGCAGAGAATCTTCTTGGAATCTGGGAGCATTGCAGGTTTCTGGGAATCTTTTGTATGACTTTAGAGTAATCACCAAAAGTGAGACTACAGAAATCAGACAAAAGGTCTTTTACATAAAGACTTAAAATGCATGAAGTTAATTAAACGGCTGTTAAAAATGTTTTCTTTTCTATGGTTTTGATAGAAAGGAAATGATTATAACTCCAAATTTCCACCTTTTCTTTCCTCTTCTCTTCCTTCCACAAATATCAAATATTAGTAAATACCTAGGATGCAAAGCAGTATGCAAGGCATTGGAGTACTAAAAATTAATAATTCAAAGTCCATGGTCTCAAGGATCTCATATTCTAGTGAACAAGATAAGCCATAAACTTGAGTGTTCTCTTAATTAGAGACAAATATGAAGCCATACATAAGCTTAAGGGGGGAACATATATTTAAGAAATTAGGGCTGTGAATGTGGAAGGCTTTCCCAGCTAGGGAAGCCTTCTCCAACTAGGGAGAAGCAGAGGAGGAAAAAAAAAGATAGATTCAAGGAATATTTTATGATTGAGAGCTATTGTCCATTGGTAGTCAACACTGTTTATTTATTTCTGGACCCACCGCCCCCCTGCCCCACCACCTATGCCCACCACTGCACTACTACTTAAGGTCTAAGTAGACTTCTGGTCAAGATGGTGGCAAAGGTAAACAAGATTCACCTCCTCACACAACCATATCAAAATTACAACTAAATTATAGAACAACCATCACTCAGAACCTGCAGAAATTGAGTTGAATGGAAGTCTGACAACTACGGAATTAAAGAAACCACATCCATCCAGACTCGTAGGAGAAGCAGAGATGCAGAATGGGCTGGTCTCACATACATGTGTGAGGTATAAAAATTCAGGAGGGATATCTTGGGAGTGAGGAGTCCCAGTCTCACACCAGCCCCTCAGCCCAGGGTGCCAGTGCCAAGAAGACAAGTCCCCATAACTTCTGGTTGCAAAAACTAGCAGAGATTGAGTTGGTGGAAGAAACTGCTAGAGTTCCAAGTAGTTCCTCTTAAAGAACCCACACATGAACTTAGACTCATTCCATCTGAGCTCCAGTACTGGGGTAGCAGCTTGAAAGGCACCAGTGGCACACAGAGGGGAACTGAAGTGGCTGGCATCAAGGTGAGAGCTGGGAGACAACTTTTTGTCAGACAGAAAGGCGGGCAGAGCCACAGAGAGGACAGGCAGGTGCCATATCTGAGATTTCATCAACCTGGCTAACACTGTTTGCTCCACCCTGGAGATCCCCTGAGGCTCTGTCTCACCCAACTTACAGTTGTTAACAGTAGCTTTTCTGATTGAATGGCTGGTCTTGGCTCAAACCTCACAACTTTCTAAATCCTTTCAAGCAAGTAACAGCTGGCTTCAGTGAGCCCTCAGCCCTGTAGCTCTTGCTACACTTATGGCCTCAGGCATGGCACTAACCAGCCTAGATTCACAGCTTGGCTTCACCTGGGACTCTCCAAGCCCAGCACAAGTAGCAGCACCTCATAATAAAGATTGCTTTATAGCTCAGGCAGGGTGGTCCTAGGCAAAACACAGGTCAGGGCTGACCTTGGCCTGAACCACCTGGGAAACCACAGAGCCTATGCACCCAGTAGATAGCTATAGACCCCATCAGAGCACCACCACCCTGCCCCTGCACAGCTGATCCTTCATGGAGGGTGGAGGTTGGTGGTCAATGGTCATAACCAATCTTTGCAACTGACTGGCCTGGGTAAATCCCTCCCATTGACCTGCCAACAGCAACCAAGTTTCAACTACCAGAGGAGGGTGTACTCAGCCCGCATGAAGGGCTCACCTTGACTACCCAGATTGGGTGATAGGGGAGGCTGTGGCACTGGACCCTACATGGCATCTACTACATTAGGTCATCATACCAAGACAGAGGCTCATAGCAGCTCTACCTAATACACAGAAACAAACACAGGGAAGTTCATAAAATGAAGAGACAAAGAAACATGGCCCAAATGAAAGAACAGATCAAAACTCTGGGAAAACAACTAAAAAATGGAGATAAGCAATCTATCAGATGTAGAATTCAAAACACTGGTTATAAGGATGCTCAAGGAACTTAGTGAGGACCCCAGCAGCATAAAAATGATCCAGTCAGAAACAAAGGATACACTAATTGAAATTAAGAACAATTTACAGGGAAACAATAGTAGAGTGGATAAAGCCAGGAATCAAATCAATGATCTAGAATATGAGGAAGCAAAACAAATGAACAACAACAACAAAAAAACCCAAAACAAAAAGCAAACCAAAACCAAAACCAAACCAAACAAAAATTAATCAGAACAAAAAGAGGGAAAAAGAATAAAAAAAAAAAAAACAAAACAAAGATAGTGTAAACAGCCTCTGGGACAACTTCAAGAGGTACAACATTCACATCACAGGGGTGCCAGAAGGAGAAGGGAAAGAGCAAGGAATTGAAAATCTGTTTGAAAATAATAATGAAATAAAACTTCCCTAATTTGGTGAAGGAAATAGACATGTAAGTCCAGAAAGCACAGAAAATCCCGAACAAGATGAATGCAAAGAGACCCACTCCAAGACACATCATAATTCAAATACCAAAGTTAAAAATAGAGAGAACTTTAAAAGCAACAAGAGAAAAGCAGTTAGTTGCCCACAGTGGAGTTACAGTAAGACAATTAGCTGATTTCTCAAAAGAAACTTGGCAGGCTAGAAGGGATTGGTAAGGAATATTCAAAGTCATGAAAAGCAGGGGCTAAGGATGCTCTATCTAGCAAAGCTATCATTTAGAATTGAAAGGTAGAGAAGGAGCTTTTCAGGCAAGAAAAAATACTAAGGAAGTTCATCATCACCAAACCATTATTTTATGAAATGTTAAAGGGACTTATTTAAGAAAAGAAGATCAAAACGATGAACAATAAAATGGCAATAAATACATACTGTCAACAACTGAATCTAAATAAACAAACTAAGCAAACAATAACAAAGACAGAATTATGGATACAGGGAGCATTTTGATGGTTGCCAAATGGGAGGGGTTGTGGGGGAATGGGTGAAGCAGTATGGAGATAAAGAAGTACAAATAGGTAGTTACAGAATAGTTATGGGGATATAGAAAGCTCCATTTCCATAAGAAATGGAGTGGCCAAAGAACTTACATGAACATGGACATGAACAATGGTGTGAGGACTGACTGAGGGAATAGGGAAGTTGCAGAGTGGAGGGGGGCAAAAGGGGAAAATTGGGACAACTGTAATAGCATACTCAGTAAAATATAATAAAAATGTTCCATAGGGACTCTACTTTTCACCCCAAAGTAGATCATACTATGAGATTTTATTCTATAAACGTTATTCTGATATAATTGAAATACTTGATTAAGTATGAAGGCAGAACCATAGTCCACTGAAGTCCTGGGGCCACTTTAGCTAGAATCCTGGTTGTCACTTGGAAATCCCTTTATTGCCTCATTTGAGTCAGTTTTAAAAATACAAACAAAGCAGAAGCATTTTTTTTTTTTTTAGTCCTCTAAGTGGCAGCTTTTGAAAGAAGTAAGAATGCAAGTGTATCATAGCAAATTACTAAACAAATAATTTCAATCCAAAACAGCTGTTGTATATACAAAGTTAGATAAAGTAGCTGTAATGTTGAAACATTTTTAGATAAGGACTTGAGCCCACTCCATTGGCCCAAGGAATCCCACACCCACGCTGTGGCACTGCGCCCAGGGCCACAGGCCTGAGGGTGAGGTTGTGCAGTTGGGGCCCCAGCAGAAACATTAGCTCAGAAGGCACCATCTTTAAGCACAGCAGTGTGTCTGGGGACCCCATCAAATGAGACTGAGATTTAAATTCTGCAGACATTTATGGAGCACCTGTTAGGCCAGGTCTATTCATTTTCATACATATTGTCTTTTAAAATTCCATAACAACAAACAAATCTGTTAACATGTATTTTTGTTTTTTAAGATTTTATTCACTAGGGAGAGAAGCATCAATGTATGGTTGCCTTTCACCTGCCTCCAGCTACAGACCTGGCTGGAGACCTGGCTTTCAACCTGGTTATGTGCCCTGGCTGGGAATTGAACCAGTGACCTTTGGGTTCGCAGGCTGGTGCCTATCCACTGAGCCACACCAGCCAGGGCTGTTAACAGGTATTAAGCTTATAAAGGTTTGGTATTAAAACAGGATGGAGTAAACACCCCAGATGAGCATGCACCTCCCATTCTAGCCAGAGAATTGAGTGTTGTTGTAAGGGAAGGAGGTTCGTTAAGTCCTGCCACCTGCATTGGCACTTCCCTACCTTTGACCTGGCTAAGTGGTTTTCGAACTTGAGTGTACACAAGAACTCAAGGTCATACACATAAAAACTCCATGTTCTGCATTTAACAGGCAACTACAGGGACTTTAAGAACAATGATGAAGACATGTGATTTTCACACCATGGAACAATTTTAGAGCCCAACCTTCACCCAAGATGGGATGTACCTGTCATTACTCTTGTTATCTGCATGCTGGCAGTGGGTATTAATTCAACAATTGCTTGAACTTTATTTTTAAGAGGAATTAGAAGTCTAGGAAGTTTATATAATGCTAAACTGCTGGTAACAATGGACACTCAAATGCCAAAACAAAGTAATACGCAACTAGAATGAGCAGAGAAACAGACACGACCAGAGGGTTAGGAAGGTATAACCTCAGAGCTCTCCAAGGTCCTATACTTAATTTGCATTCATAATTTTGTATTCTTTTCTTAAAACTAAAAAAGCTTTAAGCCTCATGGATTCTGGATTCACCCCTCCAAGTAGCAGTTATTACTCTTGAGCCCTAAATTTAGTGCTGTGCTTCCTGGCATTGAGGGAAAAACTGGGACCCATGACTTCCCACTCACTATGTACAGCGAAAAGTCAGGAGGAAAATCAGAATGTCCAAAGTACCAAACCGTGTAACTGTTAGCCTAATTTATAGAGCCTGAGCTGACAGCTGCAGAAAATGAAGCAGCAATGTTAGGAAATAGTACTATGTCACTGCCTTATTTATTAATATTTAACTTACAGTTCACCAGTAATTCTGTAAACAGTCACTTATCAAGTTCCTACTTTGTAACCAGCCCTGAGCTAGAATCTTAGGGAACATGAAAGGATGCAGATCAGATCCCTTTTTTATTTTTTACTCCTAAGTTCTGTGAAAAGGCAGATCAGTGTGTACTGAAAGTAAGGAACACCTAGACAGAGAATACCCTGAACAGATGCTGGGATCAATTACAGATCTGCTCTACTTCTCTAAAATGGAGACAGAGGACCAACCACTGGTTGGAAATCAAGGCATTGGGATGCTTGATCTCCTTTCTTCCCCTTCTTTCTTTTTTCCCATAGATGTTTACTAAACACCTTTTCTTATTTTAAATAGCTTTCTTGAGATGTATTGCATATACTATACAACTTAATCTATTTCAAGTATGCAATTCAGTGGTTTTTAGTGTCGTCACAGTGTTGTGCAACTGTTACCACATCAATTTAGGATGTTTTCATTGCCCCCTCACCCAAAGCCCCACGCACATTAGCATTCTCTCCTAGGCAACCATTCATCTGCCTCTGTTCCTATAGGTCTGTCTGTGCTGGGCATTTCCGAGGATTTGTTATGTATCAGGCCCAAGGCCAGGGATGGGAGCTATAGACACTTTCTCCCGCACTACCCCACCAGCTCTGCTGTTAGCTTGGAGGACTCAGCCCGTCACTTTCCTCAGGCTTCAGGGTTTTTCCTCCTAAAAATGAAAGGCATGGGTTTTAGGTTCTCTCCTGCTTTAAACACTCTATTTACATTTTTTTTTTTTTTTTCCCTTGAGAAAGGCATGGAGGAAACATGACTTTCAAATGCTCATGTTAGAAGCCAGGATTGAGCAAGCTTCCTAGGGACCCATTTGGTAAGATGCACTAAAAATACTAAAAATGTTTATAGCCCTAGACCCAGAGGCCCCACTCTTAGGATTGTTCTTAGGTATTTATCAGTATGGTTGCAAAGATATAGGGACAAGGATGATCATGACAGCATTGAGAGTACTATTGAAAACTATAAAATGTCTCTGACAAGAGAGAGGGTGACCTCTACATCCCCCACAGGGAGCCCCAATTAAGCACCCTTGTTCCAGATGACATTCTGACATCACCCATGCTTGCCCTGGTCTCTCCGCAGCCTCCATCTGCTACTGACTTTGATGGACTTGGCTTGCTATTGAAACCTGCAAGTTATATTTATGCCCAATACAGTCCTCTGATCCTGTTAACTGTGCTGTTGTTCTGGGGCCTGCCCTTTACCCCCCTCCATAAAGCATTAGGATCACAGGACCTGATTTGACCCGCACTATAAAGAAATCCATGGTATCACAGGGTTTCTGATTGTGGGATTTTGCTCTATTATCTTTAATGATTCCAGGTTTTGTCCTTTGACTCCAGGCTTTTACCAGTCGTTTTGTCTTCACCAGTAATATCTCACGCTCTTTCAACTCATAAATAACTTTCATCTTGTTAGAGAGCTTGAAAGCCTGACACTTTTATTACATGGTATTTTCAGACTTATTTGTGATCAAATAGAAATGACTTCATTAAGGGCTCTGCAAAATCAATTGATCAGAGACAGCCGTTTTTTGAACTTTGGCACCGCACAGAAGTGTAATTTAGAACTTGAAAATAACTTTTTATGCTTTCATAATTTTCAGAGGGCAGGGTAGTCACTTTTGAAAACGGGCATTATTTCTGGCTACTTAGTAGTGACATGTGGTGAGACAGCTAAATCAAATGATATTATGTACAGCAAGCACCATTAATTTCCACCCCACTTATTCACTACTGAAGATGTTTCAATATCTCAGTGACCTTAGCTGACAAGGACCATCATGTAAACATTTCACAGAGGCTATCCCCTCCCTTGCTTTCAAGGATTCCAACATGCTGTCCTTTATTTGTCTTTCATTCAAGGTAAAATAAGTATTTAGGTAGACCTTTACATTTAGGATGTCCTTCTAAAGTAATAAATACATTAATACTAGAAGGGAACAAGATCTTTCTCAATCTGGAATTATCACCCAAGCCCGTGGTTTACCCTAAATAATTTTTAGAAAATGCTTTTACTTTCAATTGGATAACAACTAATTTATTCTATAGCTAAGTTAATAACTTTGTAATCAGCTTACCAGAGCAGGGAAAGAAGACCAATACCTTCATGACTGGCGTTTTGCAATGAACTAGAACAGTGAAGAAACACACACATTTGCTGTGTCAGCCCAGGCAGACCCTGCTTAGGCAGAGCAGGTCTGGATTCTCCTCAGTTCTTTCCCATTGCTTTCCTTTCCTTGAGGTTTCGCTGCGGGGGCTCCACCGTGAAAATCTTCCCTTCAGCTTGAAGCTGGTCCAGTGGCTGACATGTGCCATTCCGATTAGAGTCACTAATAAAGTTTCATCTGTACTTACTACTTAAGAAGCTGAAGGGTACTTAGGACTGTCATTACTCAATTACGGGCCCAGAGGTATATACTTCACAGACCTTCTGCCAGACAACCTTGGAGATTACATCTCAGCTGCCAATGAGATGTAAGGTTTAATAGGCGTATGCTGCCTCCCCAGTGGGGAGTGGGTGGGAAGACAAAACTCGGGGGAGGTTCATCCTCAACCATAAGGGCTGGAACCACTGGCCTGTGCGGGGCTCCGGCAGAAGGCTTCTAGGGCTAATTACCAGCGCAGACTCGTTTTCAATAAGCAGTCTCCACGGGCTGAGGGAGTTTCAAATGAAAGATGTGCCCTGGGCGAGCTGTGCAGCAACTCAGCTTCAGTAGGGGGCTCACCAGTGTCCTTGCCTAAACGGCTGCCTTTCAGAAGCACTGCTGACAGTCTCACAGCCACGGCAGAGCTACACTGGAGAGCAGGAAACCCTGAAAGCCACTCATGGCCATCGTGGTGAAAAGACTTGGTGGCAGTCCTCTGCAAGGGTCCTCTGGCGGGCTGGGCTTCACAGTCGGGGTCACCCGGCTGTGGGCCTCCCTGGGTAGTAGAAGGGAGTTGATAGACTGATGGTGTATTTTAGTATCTCCTTCCTCACCAGGAAGACAGAATAACAATTTTCCATCAGGACTCGGATGTGACTGGAAACTCAGGTGGGGCTCAAGTTCAAGACAGAATTATAATTCAGCTTGTAGATTTCCACTCGAGGGCATTGCTGGAAAAGCACTGGTGAGATTCTGGACATGCACTTCCTATTTACCTCCTTCCATACAGACACTGACCAGTCTTCTGCCCCCAGCTACTTACCCTTTCTAGGGTTTGAGGAAACACCTGACTTATTCAGACGAAAAAAATCTCTTAAAAAATCTCTACTTTCAGTGGTGGTCTTAGCTGATCAGGTGCCCTAGCCAGCATTCCTTTGGGGGCTTGTAGGCAATACTTGTGCTTTGGGGACAGTGCCCAGCTCTGTTAGTCTGAGCAGGACAGAGCTGTAACAAGCTTAACAATGAAAAAGAAACTTCTCCCCAAGCATCTCATAGAGCAACTTCTTTTTTTTAAAAAGACTTATTTATTATTTCCACAGGGAGGGCAAGGGAGAGAGGCAGAGAGGGAGAGAAACATCAATGTATGGTTGCCTTTCACCTGCTTTCAGCTACGGACCTGACTGGAGACCTGGCTTGCAAGCTGGGTATGTGCCCTGGCTGGGAATTGAACCAGCTACCTTTGGGCTTGCAGACCGGCGCCTTATCCACTGTGCCACCAGCCAGGGCTCATAGAGTGACTTTTTGAAGGCAAGACACAGTGAATACAAATTCACTTAAAGTGAAACGAATTACCACCCTTATCTTTGGGGCAGGCAAGGCTTACTATCCTTAAAAACCCTCAAGCAGAATGATAAACGTGCATGTATGTATGCATGCATATATTTACAGCACAGTGCCTCCTAGGCCTTGCACATGTTCACAAGAGTCATGGACGAAGTTCTTTGCAGAACCAGCGGATCCTCTCCT
Source organism: Noctilio leporinus (assembly GCA_004026585.1). NCBI lineage: Eukaryota > Metazoa > Chordata > Mammalia > Chiroptera > Noctilionidae > Noctilio > Noctilio leporinus. The sequence goes on from PVIW01000263.1 coordinate 375,326, forward strand.
AAGCCTTCCCCACCAACCCTTCTGGTTCCAGTGTTGGCATCTCAGGCTCACCCTGCCCTTACCTGCTCTTGACCTCAGCTGTTGCTGACATTGCTTTTCCTCGACACTGTGGCCTTGGCACCACTGAAATACTTCTCCAGAGTCTGACCTCAACTGTGTCCAATCTTTGACTTCACTATTTTCTGGAGCTCACATTCCAGAGAGTTACTCTGGGGGAGCACAAGTTTCTTTCTGATGTTGCCATTTATCTATCTTCCGTAAAGTAGCTACATGGATTCTCCCTCCAGTCCCTTCCAATGCGCACAGAGTCGGGGGGGGGGGGGGGAAGCACCAGTTTGGATGCCGTCACCCTACTTTGAGAATTCCTCTAACCTCATTCATCCCAATACTCTTCACTCATTAGTATCTCTGGTTTGGTTCTTGACCTCAACCAGACATTTTCATTTTATTCCAAAGCTGGGAGTATTGGCTTTGATCTTGATATTGGGTCTCCTGGGCGCAGCTTCCAGGTCTACCTGTTCTCCGACTATGGCATTCTCTCATGAGAAGCACCTTTGTCCTTGGGACACACGAACTGGCTGGGTCTGTGTTTGGCCTGACTTGGTGGAGTGTGTGTGAATGGGAGGAAGGGGTGCAGTGCAGGAGAGCATTTGGACAACAGTCTTATAAAAGGCCTTCACTACCACCCTTTCTGCTCAGGTCTGCTCTGTGGCCCCATGAGAGGTACAGTAACAGAGCAGCCTTAGGGATCCTTTCTTTCCTGCTTCTTTTCCTATACTTAGGGGCAGAAAAACACACCTGTGCACCTGGACGCCCTTAAAATGTTGCAAGTGACATACTCGTGGGCCACCTCTTATATGTGAGGAGGCACCGGGACATAATAGTGAATGAGAGACCCTGCCCTAAAGGGACCTGGGTGAAAGAAGGTTTCACTTTCAGTAACCCCTCCCCCATTTTTTTTTTTTTTTTTGACTCCTTAATGACACTTTGTCTTTTACTCACAATTTGCTACCAACATTTTCAACACACGTTCCATTTTGTCTTCATTCAGAACAGAACACATGGTCATGTGGCTTAAGTCGAATGGCTACCTGAGGCTAATGTTATCCTGTTTTCAGCATGCCTCATAATTTCTTCACTCCCCTCAAAGACACGATGAGCTTATAAGACCTATGCTGCTTATTATTTTTGTTCTTTTGGTTTGCCACTCTTTTAAACTAAGCCAATGAGGGCAAAACACAATAAAATCCTCCAGCAGTTACACACACACCGCTGTGCAGACTGCGCAGCTGGCTGGCGTGTGGTGCTCACAAGGCAATCAAGAGAGGTCACTTTTTAAAGCTTTTACTTATTTATTTTTGGAGAAGGAGGAAGGGAGGAACAAAGAAAGGGAGCGAAACATCCATGTGCGAGAGAAACATCAGCTGCCCCTCATTATGCACTCCAGTTGGGGACCAAACCTGCAACCTGGGCATGTGACCTGACTAGGAATCAAACTGGTGACCTTTTGCAATCAAGAAGACATCCAGGGAAGTGAGCTATACCTGTCAGGGTGATAAGTAGTTCTTTATTATCACGGAAGAACATGAGGAAATGATACAGTTTTAAGATTTAAAAAACTGTTATTTATTTTTAGAGAATGGGGGGCAGGAGAAAAAGAGGGAGAGAAACATTGACTGGTTGCTCCTTGCACATCCCCAACTGGGAACCTGGACCACAACCTAGGCATGTGCCCTGACTGGGTATCGAACCAGTGACCTTTCAGTTCATAGGCTGACTCTCAATTCACTGAGCCGCGCCACTTAGGGTAAGAGGTCAGTTTTTAACATATGGAAGTGAAGGTTATTTGGTAGTTGAATATATAAAAAATACAGGACTGCTTGGATTGTGAATGCCTCTTCTCTAGTATGGCTTTTGTAATTGGCATAATTTTGGCCACAAGGAGATTTCCAGCTGTTTCAAGTCACAGCTGTATTCTTTTCTGGGTTGTTCTAAAAATACGTACAGGCTGTTTTCTTAAGTTTTTAATCAGAATCCTCTTGATAAATTTTTGCTTTGATTTGGAATTTTTTGGCCCAGGACTTATTTGCGAGAGTGAATTGGATGCTAAGTTACCCTGGAAGAAAATTTCTGGAGTCAGAAATCACACAGCACTTGCTGTTTTCCTCCCTTTCCTTCATTATTTCACAATGTGTGCCCAGTCCTGCGAGTTCATGCAGAACAAGATGTGCCCTACTGTGTTAAGTGTGTGGGGAGAGAAGAACGAAATGACTTGACATTAAAGGAGTTCTACATTAGGGGAGGTCGGAGTGGGAAGGCCTGTGGGAGAACGAGAAAGCTCACGCACAAGGTTATAAATTAAAGTGGAAATTTAAACTGTCAGTGCACTGTTTATAACCTTAGTTTACGCACTCTTCCCAGGCAGACTGGTCCTTATTCACGTAAGTCCTGTCACTTCAGGGGCCAGTTGGTGCAGGAGTTGGGTTCTCATCCCAAGACTACTGTGAGCCATTGAGGCTAAGGGGAGGAGAACAAAATCACCGGTTGAAGGAAGCTAACATTCAGAAGGATGCAGGACAGATTTGTGAGAGGCAGCCTGGAGGAGTGAAACAAACAAAAGCTTTGAAGCCGGTGAACCTGCATTCAAATCCCAGCTTGGAGAAGTAAGTTGCTTATCTGCCCTGAGCCTCAGCTGTCTCTCACCTGTGAAACGGAGATGATAGCACCTGCTTCAAATATGCTTATGGAATTAAACCAAAGTAGCTCATCAAGGGTCAAGTATCTAGTGAAGCTGGCTGCCTAGTCAGCTTTCAATACATCCGATTTAACCGTGGCAACAGTAATAAAGCACATGAGGGTGTGATTTAAAAACATGAACGAATAATGGCCAACAAACATACCAAAACATGAGCTACCCAACCTTTTGACAAGTCGGGGGAATATGAATGAAATCAGTAATAGCTTTGTCTACAAGACTGGCAACCATGAAAAAGAAGGACTTTCCAGTGCTGGTGAGAGGTAGGAAGACAGACACCGCCTCATGTGGCTGGTTGCAGTGTGAATGGGTACTTGGAAAGCAGTTTGGTAATATCCTATTAGTTGAAAAAGACACATACTCTTTTAGTTACTAATAACACTTATGGACATCTATTATAAATAAATAATAACCCAAGCTTGTAAGCATATGTCAGTATGTATGTATATTCATAGGATGCTTACTACGTAATTGTTCATAATAGCAATAGCACAAAAATGAAAAACTTACCCAAATGTCCACCAGTAGGGCAATGCTTGAATAAATTATGGACTTTTCACATAATGAAATACTAATTAGCCATTAAAAATAATTAGGTAAAATCCAGCTTGTGTAAGTAAAATAACCAAGTTGTGGGGACTACTAAGTAGAGCCTCATTTTCTTTCTCCAGTAATGTCTGGGCAAACAGATACATAAATAGATGGCTTCATTTATATAAATTTAAGAAGTTGAGAGGGACCCACACCAATCTGTTAAGAATCGTTATCACCTCTGTGGTTTAGAAGGAGAAGGTGGGATTGGAAAAGAGAGACATTCATCATTTTTTCTTTATATACAAAGTGGTATGGTTGTAAGTACTTTTTTTCCTTTTTCTTTTTGTTTTTTTTAGCATCATCTAAACAATACTTAAGAAAAGAGAAAAGGAAGGAAGGAAGGAAGGAAGGAAGGAAGGAAGGGCCAGAATGAACCAATATGAGCTATCTTCATATCGCCAGGATATCCTGGCGATATGAAGATATCGTACAGGACCCCTGGCATTCAGTAGGGCTGAGTGAATATTGAGTTAAAATACTGATTTTGTTCAGCCAGCAAACACCATTAATAAAGATTATTACCCTATTTACTTTTTTTTTAAATGCCATAACTTACACAGCAATTGTGGGAAGCCTGCACTGAGGCTCTGGGGAGTGAGGGAAGGACAGGGCCCTGGACAGCTTGTTCTGTGCTGGGCTGAGGAGGTTCACAGGGGTGTCACCACATGGTAAGCCTGGGTCACTCAGGGTCCAGATGTTTGAGTTTTCCAGAGAAGCCCAGTTGTGAAATTGTCCTTAAAGTTGAAAGCACTGAAGCAAATACTACCCAGTGTCTGTCTGCCAAAGCTATGAAATTGCAAAATGCACATAATTATACAAACTTAAGAGGAAGCAAATACTCTTCCTCTTAGGTGTTATCAAAAGAAGTTCCAGCTTACAAGATAAAGTCAGGCCAAGTGAATTTCCTGGAATTTTTTTTTTTTTTTTAACCAGCTAAATGCCTGCGACTTTAAGTTCATGGATGCCAGCTTTGAAATGATGTGGTTTAATAAAATTTCAGTCTTCTCTTGAAGTATTTTGCAAAGCATTCAAGGCTCCAAGACTCAAGAGTCTAAGTGTAAAAGGACTTCTAAATAATATTCGACACCCAAGTCGATCTTTTCTCCCCTTCCTATTTAATGGGATGAACAAATTTTGGGCACTTGAGAAAATACTTTCTCTTGCTTGGAAGGACATAACAAATGATGAAATGAAATAATGGAAAAGAAGTTGGAAGTGGGAAGGCAGCAGGGATGGGAGGTGGGGGTAAGGCTGAGGAATATGCATTGCTGAAGCAGTCTTGGAGACATAAAGAAAGCTCCCTGTCTCAGTGAGAACCTCCCTGTGTCTATGGTGAGGGATAAGGTAGGGGTGGAGGGGGGAGAGGGGAGAGCCGAGGTTTGCCTCAGAGGGATGAGAAGCCTAAAGCTGTGCAGTGGCTCTGGCAGGAAGCCCCCATGGACTATGCCCAGATCATAGACAATGAGAGAAAAGGGGCACGAACTGCTGTTCTGTGGGCCATACAGGGAACCCCTGGGGGAGGACTTGGTTAATGAATCAAGAAAAGAACATGTTTGATCCTCGATTGACTACACCCATTTTAAGACTTTCTTCTGAACTCCGTATTTAACACTGACTTAAAGCATTTTTAGAGCATCAGCAGGCTGCACAAGAACTCCTCAATCATCTGCTTCTGGACGTTCAGTTTGCTTCTAATTTTCACTCTTAGCCATCTGTGCGGTGAACCTCTTTGTGCATTCTGCTCTTTCTGTATCGAGGACAATTTCCTAAGAATAGATTCCGAGAAGTGGAACAACTGGGTCAAAGGATATGAAATGAACATTTTTATGTGTCTTCATACACTATGGAAAGCATTTGAAAAGCCAAATTGCTTTCCAAAGGGTTGGTTGAACCCAATCACTTTTATTTCAAACAGATTTTATGGGTGAGTATGCAGAGTTTTTAATGAGATGTTTGGCTAAGAAACGATAGTACAAAATCTGACATTTATTTTGTGTTAATCATAGCCTTTCCATCCACTGTCTTATTTCATCCTCAACAACCCTGTGAGACAGACATTATTACTATTATCCCCATTTAACCGATTAAGTACTTTCCCAAGGTCACATGATTTCTTGAGTGGCCAAGCCACTAGCTGAACCATGCCTGTCTGACTTCTGAGTACAATTTCCCCCCAAGTCATGCGGCCTGCTGCAGTTTCAAGAACATAATCCAAGTTACAGTGATACACCTGAGATGCATCTGAATCCCAAGGAGCTATGAAGCTGTAAATTGATTCATAGCACTATTAATGAAAAGGTTTATTTCATAAGAAATGCACGCATATTTCATTTCTCAGTGAGTTGATTCTTTATCATATTCTATTTCCATACCCAATACCTTAATTCAGATCCTGTAACCTTGCCTGCAACCACAAAACAGGCTGCAAATCATTGGCTTTTCCTGCAACCTCTCCTCCATCCAGGGTGGGACAGACAGGACAGTGCTGAACTGGGTCCCCTGGTTCATCTTCTGAAAACATGGGTTTTGACCATGTCATTCCTCATGATTAAAATCATCATGAAATTTTCATTGGCTCTTGTTGTCAAAATGATAAAATAGAAGTGTGGGTGTTGAAAGTCTTCTAGGACCCTAAACAATTGCCCCACCAACAATTCCTATCTGTATCATGTCCTTGGTACCCAGGGGTCTGCAGTAGGATGGCAGCAGAAGACAAGTTTCTAATCCATCCTATCCAAGGGTGGATTTAGACAATGAGAGGCTGAATTGTTTGCCTCGTGGTTGGGAAACATTCTATCAGGTCAAACAGCTTGGGGTTCAAATCCTGACTCTACCATTTGTGGGTGATGTGGCCTTGGACCTTAACATCTCCAGCACCAATATCCTCATCAGCAAAACGGGGATAAAAGCAGTACCATCTCACAGGGTTATTTTGAGAATGAACATAGGTAGGACATTCCAAGCGTTTAGCACACAAGAACCTAGGTAAGTGTTAGCTTCAATTCCATAGGTTTGAGCCAGAATTGAGCAGTCAACTTTTGAGGTCAAACATTGGAATCACGTTCTCAGGGCCTCAGCAGTGGTATAAAAGGAAATGTAGGCAAGTCAGGAATCTAGCTGAGCCAGGATAGCAAAGGCTGTGCAGGGGTCAAGAAAGAAGGTGTGTTAGGCAAAAGACATGGCCAGGCTGGGAGCTTATTTTCCATTTGCATATGGCATAGATGTGTTTAAGTTGTTGAAAGGTAGAGAAGCAGAGCCTACATCATTTACAATTTCTCACTGTGTCCATCCTCTACTCCGCATACTGTCCCCTAACCCTACTTTCCCCTGAACACTCCATTGCTTACCTGGCCACCCATCTCTGTATAACCTTCCTTGGAATGCCTTCTCCTCACCACTCAAAATTCCCACTGGTTCTAAAAGACCCAGAACAAATCTCTATTATTCTATATAGCCTCTGGATCCTCATTCTCTCCCTCCCCCACCAGCGACAGCAGGCCCCCCTCTTTCATATTCTTCTGGCAATTATTCTTTTCACAATTCACTTGGCAATTAATCACACACTGTCTTGTGATGCATTTACTGTTGTTGGCTTAAACAGATAAAAATATCTTCTCTGCCTGTTTAACTTGTCACATGTGTTTGGCTTGTCTTCCCGAAGAGGAGTCCAAAGGGCAAGCCAGGAATCATTAATAGGGAATAGCTCCTTTCAGAAATAAATAATAACAACCAGGCCTATGGTGCTTTTCAAACTCATTTTGCATGTCTTATTTCATTTGTCCCTCATACAACCCAGGGAAGTGCACATTATTATTAGGATGTACTCCTCACCTTAATTTTTGTTAACTATATGAGCAAATGCAAAATCTGGCACTGAAGGCTCCTGAGCTATTTCAGATCAATTGGACTGACATAAAAACCAAGAACTCTTTGCAGTGTGAATATCAGCTCTGATATATGAACATGGCCAGTTTGATCAGAGAGTGGGTTGATCAACTGGGATCAAGAAGTAGGTCAGCAGAAATCACAGAATTGCCACAAAGACAGAAGTGGATTGGTGAGATCTAGCACAGATCTACTCAGCAGGCCTAGGCCAAGAGCTTGCCCAAGGCTCTGTTTTGGAAAAATGGTATTTAACCCAAATTCACTTTGTAGTGATGTCTATATGCTGTTTATGGTGGCTGTGTATACATTTTAATCTTTTTCGTAAACTGTAGATAATTCATTTTGCCATATAGGTTCAGGTTTCACTGACGGTCTTGCTGGTATTAGCTTCTCTGTTGTGAGGAATTGCTCCAGTTGTTGATAAGCAGTACTAAACCCCTCATTGATTGGTCATCATCCCAATGCCTGCGAGGGGCAGGCCACAAAACACACCTCCCTACAGATGAATCTGCACTGAGTATTGGTCCTGTGTATGGAGTCCACCACTGAAACACACATGGACTCCCACAGCCGCTGTTCTAGGAAGGCAGTTCCCACCAGCCTGGCTGCCATGACACCATCTCCAGTGAAAATACCATTCAAGGAAGAATAAATGGAATTCCTGAAAACCAAAGGTCTAAGCGCTATGGAGAGCTAAGTAAAAAGCAGTGGAATGCTAGATTCAAATCCAGAGCTGAATTCAGAACCAAGCCCCTCATCTGTTCCTATCATTTTTTTCAGGAACATAGTTACAAGATTCCATAGAGGAGTTATGAGATCAGTTATGAGAAAGGCTCTTCAGGAGAAAAGGGTGGGAGGCACAGGATTTGAACAATAGTCAAAGCTTATAGCAAAGGGAGGGAAAACAGTTCATACAGGTCTTGGATGGTAAAGGATGGGGTCTATTCCATAAGCAAAACTGAAAAGCAAGGACCAACGGCTATAATATTTAAGAAATACAATTGGCTTTGCTGATGGTCAAGCTTGTGATGAGGAGAATGTGTGATACTGTACTTGCTCGATTGGAATAATTCAGCAAAAGCCAATGTGCTTTGCATTGACATTATTCTGGTGTCTAGGCAGAAAAGCAATGACAGGAGGGGTTTGCATGGCGCTTCAAGGATGACATATGAGAGCTCACACATGAGAGCTGGGTGTGGGTGGGGATGGAGCGAAGTGGGCTGACGCAGAGTCTGGGCTCTTCCCTGGTGCCCTGCCAGCTTGGGCACCAGGAGCTCTTGTTTTCCATGGACTCAGTGCTGGAGGATGACAGTTCTCTCAAAGATGAGGTGATGAGATTGCAGCTGCATGCAGCATTGCACACAGCTTGCAGGGACCCCAGAGGAGGGTAGGACCAACGGTCCATCGTATTCTTGTCTTGCTTGACTGGCTGTCAGGAATTCCTGGCTGGAGAAAGGTCTTGAGGTGAGGGAAGTGTTGGATGTACAATGTTGAGAAAATCGCAGTAGTTTTGGGGAAATCCAGGGTACACAAAGGAATGGGTGGGTACAGCTAGGGTTTGTGTCATGACAGCCCTAACACACTTGTACTTTCAAGGTGATGCTCACTTTCTCTACCTGACGGGTGACAGCTCTCATCTTTTCCACGAGAGGAAGAAATATTCTTTTAGCTTAGCTCTCAAACCCCTCAACCATTGGACAGTTCAAAGGTAACAGCAATTAATAATGATTATAAGAGCTATGAGTCATTAATCCATCAATTAATAAATTAATCTCTTTACTCATTCCACACGAAATCCAAGGCAGGAGTTATTAGTAACATTTATCATGGTGACTGAGAGGAAATGATGGTGACATCACAAGAAGCCTGGACAAATGGTAATTGCAATCATGGTTATAATAACACTAAGTTAGTAGATCGATGTCAAGTACAATGACTTTTTGGAGAAAGAATTTATGTTAACAAATCAATGCGGAAAGAGCCATGAAAGAGCCAATCTGTGAGTAGGGGTGACACAGGTGGAAATTTTCCAGGGACTAAGACTGGTTGAAACGGTTGTGAAATGAAATTATTACTTTGTTGAGTGCTTCTGAGTTAGGCAATGTGCTGTTTCCTCTACATAACACCATTTCATCCAACCCACAGATCAACCTGCACACCCCACCCCTGGTTTACAGATGGGAAATGGAGGCACCTCAAGAGTTGCAAGTCCACCAAATCACATCTGGAACCATGAGCAACTCCTTTGGTCTAATTTATTGAAACCCCAAGTATGTGGTTTAACTGGTGCTCTCTCCAAGTCAGCGTTGAATATGTAGCATTGAGACTACATATTCCTTGTAGCATTGAATATGTAGTTTCAACCCCACAGACAAAAGGCAGATTCCACCCAAGACCTCATGGGCAAAACTGAGAGATGTACATATCGTCTCTGTATAACACTTCATCTTCTGTAAGGACCATTTACATTTATTACTGCATTTGATCCACACACAGAGCTGTGAGGTGGAGGTGAGTATAATTATCATCCCTGTTTTATGGATCATAAATGGGCATTTATTAGGCACTTACCATCTCCTAAGTTCTGGATAAGATGCTTACTGTCTCTGTAAGAGCCCTGTGAGCTGTGGCTTATTATTTCCACATACAGATGGAAAAATTCTGGCTCACAGGGGGTAAGCAAAGCACCAAAGTCACACAGCTGGCAAGTTGTGGAGTTGGGATTTAAACTGTCAGCCTCTTTTCTTCAGAATTTAGGAGATAGTAGGTACCTAATACCTAATGTTCCTTCCTTACTCCCGCTTTTTTTCCAACTCTAATATTGGAGGGCTGAGCCAGAACAAATACTAATTATGATACTAAGAATAATAGAGAAAATGTACTAGTTCTAATTAGATCTTAAAAACAGTTTAACAATGTTTCATATTAACCAGACTGTTAGCAGTACTCTACTTAATGGTTCAAGAGAGCTTTTGTGCAGTAAAGGGCCTATACTTCTAATTGCTTGGAAAGTTGTGTTCCACCAACATAGTAATGCAAAAGGGGTGGGGTGGGGGGAATAGCTCTTCTTTGGCTTTTTCTGCCAGGAACACCGAGTTGATCTAATTAGCATGCCTAGTGTCTCCGAAATTGAATTCAACCTAAGAGTGTGCTATTAAAGGCTCCCACATTAGACAGGGAAGTAATTTGAAATGACTTAGCTATCTGCACAAACACCTTAATGTTACTCTAATGGGCTCAGAAAAAGGATGGCATCAAATACAGTTAAAAGGAATTTAAGTTTAATTGCCACCTAATAAAATTATTAGTACATTTTCCTAACCATAAAGCCATTTCACAGTCATGGATTAGATCTCACAATTTGAGAAATGATCAAGCAGGGCTTGCTGCCACAGGTCCTTGTTTACGTTGCTATATTCTTGCCTTGAAGAGACGGTCCCTTGGACACTGACTAATTGCAGGTCGCCCACATCTGGACTCATCTGGGGATTTGATCCTTACCAAGAGAAGCCAAAAGACACCAAGTTTTGCTGCTTACTTGGTGTGTGCACACCTTTATGATGGAGACGGAAGCCTCTTCCACTTTTCAGGGAGCAATATCCTTTCTCAGAGCCCTGGAGGGCACTCACCTGACGAGGTCGCTGCTGGTCCCTATGATGCCTTTGGGAAACTAGGAAAAGAAGCCCCCTGTGGATGGTTCCGTTAGAAAGAGGCATTCCTTTAGGGACACCCTGCTTGACAAGCAGAAAGGAAACTGGCTTTCCACTGGTGGCTTTGTGCGGTGCATGAACCCCATGCCCAAGTGTGTACGGTCGGTGAGAGAGGCAGGAAGCCTGTCACTGAGGGTCTCAAGCAGAGAAGTAGGGTGACTCTCTGCTAGGACTGTGATAGAGTGGTTTCTAGCCCTGGGCGAAAACTTGGACTAAGTGGCGGGTGTTTGGAGATTTTACCTAATGGCAGATAGATTAAAGGGTTGGTCTTGTGCAAAGGTGAAGGGGCCAGGATTAGAATTTGGCCTTTGCTTCTGAAATCCTTGCTCCCCGAGTCTTGGTGGGCTGTCTTCTACAGCTCCCATTGGGGTGATTTTGGCTTGACAGTGAGTAAGCTTCCACCACACATGCCAATTCAAATGTGATTTGAAAAAATTAGTGAACTTGGAAGGTGAATGAATAACTGTCCGCAACAATCCTTTATGGAAATAGGAATCTAACAGCCAGATCCCAATAGGTAAATAAGAGAGTTTGAGGCTGTTAGAGGCCTCTATCCATTTGGGAGACGTGGGAGTGGAAGTATGAGAGATAAAGCAGAGCACAGGTGTTTCTACACCTTTCCAGAGACTCACAGCAACTTATAAACCACGGTTTTTTAGCTTTCATGGTTGGCGCAGATACAGAACCAATGCATTTCTCAGGCACCCCTTGACGATCCTATTTTTCCCTGTTCAGTATACCATTGTCTTTCTATTCAAAAGTAAGTAATTAAAAAAATGCATTATCTAAATTTGATTTCATTAAAAACAATCTTTACGAGAGTTATTGTTATAAAGAAACCTACAAACGAGAGGAAAAAATTTCTTTGTCAGACCAGGTGTGTCATTTTAGCAAATATAATAAAGAGTCAAGAGCGGGGAAGAGAGTGAATACATAGTGAATGTGCCCTGTGCCAACTAGGGTTTGTAATTCTTCTCAGTGCAGAAATTGGAAAACAGGGGTCACACAGCTCATGGGTGAAACAGTGCAGTTTGGATCCCCGGTCCGTGTGACCTCCAGGCCCTTACCTCCCTGCATTTGAATTCACTCCTAGAAAAATCACTCATGGGCCAATCGACTCTCATTTTCTTCATGTTGCCAAGCCTCTTGAGGTCTTCCTGCTAGGCTCGCTGCTCAACTTGCCATAAACCTTTTATAGGGGAGAAAGTTATCACTTGCTCACTGGCTGGAAAGGTGGTTGGAGGAAATGGATGGAACTTGCCTTCTGCTCAACTTGCTGTCAGAGTGGAATTGGCCTTGTCAAAAAGGACACCCAGCCCTGGCTGGTGGCACAGTGGGTAAGGCACCGTCCTGCGAGCCCAAAGGATGCTGGTTCGATTCTATTCAGGGCACATAACCAGGTTGCAAGCCAGGTCTCCAGCCAGGTCCGTAGCTGGAGGTAGGTGCAAGGCAACCATACATTGATCTCCCTCTCCCTCTCTGCCTCTCTCTCTCTCTCTCTGCCTCTCTCTCTTCCCCTCTCTCCGGAAATAATAAATTTTAAAAATCTTAAAAAAAGAAAGAAAGAAAGAAAGAAAGAAATAACTTTCAGCTATTTAATGCTGAGCTCCCTAAAGACTAAACCACTACAGAAGTGGAAATGACACATATTTCATCTCTTTGTAGTGGGAAATCCATCTGGTGCAGCTTTCTTCCCCATGTGCTAGTGGCCTTTATACACCATTGCATAGGGAATCTGGTTGAGAATGTTCTTAGATAGGAGACTCGCCTTTGAAAAGAAACCATTTTTCTTCTGGAGTTTGTGTTTATTGGAAAGGCCATGACTCCAGTGATATCCTGGGGAGGGCTACTTGGGGGACAGCATGAGGCCATGTTTAGTCTGACATCTGGTACCTTGTCAGGGGCATATGCTGAGGGGAGGGGACTGAAGGGAAGTTTAATTCACCTTGAACACTCATTGTCTGGCTCATAACTAAAGGTTTATTTATTTATTTATTCATTGGTTCAAAATATTAATTGAACCCTGCTGGGTACCAAGTGCTGGGGGAGACAATCAAGAAGTCAAAGAAAATCAAGCCTTGTCCTTTACCTTTGAAACGTTCACACAGTTGCGGGGGTGAGAACATCTCTATTTGTTCATTCAACAGCGAGTGCTTACAATGTGTCAGTGCCTGCAGTTACGAAAAGAGGACACGGTCTCCATCCTCAGGACCTCTCAGATCTATTAGGCCAATAGACTAGAGATGTCAGGTCAAAGCAAAACCAGGGTGCTGTCAAAACGCAGAGGAGGGGCCTCTGTGTGAGGCAGGTGCACTGGGGAGACTGCTGAGTGGGGGGTGATGCGTTGGGATCTGAAAGAGCCACGAGATGAAATGAACAGGGGGAATGGACACTGCAAGCAGAAAGAACTGCCAGGGCCAGGATGGGACAGGGGGGCTGGGAACTTGCATGGAACATCCGTGGAAGAAGATCTAGGCCCAATATTGCTGAAGCAAAGGGTGTGTGTGTGTGCGTGTGTGTGTGTGTGTGTGTGTGTGTAATAGGGAGAGTGTGGTGAAGATGAAGGTGGGGGGCAGGGCTGGATTACACTGAAAATATCCTTGTGGAGCCACTGAGCTTTTAAGCAGGGGATGGAGGGTCAGCAACTCATACTGGTTCCCTCAGGACAGTCCTGATTTTAAAACTCAGAGTTCCACACCTGGGGAACCCTTCAGTCCTGGGCAAACTGGGTGGTTGATGACCCTGCAGAGGACTGACAGGAAAGATCACTGCGGAAGCCTCAGGGAGATGCAGCGGAGCAGGTAAGATGGGAGGCAGGCAGGTCTGTGAAGAGATTACTGCATTCATTCAGGCAAGGGATGAAATAAAAAAACACGAATTAATCAAGGCAGGTAGCAGTGAGGACCAAGAGGAGTGAGTTAAACAGGAGATGGAGACAACTAAACTGGATCACATTTTTACTTGGGTTAGGGGAGGAGGAAGAATAAAGAATAATTCGAAGCCCCATTTTCTGACTAGTTAATCAATTAGCATCATAAAGAAGATGAAAATAAGGAGCTGAAAGGAAAGTAAAGCAAAGTAAATGATACCTCTAATGCCCCTTCTATAAGCAGGCATCATCCTGAGTGCTTTATATAAAGTATCTCATTTAATATGCATAACAACTATGACATAGAAGGTAAATTCTCCTCCGGTGTTTGGATGAGGACACTGGGGCTCAGAGAGCCTAAGTAACTTGCCCAAGGTCAACACAGTTCTGGCATTCCCAGTCAGCTGCGACTCACCTAAGGTCTTCTGCTCTTTCAGTGCCCGCCCCTTACCATCCCCACCTTGCCCCCAACACACAGGGCAGGGCAGAGGAAACAGCATTGGAGCTGGGCTTCGCTGAAAGACGTTATTTATCCAAATGGAAAGGGAGCGGGAATGGAACAGCATGTGCCAGCATCCAAGGGCACGAATGAGTATGAAGTGTTCTGGAAACCCCCAAGATGTCTCTGTCTCTGTCTCTGTGGGACAATGAATAAATACATTTGCACATCAGAGTTAATTATTCTTGACCTTTTTATGCACAACATCTGCAATGATGGTGAGATGCTGTCTCATATCTCGAGCTGCTTAATACGTTTTAATTGCCCAAGTAAAATAAACAAAAATAAGCTGAATAATTATTTTTCCGTGGGTTCTAATCTTTGCAAATCCCAAAGGCTTGCCAGTGTATTTCCCAACACGGAACTGACCGAGTTGTGGTGCAATAAAGCTGCGGAAAGGAGATCTGTACAAGGAGAGACCACACCACACCCTGGATTTTATTTTCCTTTCAGAAAGTCTTTTGTTTCATGACAGTGAACGGAGGTCAAAGTGTTGCATGCTTGTAGATGTAAATAAAATGAAAGTGGCTCCCCTCTTCCTCAGTGAGTCAAGTCACTGAAATTAATCATCATTGGGCCAGTCAAGCAGACTATAATGGTCTCTGTAGAAAATGCATCTCAAGGTGTCTGCTGCAGCAGCTACAATTCAAATCTACGGAGTGGTGGGACAACATGAACCAGACACTTGCCACAATGGTAGAGGTGCTGGATAAAAGAGGGATGTGTCATTAATGGACAACTTGAAACAGGGCTGGGGGTGTCATGTGGACTGACACTAGTGCTTTTTAATAGGAACTATATACCAACTCTAGCCTTGATATATTTAGGCATTTATTGTACTTGTTACTGAGTTCTTGTGTATGATGTTATAGTTTGGAAATATCTATTGCAAAAACTATATCACATTTCTTTCAAGGGTATGTAACCATTGAATTAAAGAAATACCCCCAATACTAATACTAATACTAATAATACTAGTAAAGCAGGTTGATTTCATTTCTCTTCCCACTAGGGTGAAGGTAGGTATTGATCATAAGATTAGACCAAGTCCGTGTAGGATTCTGTGTTGTTTCTGACTTCTAAACCCGTATTTAATTGAAGAATTGTGTGTAGAGGATAATCTAGAATAAATGGCTCTTCCTCAGTCACTTGAGACCAAAGTAAGTGTGTTTTAAGATAATGTAGCAAAGAAAAAGAAAGTCAGAGAATACTTGATGTAAATATACTTCACTTGACAATGACCTTGAAAAGGAATAAAAACAAGTCTTTCAGGCTCTGAAATACTTTTGAAATTCTTACCCATATTAGTTAGGAATAGGTTTCACTGCATATAACTTAGGAGGCTGGAACCCTGCACTTTGTCAGGTTTGGGGTGGGGGTGTGATGGAGAATTTGGAAGAGTAAAGAGAGAAAAAGCATCAATTCCTAAAGGAAAGTTAAGTGGGTGACCAGAGCAAAAGAAGGAAAATGGAAACATGGGGAGTTGGCCCCAGCCTAAGAAGGAGAAAGGATTCACCACCAACTTCTAAGTTCCATAGCAAGGGATGAAGTTAAGTGTGTTGGTAAAAATGTGAATTCTGGGTTTTGATAACTTTGGCTTGAATTCTGCATCAAACTAGTATATCTATAAGCCTTTGGGCAAATCATTTCACTCCTGTGAGTTTCAGTTTCCTCAAGTATAAAACAAAGGTAACAATAGTACTACTTTTTTTTTTTTTCACTCAGACATCCAAAGTACTACTTAATAGGGCTCTAAAGATTCAATGAGATGATTCATGTAAAGTGTTTAAGTAGTCTGACACTTAGTAACACACTAAAAGTTCACTGTTATTATTAGTAAACTTAGGCAGTAAGTGAAGGAGCTATCTTCAATCATTCTGACATCATGCCAGTGAATGAATATGAAGGATGAGAGGGATGGTGGCAAGGAAGACAACTTTGAATTGACAACATTCAATCCCAGCCTGAGCAAAATGCACTGTGATCATTAGTGGCACTGCAGAAACTTTCTTGGCTGTCTGCCACTTAGCCTCCTGGGAGGACTAACCAATGCTTGGCATCCCTCTCTGGTAAATGCTGACAGAGCCCACCCCATGCTGAATGCTCTGGTGTAAGCCATTCTTTGCTACAGCAGCACATTAATGGTCTTATAGTTACAGTGGTAATTTTATGAAGAGTTAGTTGCATATGTTCCCAATTTCTTTATGTCAACTATCCTTATACTGTGCTTACATAATTTAATTTAAAAATTAATTAGTGAGAAAAAGAAGGTGACTGCTTTGAAAAGACTCAATAAAGATAAGTTGCTAAACATATCGTATATAGGTGCAAATAAGATCATTGCCAAGATTGGGCAAAGTTGTAAAACACTGGTGTTGCTACACTTAGACTGCTTTCAGTACCAGATCCACTTTCAAGAAACCTAAACTGGAAATCAGGGGTGATGAATTTTTGGAGTGTTTTATATTTGACATATTCATGTATTACTTTTATAAGTCCTTGCTTCAACACACTGTGCTTTGGATTACAGAGTTCACTGCGGCTCCCAGCTGAGTGGACTATAATTCATTCACCACGAGACATTTCTACCCACACATTGGTTCATGCTCAATCTATAACCAATACAGTCCCTTTTATATATTCAGTAAATTCTTTAGTATTTTGATTCTTTTTCAAAGGCATCAAGAAATTCCTTGATAATTTATGATTCACATCTCATGTTTCGCTGAAAAACGTGGCACAATTTAACAATATCTTAGAATCTGAGTCCTCCTACTAGTTGACTACTGGTAATTATTTACTTTTAAATACTTAATTTTAATATCTTATTTATTTTAATCCCATAGACGTTTTGAAGGGTTTGAATGTTCAAAAAAATCAAAACCCAATTTCATTAGCACTTCTCATAACATATTTAGCAAACCTGTTACCTACGTGCACTGGGTATCAGTAAGTCAGAAAGCAAAGTTTCAAGACAAGTTGAGTTCAGACTCAGGGGCAGGTGGTCCCTTTGCAGTGGGGTTATGTGAGGGAGAAGTTAAACACAGAAAAAGAATGCTTTGATTAGCAGGAAAGAGATTTCAATGCAGAGGTAAGCCTACCAGTGAAAGTACCTGAGTGTGATGAGCCCCTTCCCTTCGCAGAGTTTTGCCAAGGCCCTCGCACTGAAGGAAGTAACTCCTGGTGCAATACTGTATTTTCCACTATAAATTAGAAATGGAAACAAATAGCAACTATAAGCACAACATACTTAAGGGGTGGGGCTTCGAACAATTGCAGTTAGAAAGACAGAGTTCTTCATATGTTTAGTCCTGACACCAGAAAATGGGATTGGGTTTAAGACAAAGGGTCAGAATGATGCCAGAGACACAGTTGTATGTTGGAGAGACAGAACCCAAATGCTTAAGGAAGAGATTCTTGTTTCGCCCCCAATAATGATAAACTAGCTTATATTAGACCAATAGCCTACCAAGAACAACTAAAAAAGATAGGTAAAACAAAACAAACCAGCTTGGTTCAAAGCATTAAATAGTTCTTACTGCAACTAGGGCTTAAAGGCCAAGATCCTGGAGAGAATGGAAATGCATAGAAGTAAGTCAGAGAACCTGAATTGCTTTCCCCCTGCAGGCAGTGGCTTTTCCATCAGCCATAGAAGGCTAAAAGCTGAGCATAGCTTTTGGCAATCTCATAGGCCTGGGAAGAAAATAAATGACTTGAGCCAAGATCCTGAAAAGAAAAGAAGGACAAGAAGAGAGTCCAACACTTGGCATTGAATTGCCTTCTGAGGCAGTTGCTGATTTGTAAGTCACAGGATAGGGAGTTTGCAAATCTGAGTAGAAATTCGTGGCTAAGAGGCCAAACGGAGCTTTCAGAAGCCTCATAGTTGGAGAAGGTTAAAATTGGAAGGCAGAAACCATAAGGAGGAGAGACACTGGTAAGCTCCCCAGGCTTCCAGTTAGGACCCCAGAACAGCTATACCTTTGGAATGAGGGTAAAACATAAATAAAACAGCTCCCATAAAGACTTACATTCAACTTCAAAACAACCTAACCCAAGATTTAATTACAGTGATCTTCCTCACTCTGCCTACCAGAAGTAGATGTTCTGTGAATGAAGATAATGTCATCCAGAGCTTTCATAATTTCTAGTATACAATGCTTGGTATTCAATTAAAAATGATCTGACAGCCCTGGCTGGTGGCACAGTGGGTAAGGTGCTGGCCTGTGAACCCCAAGGTTGCTGGTTCAATTCCCAGCCAGGGCAACATAACCAGGTTGCAAGCAAGCTCTCCAGCCAGGTGAAAGGCAACCATACATTGATTACTGTCTCCCTCTCTGCCTCTCTCCCTTCCCCTCTCTCTGAAAAATAATAAATAAAATCTTAAAAAGATCAGACATACCAGGAAACTGGACCCAGGCAAAAAGATATTAGAAACAAACCCACAGATGGTCCATGTGTTATAGTTCTCAAACCTGGACTTAAACAAAACTGATGAATATGTTCAAGGAAATAGGGTGGAAGTGGAGAATTTTAGCAATCAACCAGAATTTGTAGAAAAGAACCAAATGGAAATTCTAGAACTGATAAAGAGAATTGGAATTAAGCACTAGCTGCTAAACACTAGCAGAAGACAGAATTAAGGAATATCCAGACTAAAGTATGGAGAGAAAAATGATGGAGAATATAGCAAAGAAAGCATGAGAAATATGAGAAATGAAGGCAGAATTTAACATATGTGCAATTGGAGTCCCAGAAGAAGAGGAGAGAAAACTTAGGCAGAACCAATCTTTGAAGAAATAATGGCCAGAACTTTCCAAAACTGACAAAAGATATCAAGCCATGAGTCTGAGAAGTGCTACAATACCCCACAAAGAATAAAGACATAAAAACAAAACCACATCTAAGCGTGTAGTAACCCGCTGAACACCAAAGACAAAGCAGCGCTGGAAAAAGACATGTTATCTTCAAAAGAGCGGCAGTCTGAGGGACATGTGACCTCAGGAAATGTGAAAGCCAGAGACAGAGGAATGGTGATGTCTTCAAAATACTGAAAGGAAATCCCAGCTGGCTTATTTTTTTTTAAGTTGTTCAAAACTGAAAGCAATATAAAGCCATTTTCAGAAAAAGAGAATTTTTGCCTGCAAATTCTCACTAGGAGCAAGGCTGAAAGAGTCCTTCAGGTAGGAGGAAAGGCCCCCTGAAGGGAAATGGAAGAGCGGAAAAGGAATGAAGAACAACAGAAAGGGTAAGTAATTGGTAATGCTGAAGGAATATTGACTGTACAGAACAATCCTAATAATGCCTCGTAGGCTAAGTATGTGTAAAAGTTAATTATGTGTTGTCAGTGGGGTGAGGAAAATCATTCTAAGGCCCTTGCATTGTCTTGGATGTAGTAAAAGCCTCTCAGATGTTCGTATATCAGGCTCCATACGTTAGAATACATGTTGTACAAGAATGCATGTAGTAGAAGAATGTCACACTAATAAGCTAATGGGTGTTAGAATAATAAAATAAAGCCCTACCCCAGCCCAGATACCTCCTCCAGAACAAACACTGCTGTTGTTTCAGGCCCTAATTTGGAGGGTTTTGGAGTTAATCTCTGACCCACTTCTTTGTGGTAGGTTTGGATATTATACGTACTTGATATGTATATTTGCTCAAGTTTGGGGGTCACTAATCTTAATGTAGGGGTGAGTTTTAAATGCTCACCAAACCCATTTCAGAAAGAAAAGCCTTTGGACATTGGTACAGAGAAAAATCTCATTTTGAAAGGCTCCACCACATTTGCAGTCATGATCCCAGATCATCAGCTAGATGAGCACACCTTCTATATTTGCAGGCATTCTTGAATACATTCTACAGGGAGTTCATTAAATTTTAAAGAGTAAAGTAATTTTGCTCCAGATAACATATACATATTTTTCAGTGCTTATTAGTTAAACACACACATCTATAAATCTTATGCCATATTTATTGCTGACAAGCAAAGGCTTCCCTTTCTTAGTCACCATCTTTTTCCACAAAAATCTCAATGAGAATCTGATGTGTTTCTATCCATTTAAAGGCTACTTTGAAAAAGATTCCAGTTCCCCCATTACTAGTCTTGATAGCTAATCTCAGGAAATGCAGCTACCAGTGAACAGGCTACTCATAAGGTAGATGGATCGATGCTCTTTGGAATAGCATTGGCTCGCCAGTTAATAGACTTTTGATTTTCTTTACTCATTGATTAATGAAGCAGTCATTTTGCCTTTAAATGGGAAGGTAAATTAAGAAGTACTATAACTGGAGCCCACTGAGAAATAGATTGTAGTTTGGAGAACCGGTGGTAGGTATGGGCACAGAGGAAGCAGAATGACTGACTTGGCTAAGGCAGTCTTTCTGTCACAAAACTGAGGACTAATGTGTTCAACTTAATTCAACAGATACCTATCAATAAGTCATGTGCAAAGCCCCACTAGGGAGTGGACAGCTAGGTCCAAGCACAGCCCAGCGCCGACTAGCTCTTACGTTGTATTCTTTCTTCCAGAGACAGAAGCAGACATCCATAACCCAGGACAGGAAATGAGCCAAACTAGGATACAGGATACTCTGGATCATCCAAGAAGACTGAAACAGCATTTGGTAGGACCAGGAAAGGCATCATGACTGGGTGGGATATGGGAAGCTGGGTGGAATTTTGATAGATACAGATGGGGAAGGAAAGCTCTTCTAGGTATGGAGAGGCAACATGAGGAAAACTAACGGGCCAACTAAAAGGGAAGAACTCAAATTCCACAGCTGCTGGAATTATTAGGTATGTGACTGTGAGCTAGTTACCTAAGTTTTCTGGACTTTGGTTTCCTCATCAGGTAAGTGAAATCAATAATAACTACCTTTATGGGGTTGTTATTAAGATTCATTGAAATCTGGGCCCTGGCTGGTGGCTCAGTGGATAAGGTGCCGGCCTGCGAACCCAAAGGTCGCTGGTTCGATTCCCAGCCAGGGCAACATAACCAGGTTGCAAGCCAGGTCTCCAGCCAGGTCTGTAGCTGGAGGCAGGTGAAAGGCAACCATACATTGATGTCTCTCTCCCTCTCTGCCTCTCTCCCTTCCCCCTCTCTCTGGAAATAATAAATAAAATCTTAAAAAAAAAAAAAGATTTATTGAAATCTGTACATCTGTAAGGAACCTATCACAGTGCCTGGTACAGGGCAGACAATAGTGGAAGCAATGAAAATGACAGCAAGACTTAGAAAGAATCATTTGCCTTCCTTTCCTAAAGCAAAGGCCGTATACTGCTTTTTTGGGTTTTCTGCATTTATGAGCTCTGAATACTTGAGTTCCTTCAAGGTAAGATTTGTGT
Source organism: Noctilio leporinus (assembly GCA_004026585.1). Classification (NCBI taxonomy): domain Eukaryota; kingdom Metazoa; phylum Chordata; class Mammalia; order Chiroptera; family Noctilionidae; genus Noctilio; species Noctilio leporinus. Next base: position 396,983 of record PVIW01000263.1, read on the forward strand.
TTTATGCACCTTTCTAATTCTGCCGGCTTATCTCACGGCTTGTCCCACAATACATGCACAGAAAATGTTCAAGGAAAGAATGGGTGAATGAGTACATCTCGCCCTCCTCCATCTCCTAGTGCTCTTCCATCCCTTATAGTTTCGTGAAGGTACTTCCCGCCTTCATGCTGCTGGGCATGCCCTTCCCTTTTGTCTGCCTACAAACTCTCTCCATCCTTTAAAATTCAGCTTATGGTTTTGTGGGCTCCTACATTCAAGACAGAATTAGACGGAACTGATATTGCCTTCTTAGTACTCCCATGTAACCTTATACAAAACTCTACCATGACACAGCTCATCAGCTTGAATTACTTGCTTTTCCATCTCCTTTAGTCCTCAGGGCCAGGCCTGATAAGCTTTATTGACTACATGGTGTCAAGGGAATATGTTATAATGTGGGGGCCGAACATGAGAAGGCAGCAGAATCTGCCTCCATGAGGTGGGGCTCCTACTTCCTCTGTTTGTTTATATACTTGTATCCTGAAGAAATATGGCTGTTTACACAATTACAGAACAATTGCAAGTGTGACTTATGGCCTTATAATTTCTGTAGCTCATTTCATATACTCCAAAGTTTCAAAGACAATTTAATTTTTTTCTTTCTCTGAGACAAGAACCTTAAGTTGTTGCATGAAAGGAAAGAGTGCATTATAGCCCAGGGGCATGCCATCCTGAGTTTCCCACACTGGGTCTTACTCAATACATGTCAGTGATTATCTGCTGACTGAACAAACATCCTGGTTTCTGGGCAGTTCCTCGCTCAGAAATCCTCAGAGGCTGCCCCATTCCTACTGGTCTATTGCCATCTCCGCAGCCTGACACTCAAGTTCCTTCAGGCAATGATGCCAACCTCCCCGTACAGACCCGTCCGCTATCCCTGGATGCCACACCTCTCTCACTGATTGCAAACTGGGCTACTGGGGGGATGGTTCTTGGCTCCACAGAGGGTATCTTCTATGGGCCGGAAAAACTTTTGTCTGGGGACTTTGAGGCTTCCCTTTGGGAGAATTTCAGGATGAGACAGCTAAAGAACTGCACAGATAGAAGGGGCATGCCAGAGATGCTTTGACAAGTGACTAGAAATGAACAACCCATTCTTAAAAATGACCTGAAGCATCGATATGGTGTTGGCGAGGGATAGCTTTTGGGACAGCTGCCCCATTCAGCCGAAGGGCTGTATTGGTTGCAACCCTAACACGCTCAGTCTGGGAGTCCGTCCTCACATAAGGAAGGTGACAACAAAAACTGCCAGCTTGGCCCTCGTGGTCCAGCAAGAACAGGATGAGAAAGGAGCTAATAGAGCATCAAAATATTGAGTTTAATGTGCTGCTCATGAAACCTCAACTTCTTGAGACAGGAGAAAGCGCTGCCTGTGCTCATAGTCAGCCTTGTACTTGACTTTCCTGGTCCAAGTTGCACTGTGTTGTACTCACCTGTTTCTATGGTCAAATTTCCCAAGAGATCAAAAGCTTCTTAAGGACAAACGGTTTCCCAATGCAGTGTTTGACACATGAATGAATGAATGAATGAATGAATGACTGTCTATACTAGTTACATACGCTTATTTTACCACTAGATGGCAAATATTCATTGGAAAGTCCTGCTCTAAATTGTCTCAGAAACAGTCTAGTGAAAACTACGTATGTTTTTCAAGTAAACAGGATGAGTCCATACACAGTACAATTCTCAGGGCTGCCTATTCCTCTTCTCTATTAGCAGAGAGAAAAGCAAGCACCAGTACAGATGTCAGGGCTCCAGGCTGCAGATCTGCACTGCCATTAGCATTTGGGTAAGTCACATATATTTTTCTGAGCCTCAGTTTTGTCATCTAAAACTAAAACATGATTCCCCAGTCAGGGCACATAACCAGGGTGCAAGCCAGGTCTCCAGCCAGGTCCATATCTGGAGGCAGGTGAAAGGCAACCATACATTGATATTTCTTTCCCTTTCTTCCTCCCTTCCTGCCCTTCTCTCTAAAAATAATGAATAAAATCTTAAAATATATATAAACAAAAACAAAAACAAAAACAAACAGTGGTCTCTGGTAACCTCAGATAGCATTTATTAACATTCATGTATCCTAGACCCTGACTCAGGTACTGAAGGTAAAGACATGACTAAGAAATGGTCCTTGCTTCTAAAACAATGCTTCCCCACTTTGTAGTGAAAGATTAGTTCATTGTTGTCATTTTACAAAATATCTAATCTGTTGCAGATCATATTTGGTAAAGATTAAAATGTAATAGTAGGCCCTGGCTGGTAGCACAGTGGATAAGGCGCTGGCCTGCGAACCCAAAGGTCACAGGTTCAATTCCCCAGCCAGGGCACATAACAAGTTTGCAAGCCAGGTCTCCAGTCAGGTCTGTGGCTGGAGGCAGGTGAAAAGCAACCATACATTGATGTCTCTCTCCCTCTCTCCCTTCCCCTCTTTCTAAAAATAATGAAATAAAATCTAATAAAAAAAAAAGTAATAGTAAAAAGTAAAAGAAACAGTGAAAGCATATAAAATTCAAGTTCTGATATTCTTATTACTAGATTCAGTGAAATTGTTAAATTGTCATTTTCAAGCGCTTATTCTTAACTTTTGGGCTTAGTGCATTGTGGACTAGTTGCAAATGGTCTGTGGATAGGCACCACCCACAGATTGCATTTTGTGTAATGCTGGCTTAGGAGCTCACTCTCAAAAGAGTAGTAGCTCAGGCCCTGACTGGTGGTGCAGTGGATAAGGCACTGGCCTGTGAATCCAAAGGTTGATGGTTCCATTCCCAGTTAGGGCACATAACCAGTTTGCAAGCCAGGTCTCCAGCCAGGTCCATGGCTGAAGGCAGGTGAAAGGCAACCATACACTGATGTCTCTCTCCCTCTCTGCCTCTCTCCCTACCCCTCTCTCTAAAAATAATAAATAAAATCTTTAAAAAAAAAAAAAAGAGCAGCTCACACCAGAGTCCCATGAATTGGGACAGTTCACAGACAAGGTTCTGTCTTCTGTAGGGTAGTAAACATGAAGCATGTAGAAACTGCCTGGTAGTTTTGTAGGTGAAGAGGGGGTGTCTGTGATCATTCCTGGAGCTTTTCTGGGGAAAGTTCTGGCCAGTCCTTTCTGACCTGTGAAGGAATCAGGCCTCCTTAGGCCCAGTAACAGCCAACACACCAGAAGGGACTTTGTGCCCCTCCCAGCCTTTCTCATGCTGCCTGAGCTTCTGAGATCTCCCTGTTTGTGGCCTAATGCCTCTGACCTAAGGCCAGGTACCAATTTTACCTTTGCTTTCCTCCTTGGCCACAACTGATACTCCTTCTCTGAGTAATTGCTTTGGGCCATGTAGATTATGAATCTCTAACTCTGAGTAGTGTAGTCCCTGGTACCAGGTCTTAACTGGGGTGTTGGGGACCATACTGGCATCAGGTTGGCCTGACTTGGTGTGTAGAGTCTAGACAAGCTCTGTTGGTCACCAGGATGAATGAAAACAATTCACCGAGAACACATGTATGTGTTTCTTCATGTAGCGTCTTTTGAAGATTCTCAGACTTGAGGGTTTCGCTTATTTCAACTTAGAAACAATCAGTTTTTGAATATGTACTGCAAAAACAAGGGATAATAGGTCTGTGGACAGGCACCACCCACAGATTGCATTTTGTGCAAGATGGAGGCATAGGTAGACACTTTGCCTCCTCACATAATCATGGAGAGAATTACAAACAGGTCTCAAAACAAATAACTACCAGAACCATCAGAAAATTGAGCTAAATGGAAGTCTGGCAACCAAGGAGTTAAAGAAGCCACATTCACCCAGACAGGTAGGAGGGGTAGAGTTGTGGAGGTGGGTACAAAGGTGCAGAGACATGGTGTGGTATGGAGAGATGGTGTTGGCAGCAGAACAGATGGTCCCACATTCACTTGTGGTGGGTAAAAATGAGGAGGGATGCCTTCGGACCCAGCCATCCCAGCCCCAGGCTAGAACACACAGCCCAGGATTCCAGCACTGGGATGATAAAGCACCATAACTTCTGGCTATAAAAACCAGTGGGGGGTTGGAGCAGAGGAAGAAACTGCTGGATTTTCAGGAGACTCCATTTAAAGGGCCCACACAGACTTAGAATGTACACAAACCCACTCATTCTGGGATTCACCACAAGGCCAACAGTTGGAAGGGTGCCAGTCACATATGGGAAGTGGGTGAAATAACTGGAAACTGGGCAAGTGCCAGGCAAATCTCCAGAAGCCACAAAGTGGCACTGTTCCCTCTTCCAACCCTCCCTTCACACCCAGCCACAAAGTGGAGGATCAGTTATCTCACCCTGAAAAGGACCTAAGGCTTCACCCCAGGTAATTATTTACAGGTGCCATTTCAAAGACAGAATCAAAGCAGCTCTACCTAATACACAGAGATGAACACAGGAAGCTGTTGAATTGAAGAGGCAAAAAATACGGCCCAAATGAGAGAACATAACAAAACCCCAGAAAAAGAACTAAATGAAACCGATATATTGCCATCCTATCAGATGCAGAGTTCAAAGCACTGGTGATCAAGGTGCTAAAAGAACTCAGTGAGTATGGCAAAAACATAAAGGAAAAAATGAAGGTTACACTAAGTGAAATAAAGACAAATTTATAGGGAATAAACAGATGAAGCCAAGACTCAAATCAATGATTTGGAACATAAGGAAGAAAAAAGCATTCTATCACAACAGCAGGAAGAAAAGAGAATTTTAACAAAATGAGGAGAGGCTTAGGAACCTCTAGAGCAACTTCAACTGTACCAACGTGTGGATCATAGGGGTGCCAGAAGGAGAAGAGAAAGAGCAAGAAATTAAAAACTTATTTGAAAAGACAATGAAAGAAAACTTCCCCAATTTGGTGAAAGAAGTCGACATAGAAGTCCAGGAAGCACAAAGAGCCCCACGCAAGATGAACCACCCAAAGTGGACCACACCAAGACACAGCATAATTAAAATGCCAAAGGTTAAAGATAAAGAAAGAATCTTAAAATCAGCAAGAGAAAAGCAGAGACTTACTTATAGAAGAGTTCCCAGACTGTCAGCTGATTTCTCAAAAGAAACTTTGCAGGCCCAAACCAGCTAGTGAAAAGTATTCAGAGTGATGGAAAGCAAGGACCTACAACCAAGATGATTCTATCCAGTAAAGCTATCATTTAGAATGGGAGGGCAGATAAAATGCTTCTCAGACAAGGTAAAGCTAAAGGAGTTCATCATCACCCAACCATTTTTACATGAAGTGTTAAAGGAACTCATTTAAGAGAAAGAAGAAGATCAAAACTATGAACATTAAAGGAGCAACAACTTCACAACTATCAACAACTGAATCTAAAAAACAAACTAAGCAAACAACCCGAACAGAAACAGAACAATAGATGTGGAAATCATTTGGAGGGTTATTAGCTGGGCGGTGGAGGGGGGAGAATGGTGAGAATTGACATTGACTAAGTGGGAAGGATTGCTGGAGGGAAGGGGGTTACTGGGCATAGGGAGGCAAAGGGGGAAATATAGGACAACTGTAATAGCATAATTGATAAAATGTATTTTAAAATGAAACAAAATTCACAAGGTACCAAAGGCAATGCAATGAAAGGTTTTCCTTCTGTTCCTATTCCACAAGCTCCGTCCCCATTTCAGAAGCAACCACCATTAATAGTCATATAAATCCTTCAAGCAATGTACGCATACGTCTTCAAAAAGATAACACAAATGGAACAGACTATACATACTTGGCTGCACCTTCTGTTTTAATGAAATGACTAGTCTTGGCAATGTTTCATCTCACATTTTTATTTTTTATTTAACTGGTTTCTCCTATTAATGGATATTTAAAATTTCCCATGCTTTCTGCTATAAATAATGCTCAATATACTGCATGAGCTTATGCGTATCTGCACATATAAATTCCTGGATAGGAACTACTGAGTCCGCAAAGTTGTACCAATCTGCACTGCCACATTGGTATATTAAAGTCTCTACTTTTCTGTTTCTCTATAAACTGTAGCTCTGAATGAATTTGCATTTGTGTAAATTTAAGTAAAGTTGAGCATCTTTGAAAAAATATAAAAGCCATCTAATTTCCTTTTTTGAGAATTGTCCATGTTTTTCGATCACTCTTTCTATTGGTTTATTGGTCTTTCAAAATTGACCCATAGGAGCTCTTTACATACTAAAGAAATTAGCTGTCTGATTATTGTATGAGCTACAAATGTTTTCTCCCACTTCATCTTTCATCTTTTTAAAATAATTTTTTTCACAATTAAAGAAATATTTTTAGTTTACTTCATCAGTATTTTATGACCTCTGAGTTTTGTAACATGCTTAGAAGGGATTTTGCTCTAAATTAGAAAACTGATTCTCTCATGTTTTCTTCATTTTAAAATATTTCACCTTTTATATGTTTGCAGTATATTTTACTTTAAGGGTTGAGGTATGGAACAAACTTTTTCCCATGGTTTCCCATAGCTGTGTCATTATCATTTATTTAACAATTCATCTTTCTCCAGCTGATTGAAATTACACTTTTTAAATATATATAATTTAAATGAACTTGGGTCTGTTTCTGGACTTTCTAGTGTATTCTACTAATCTGCCTATTCATGCTCTAGTTTCATACAGTTTTATTTAATGTAGTTTGATAATGTAATTTTAATATCTGTTTTAGCTCGTCTTCTCTCCCCTTCTCTCCCCAGATCATTATTCTTATTAGGTATTTGAGTATTCTTGACTATTTGGTTCTTCCACAGAATTAATCTGTATGATTTAAAAAATTATTTGATTTTCTTTGGGAGCAGTGCAGTACATTTACAGGTTGTTTGTAGTATTGGTCTTTTTGTAACATTCAGTTTCATATCAAAGTCTTGTTTATTTAAATGACATTTTTGTACATGTACAAATACTACAAAAGGGCATATGGTGAGATGTGAACACATCTTTCAGTTCTAACCCCTGGTCTCCTGGTTTGCTCTAGAGACAATCAGCTTCTGCTGTGTGATCACAGAAAAATTCTATGCATATAAAATTCTATATGTGCATATAACCATTTGACTCGGATCCACCTCCTTTTTTCCCCAGACAACAGAAAGCTAGAGATACTGTTTTGTCTTCCCCCTGAATAACACTCACTACAGAACATTCTGTATCAGTATACACAGATCCGCTTTGTTCTTTTTAATTGTTGCATGGCAGCCAGTCCTCTATTGATAAAAACTTCTTTCCATTACTTATTTTTACAAGCAATGTTGGAATAAATACCCTTCTTCATATACCTTTGTGTGAGAATATTTTTGAAAGACAAATTCCTAAATAGAGAATTACTATGCTGAGATGTAAATAAAATGTGCAAACAGTAATGTAAGTATATTCAATGCTACTTAAATGTACACTTAAAAATTAAGGTAAAAATTGTTATGTTTTACCACAATAAAAAAAGTGAACAAGTTTTATAGGTATTGCCAAATGCCTTGGAAATCTTAAGGCAAGTTATTAATTATTCCTCATTTACATTTGCCTTCAGTTTTAAATATTTTGTCTCAGTTGCTATAAAAAGAGATTTTTTGGTGTGACTTAAATAATCTGTAAGTTTTGAATAAAATTGTCCCACATTTCTCTCAAATGGAGACTCTCAGAAAAACTTCCAGGATTTGGTGATACTAGGTGTAAAAATGGCAGTGGGGTTAGAAATTCCTGTTAAGAGTCGAACTCCGTCTCCTTCCACTCAAGACAGCCGGCACTGGTTTTATTATAGAACAAGTATCACTGTGTCACTTTCGCTGCTTGTCCTACTGTGATTTTGATTTGTTTGAAGACTCAACTGAAAGCAACCAAGAGGTTTCATGTGACTCAAATCATACCTTTCAAATTATGTTCTAATTCTTGTTTCAAGTGTCTGTGACTGAGAATCATTAACCCCTTTCCTATGTCACTTTATTTCAATCAAACACAAGTGGCCACTTCTATGCACTCCATGGAGTGAAACCTTGGATGAGACAGGGAGGGACAAAGGAGGTATGGATGATGATGTTCATGCAACACAGACAAAAATGGGCACTCCTGGGGGTCTTGGAAAGTACTGTAGGTCTTTACAGATTATTTCTTGAGGAGGCTGCAGAGGGCACATTATATCATACACCATTCTGCCAAATGCACTGCTAAAATTTTTTCTTCTCAAATTTTTATTAAATGTATTGAGGTGACATTGGTTCACAGGGTCATATAGGTTTTGAGTGTACAATACTATGACATATGATCTGAATATTGCACTGTGTGCCCACCACTGAAAGTCAACCCGTCTTCTGTCACCATGTAGTAGGCACCCCTAACACCCCTCCCTTCCCCCTGTCAATCACCATACTGCTGTCTGTGCCCACGAGTTGCAGTTTTATGTCTCACATATGAGCAAAATCATATGGTTCTTAGCTTTTTCTGACTGACATTTCACTTAGCATGATATTCTCAAGGTCCATTTTGATGGTTCTTCTTTTAGAAATCAAAGTTACTAAATCCTTCTTTGGACCTCTCTCTTTTCTCCCTGATTTCCATTCCAAATGGCAGCTGCTCAAATATGTCTCTTCTCACTCCTTACGTTTCTAATGTTGTCTTAGCTTCCTGGCCTTATTTCTTCCCTCACTTCTTTTTTTGGTCTTCATTCTCAAGCAGATTTTATGTAGCACAGTTGACCACTTCTTTAAGTTGCATTCCCACCCACTAAAACAAAGGCATTATAAACACTTCATATTTAACATTTTGTCTGAATAATAAGAGAAATAATGAGCTCATACTTCAAGCCAGGGGCTGTATGTATGTTATTTCATATGCTGTTCATATTCTCATTACCACCATTTGCAAGTGAAGAATCTAGGGCTCAGGTGACCTACTCAAGGTCAAAGGCTTAGGAGACCACATTAAGTTTACCTATTTGTCTTGTACTATTTTCATGGTTCTTAAGGAACAAGGCATCAGGTGAAAAAGGCAAATAGGTGGTCTTGACAGTGCTCTTAGCCCTCATATCTTTTCTCTGCTCTCTGTCTTTCCAAATGTTTACACGTAGGTCTACTGGTGCCCTGTGATGCTGCCTTATTTGCCTAATCAATCTCTAGACCCAGTGTTTCTCATCTAATTGGCTTAGCTCTGCATCCTAGGGTTCTACTGATCTTCCCTCTCATTTGTGCTGAGTGTCTGTTCTTTAAGTGCTCCTCTCTCCTGCAGGCTTGACATCCTGCCCTGAATTCTAGTCCTCTGGCTGGGGTCCCATGACTTGGTCTAATTCTTGCCAATCCGCTGCTGCTCTGAAATGTTGATCAACTTACCTTCTACCTTCAATTCTCTTTTTCAGTATAAACATCCTTACCCACAACTCCTGTATGGAATAATTGGCTGGGTGGTTCTTATGTGGGGGTAGCCACTGGTTGGATATCTAATGCAGGGAAGACCAATGCACAGATTGTTCAATGATCAATCTGTCTTTCCAGCATTTCAACTAAGAATCACCCAAACTGTTCGCTATGGGAAGCCAAGAAAGAAAGTTGTATAGTCACCATTTGGCGCTATGTGCAACATAAATAAGCAGAGACAGCAGGTCTCTTGAGAAAGGATGGGGAAAGAGATTCACAGAGAAGAGCCTAGAAGAAAACAAAAACAAAAACATGTAGTTCTAGGGATGTTGGAGGTGGGGTGGGAGGGGAGAGCAATAATTCTAGTTACAGCTGTCCTGAGGCTTTTTTGCACTCCATGTCAGCTTGTGTTCTTCTGAGTTCTACCTTCTCCCTATGACAGTTTCCTTTGTCCTTGAGTGAGCTTCAGTGGGCTGCTGTTGCTTGCAGACTTCACTGGATCACCTCTTTCCTTAGGTTGGAAGACTTGTCTGCATTTCTACACACTGGCCGATGTCCCAGGGCACATGGGAACATCTCTCTGTTCTTGGCCATCTCTGGGCCTTGTTTCTGGAGGTGGCACTGAATAAGCTCCTGAGGGCATCCAGACAAGGGTGTTCCAAGAAGAGGGAAGAGTGGGAGCACGGGAACAGGGTGGGAATGGGTGTGGAGTTTTGTTGTGTCTCCTTTTTTATTTGAGGGCATAGCTATTGTCCTCAAATTATTTAAGGCCAACTTTGGGACACAGGGTTAGGGTATTTAGGGGGTGACCTTGTTGGGTAGAGGGAGGAAGGGCAGGCAGAGGCAGAGCCTGGGGGATGGCAAATAAATTGTGTTCTCACCCTGTGGGCATCCTTTCTCAGGCTAAGGAGTCCTGTGATGAACTTGAACCTTTAGAAATGTTTACTTTTCTAGCTCCTGCAGGGCTCTTTGGGATTGGGACAAACTGCTTACGTCACTGATTAGGAAATGAAGAACAAGAATGAAAACATGGTAGTTATAGGTAATGTTTAGTGAGCACTTTCTATAGGGCAGGCTCTGCTGCAAGCACTTTGCACATATCCACTCACTTGGTCCTCACAGTAACTATGAAGCCGGCACTACTACTATTCTTATCTTGTAGAAGAAGAAACTGAGGCACAGAGGGGTTAAGTAACATGGTGGAGCCAGGATTTAAGCCCAAGAAATTTGTATTCAGACCCAATGCTTATAGCTATTAATACTACTTCTCACTAGCACTGAAGATCACTGGAGCTTTATTTTTAGTGTGTGTGTGTGTATGTGTGTGACTTTCAACCAGGTGAGGCATCATGCCATAACCCATGGAAAACATCAGAAATAGGCAGTGGCTTGCATTAGTGGAAAGTGATAAAATTTTAGGAGAGCAATCAAGAAAAATAAAAGTTTAGTAGATATATATCATCTCTAAAGATTTAGAGAAGATGAAAATAAAATTTCTTAAACCTAGAAAGGCCAGTTTCCAGGGCCTTATAAACTGCTTCAATTTTAAAGAAAAAGAACACCTGCTTATTTATTGATTCTTGTGCCATAGGTGGTACGATCATCCTATGGGCTGGCTTAAGTGATCTGCCAAAGCAGGGCCTCCTGAAGATGAAACAATCGATTCCTGTATTAGGTCCTGCCGTTACCTGACCTCTTACCAGCAGGGAAGCCTCGAGTCCAGAGATACCTAAAAGCTGACGTGTTTTACTCTAGTGCATTTTTGTCATGAGTGAGTGGCCACTCACAGCTCATGGTTTATGTAAAAGACATCTGTGGTTTGCTTGCTGATGAACCGATTTAGATATTTGTTTGCATCCACTATGTAGGAGACACTGTGTTAGGTGCTGGAGATACTGAGTGGGCATCTGGAAACACTAAACACTGAGCTGAAGCAGAAGGTCCTCCCTTTTGCTACAAACGTAGAAATGCTAGACCAAATGTAATAAGACAAATTTTTAATGATACCTAACTGAGTTTAGAAAATTCCTAGATGCCTGAAATGGGAAGGAAAATCAAAAGCAGGCCAATGAGCAGAAGCCAGGACATGGTGACCTGTCTGGGTTGTGGACCAGAACACGGGCCTTAGAGCCAGAGGTGGTTTTTTGTTTTGTTTTGTTTTTTAAATATTTTATTTATTTATTTTTAGAGAGGGGAAGGGAGGGAGGAGAGGGAGAGAAAAATCATGTGTGGTTGCCTCCTGCATGCCCTGCACTGGGGACCTGGCCCACAACCCCGGCAAATGCCCTGTCCAGAAATCGAACTGGTGACCCTTCAGTTAGCAGGCCAGTGCTCAATCCACTGAGCCACACCAGCCAGGGCTAGAGGTGGAGGTTTTTAAGCCCTGAGAAGAGAGGGGACTGGGGTGGGGGTGGGGGGATATGTGGAGGGGGTGGGGGCATCTTGCAATGGTAGGCAGTGAGCTTTCCAAAGGTAGGCAGTGAGCCTGGATGCCTGCAGGCTGCCCTTTTTATGAACAGAGCATGAGAAAACTCTCCAGCCATCACCTGGGAAGGAGGCAAGGAAGCAAGATCTCTGTCCAGGCCCTTGAGTAAAATTCACCTTCAAGGAATGGAAGCTCTTGCCTCTTCCACTTATGAACAGAGTTCATGTTTATATTGGCCAAGTAGTGGGGGAATTCCACACTGGTAAATGGCATAAAAACTCAGGTGGACAAGATGAAGATACAATGAATGTCACCTCAAGGAGACACCACAACTTGAGCAGAGACTCCCACTGGGGACAAAAAGAAAAGAAAAACACCCCTAGAGATGAGCAAACAGTCTATATCCAATGAGAAAACTAGTGATAAGGAGAGAGGGAGCAAATTCAACTCTAAGAAACATTAGTCCTTAAGGCCCTGAGATAACTGAATAATCTGAAGGAGGCAATTAGACATGTTTACAACTGAAGAGGTAAAAGTAACCATAATTAAACAGTAGAATGAAATACAGTGAGGAAAGCCAAATGCGTGCCTGCCTTTAGGAGACCTGTCTCCTGCTCGGGAGAGGGAAGGGAACAGCAGTGACGCCTGGGGTGATGCAGAAAATGGCACATTGAACTGTCACATTCCAGTGTCTGCGTTTCCCCAGCTGATGCAGAAAGGCCCCTAAAGGAAGTTGATGATTTCTAAATGGCTATCTAAGTAACTATCTGCCTCTCCACCCACTGAGTATCTGCAGCACGGAGATAAAGCATCCCTATGGTTAACTCTCTGGCCTCACGTGCCTCATTGCCCCTCACTCCCTCCTCTTGCCACACCAGTCTTCTCTTAGGTCTGTAAGCCAAATAAGCTCATTTCTACATCTGGGTCTTTGCACATGTGGCTGCCACCATCTAGAATGATTTTTTCCTTATGCTTTTCTTTATGGACTCAGCTTCATGGTCATGCCTCAGGAAAACCTTTCCTGACCATATGCCTAAAAAGGTCCCTCTCTACCCCTGTTCTCTATGTTACCCCCTATTTCTTTTCACTTATAATTATTTAATTTTTTTCTTCGTCTCCCCTGTTAGAATGTAGGCTCCATGAAGGCAGGAAATGAACTGATCACATCATTTCTAATGACTGGCATTTAGTAGGTATTTAATATATTTATTGAATAAATAAATTTATACACTTAATTGGGGGTGTGGCATGACCTGATTCTTGTTCATAAAGTGGCCCTGGGGCAGTGTGAATATCAGAAGGGAAAGGAGGTAACTGGGTGAATTTAAGAGCGAAGGTGGAAGTTAGGATAGGAGGTAGAATCAAGAATGATGCCTAGGTTTCTAGTAAAAATAACATGGTGAATGGGGCACCATCTTTGGCCAGAAGACAAGAGAAAACCAGACACCCGATACCCATGCCATAAATACATACTTGATGAGGAAGAATAGTCTTGGTACGTTTTCCTAACAATGAATATACAACAGCTTACTTTCTGTTCTGGGACATACCTACAGGTGTGAGTTACTGTTTCCTATTGCCTCGACCTGCCTTGCATTACCCCACCAGGGCTTGCCAGGCTGACCCACAGCCCCCACCAGAGCATGTTTTCTTCTGTCTCCCTGCTAAGGAGTGTGCACCGTGCCCTTCCCTTGCTCTCACCAGCCACCAGTGTCATTATTGTCAATAATGCTGCTGTAATTTTTCATTAATTTTCTTGGTGTTTTGTAATTATATTAACATTAAAATTTACACTCATGATATTATTACAATTTCCCACCACTAATGGGATTATTAGCTTGTTTATTTCTTTGAAAGCCATCAGCATACGATTCACCTCCAACAACATCTACTGTGATTTTTAATGCCCTTGAAACTTGCAGTGAGTGATAAGTCTATAATAAGAAAATGCTGGTAAGCATATAAATGTCTTTCTTGGGAATAGAGGGCTTTTTATTTTCATCCTGGTTGGACTTAGGTTCTTTGTTAGAGTGATTGGTAGGATATAAAGTATTAAAGGCTGAGAACACTGTGTTAGTTTGTAGATGTGTTCAAACAAGTTCCCATTTATTCAGAGGATACTTTTATATTCTAGGAGGATTCACATCCCTGCTCCTTTTTATGTTCTTTCTTACCTGACTTACATAAAAATATAATAAGTTGGGTGTTATAACCATGAATTGTTTGGAAGTGAAGTCAGCCTTGAAATCACTCTACCCAACCGACTTTCCAAGAAGCTGGGGAGTTCAATGTGCTGTGAATGGAGCTCTGGACACAGGGCTTATTTCAGAGGCAGGGGAAGGAGTTCCTCTGTTGGGCAGCTCTCTGGGGTGGGAAAGGCAGATGGATAGGGCCAGTTTCATGGATGTGTGACCTGCACATTCTCAGGACTCCATGTTGTGAAATTCACAGCATCGCCATCTTGAAAGTCTTAACAAGTTTTGAACAAGGCAACTGACATTTACATAAGACCTTGGAAATTTCATGTGTACAGGATTTGGAGCCACACAGACTTGGGGTCAAGCTCTGGTATTCTCTAGCAGTTTCTTTATCTGTAAAACGGATAATATACTGTCTTCTCAAACTACATGTGAGAGTTAAAAGTACACGTCCAGTACCCAGGGGAGCTGAAAGGAGGTGATATATCCTGAGATATGCTTAGTGAAATTTTTAACCAAGTGTGCAGTGTCCATGATGAATTTACCACTATAACTTAATGTCAGGAACACAAGGCACCTGGGACCAGGAGACATTGCTTGTGTGGTACAGAAGCTAATCCCAGGTGTGCTGGTTAAGAACACACCAAGCAAGGAATGTTTTCCTGAGAGGGACATCCTAAGGCTGAGGGTCCCACCCATCAGTTATCAACCTTTTACTGCTATGACACATGTCAGACAATGTTCACCAGCACAGCAGGGTCTCAGTTTCTCACAATTCTTACCTGCTTCCTTTTTTTCCAGAAACCTCTCAATATAACCAACACGTGAGACTGGCATGATTATGAAGATGCCCTTGCCCTTGATTTAAATTATTTGCAAACTTTAGTATTTCAATTTTGTCACAAAGGGTTTTCACCATACCGCAAACAGAACTTGACAAGAAAGCGTATCACAATTCCATGCTTGGGAATTAGAAATAATGACCCTCAGGATCCCAAATGAGGAATTCCCCCCACCCACCATGACAAGTCGAAGAGACCAGGACCAATATCGGGCCCTCTATGACTTTCAGGTGTATGTGGCTGTGCTGTACCCTGAATGGGTGACACCAGTTCTGAGGGACAATAGCCAGAATCAGAGAAACACTAAGCTGGTCAGCTAGCATTGTGATGAACAACTTGCAATCTTAAAACATTTGGTTCAACGTTTTTTTCTTTCAAGAATGGAGAAAAGTCTTTAAATCAAATTAATAAGAAACATAAACTAATTCCTGGTCATTTTTGGACTTGGTTACGAGAAGATTACTCAGGATTTTATAGGAGTCAGGGTGACCTTTGTTGCATTCAGTTTAGAGTTTGTGGGCGGCTGGGAAGCCAGATGTTTGACTTCATGGGGAAGCACCTCAATTAGCTGTACTACTCAGTACTCTGGGCACACGCACATCATGCCACATGGGCCAGTGTCTCAGGAGACGTGGGGCAGCCACACAGTGACCTGTCTATGAAATGACTACATTCTGAGCACAGTTTGCTCTTTCTTTATTTTCTCTTGAGTGCTTGTGGGCACTGAGACGTGGCTGCCCACTGAGCTATCTTTCTGGCCCAATGGGTTATTGTGGGCAGTGATGACCAAAGCTGGACCATCCCCTTTCCACAAGGCAGCCTGTGGATGGCCATTGAAACACAGCAGCTTTTCTTCCAAGACCCCTAATCAGAATGACAGGCTATTTCTCCTTTGTCTCTCAGTGTTATGAGTAAGGACTTAAATAATGGTACAGTTTGAGGGCCCACAAAACATGGCACATGGCACCTAAAAGATGCTTCAGTCTCTAATGATTATGACTGATGACCCAACTAATTTATCAAATACCTTAAGATATAGTTGCAAGAGTATGTGCTAATATAGAAATGTTTATTTTTGGAAATGGCAATTTTGGCTTAGACAACTTGGATGCCACTCCCCGACCCTCTCAGGGATCATAGTAAGTAAACCACAATCGACCACATTGACTTTCAGAAAAGCAGAGACATGGAGTCCCAATGATGTGGCCACCGCAGCTGCTTTTAGCATATACTGAAGAAGACACAAATGCAATCAAGGGATGACAATAAGGTGGACATTGGTGCCTCTGTCCTCAACCTAATCCAAACCTTCCAGACTCAGCACAGAGATTTTGCTTTCTATGGTACCAATTTTCCGGCATATTGTACTATACATTTCAAGCTCCTGGGAAAGAATTCTAAAGAATGCTTTGATTGTCCTTCT
Organism: Noctilio leporinus; assembly: GCA_004026585.1. Lineage (NCBI taxonomy): Eukaryota > Metazoa > Chordata > Mammalia > Chiroptera > Noctilionidae > Noctilio > Noctilio leporinus. The sequence goes on from PVIW01000263.1 coordinate 413,236, forward strand.
GTTTTGGGATTATTCTGTGATTGTTTTCCTTACCTGTTGTCGAATTTCTTCCTCCATCTTTACCGGCGAGCCCAGTTCTGCAACTTGTTTGACGCCTTCACTTGCATAGCCTCCATATTCCCACAGCACATAATTCTTGGAGTGGGATCCACCAATGATTGCAGACCAGTGATTGGCCCGGCCTAGGAAAGCCAAAAAGGATGCAGGTATCAGTGTGGCTGTGGCTAAAACTCAACTCCCTTAAATGATGGGCAGGAGGTGTAATTGGACAGTGATTCGACCAGAACTGGCTCTGTACCTGCTCAGTGTTAGGCCCTGTGCTATTCAGTGATGAACAAGACAGTCCCTGTAAACAAGTAAGTCTTGGGAATATGCAGACAGGGCAACAGTAGAGGCCTGAACAAGACACAGAGGCAGCCAGAATGATTTCTTCTGCTTGGGAGCATTTTCAGAGAAGGGGACAGCTGAGAGAATTTCAAAGACTGATGAGAACTGTAAGACAGAATAGAGAGAACAAGCTATTTCTAGCAGATGAAGAAAGATTAAACAACATGGTATGTTTGAGGAACCATAAGTAATTTGGCGTTGCTGTGTCACAGACAGTCATGGGAAGAGATGGGAAATGATGACAGGAAGTAGGAAGATGCCCGCTCATGGATGGCCTTGTTCTAAGTACTTCAGGAGTTTTGGATGCCATTTGAAAGGGTCTGAAACCACTAAGGGTTCTGAGTAGGGGAATGACATGATCGCATTTGAATTTCAGATTAGTCCTCCAGGCAGCAGCGGAAAGAATGCATTAGAGGGAGCAAAATTGGAGCACAGAGCTGGGTAGGTCATCAAGGAGCAAGAGCCAAGGGATTGCGTGTAAAATAGACTTAGCAATTCTGGGGAATAAGCCTTGCTTTCTGTAGGGGGCTTTTATGTACCTTGCAGGGTAAGAGAGGGGGAGGGCAGGCAGGCTAGCCATGTTAAAGGATGGGAAGGCATCTGAGATATGAGGAGGTGACCAGTCCACTGTGGTTTGGTGAAGCTCATGTAGGATGATAACTGTCATGGTATACAGGTGGGAACTAATGGTTGACTCAAGAGGAGAACAGAATAAGGTCTGAGTGGGACCAAGATAAATTTTTTTCAAGTCCCAGGAAGAGGAAAAAGAGGAACAGGGTCAACACCACGTGACACTGCATTTGTTTTGCATGTGATGAATATAGACATGTATATATTTCTTACTAAGTTACATATAGTTCATCATAAGGTTGGCTTAGTTCTCCACCATTCTTTGGTTGGGCTTATAATGTCTCAACTTAAAGAACATTTTCAGGCATAGCAAAGGGGAAACATTGAACTGGGTGGACTCAACTGACATTTGTAGTTCATCACCCTGTGGCCCAGAGTGGGCATAACTCTCCACTCCACCCCACCACTTCAGAAAACGTTTGTCAACAGGGCCTGATCCTGTGTGCCACCTGCTATCCTATGGCCTCTGCTTGCAGGGACACATGAAGGCAATGGGTACCAAGCCAGCCCCCTGGCCTGCTGAGGGTAGCCTTTCCCCTCCCCAAGCAAAAGATATCACTATATGGATCTGCCCAACTGCTCGTCTGTTATTCCCCACACATGAGGGAAATGCAAACTTGTGTTTATCTCTCATATCCCTAGAGGAGACAGATGGAGATGCTGCCAGCTATTTCTTTAACTCACTTCCTAGCTGTCACCTAAGCCAAGAGCACTGCTAATGTAAGCAAGAGAAGCAAGAGCAAGGGACTACTGCTGGCCTTTGGTTCATGATGTGATCTCAGGAAGACCAGTTTGAGTATCTGCAAGAACAAGGGACTAGTGCTGGCCTTTGGTTCATGATGTGATCTCAGGGAGACCAGTTTCAGTATCTCTTGGTTCCCCCAATCTGTTCCATCAAAATTCCCTGCCTTGCTTCAGACCTATCCTACCTGCAGTTTTGTGCTTTAGTGACATAGCCCATTTTGTTCCCTCTGTGCTTCCTTACTGTTGGCTTTGTCAACTCATTCTTTCTTCATGATTTACCCAGAATCCTCCTAAGACTACCCTAGAGGGACTTAAGCCCTTGGCTTCAGTCTTCCTCACAGATCACTTTTATAATCACTCACATGTCTTTTATCCTGTAGACTGTAAGATCCCTGATGGAGCCTGTTTGTAGTGCTGGATCCCCAGTACCTAGCACTGTGCCTGATGCATCCTAAGTGCTTTGTACACTTTCTAAAGCATTTCATCTAAACAATCCAATGGGAGGGTGGCAGTATATATGCTCGCAGTGTTTGGGAGCAGGTTTATACAGATTGGATTTGATGTGATTAAATTCAAGTGTCAGTTCAGCAGAGTTCCTGACACCTACTGGGCTAACACACTCAGCTATCTTGCATGCTATTAAGAAACAAACACCAACCAACAACAAAAACAAAGGCATTGGTCTTAGAGCCAGCAGACAGGGATGCAAATCCTGCCATTGCCTCTTCCTAGCTGTGGAACTTGGTCAAATTCCAATTACTTTATCTCCTTGGGTCTCAGCTTGCTCCTTTATAATTCAAAGATGATAATGCTTACCTTATCAGCCTATTATAAGAATTAAATTTGATTTCTGAAAAAAATGAGATCATATATGTGCAATCACTACTGGGAACACAATAGACACTCAATAATTACAGTTTCTTCCTTTCCTAGTTGTTAGGGAGACTATAAAAATGAGTAAAAAATGAGACTCCTTCAATTCAGAATAGGAGATAAGAAATAGACAATGTGAAACAGGATAACAGAATAAGAACAAGCACAATCATAGGGGATTAGGAGATGGGCCCAGATGAGTCTTTCTGGTTTATTCATTCAACTTCCATTAAGTACATGTCAAGTGCAGTGGCTGGCCCTGGGCACTGACAGGAATTAGATATGGTGCTTGCTCTGGAGGGGCTCACAGTTGAGGGGTGGGGAACAGATGGGTAAGCAGATTACTTACAATTAGGCATGGTCAGGGCTATTACAGAAATAAGAACACAGGGCACAGGGGATGGAGCCACTAACTACAAATTCCCTTAACACCCAAGCGTTTACATGTGCAGAGAAGCGAGTGCCTCGGGAATGGAATGCCTTTGTGTCTCATATCCTTGAATAAATGTCATTGCACCAGTTCAATCTTCTTGTCAATACAGTTGTAAGTTTTCTACAAAGGTCTTGCAACATACTACATTAATTCCCATTTCAACACATAGAATAGCATGAACCACATAACAGGTACCTTCAGAGCACTAGGCTACTGCGAGGGGCCAGACTACACCGTCCCTGATGGGACAAGATTGGCACCCATGGAAAAACAATCTGCAACATTAGGCCAATGATTTGACGTGAGGAGCAGTCATTCAGGTGCAGAATGATACAGGGAAGAAAAGCATGATGGCCAAGAGCCAGAAGATCTGGGCTCCAGGCCTCCATTTGTGCCCATGAACTAGTCATTCGATCTCTTAGACCCTGAGTTTGCCTTTTTAAAAGAATTGATTTTTCAACCACAGTTTACATTCAATACCATTTCACACCAGTTTCAGATGTACAATAGCAAAGTGGCCAAAAAAACCACGCACTCTACAGAGTGGTCCCCACACTGCACCAAGTGCCCACCTGGCCCCATACCCAGTTATCTTGACATATAATGAGATCACAGACAGTATATGTAATCACTACTGGCAACATTATATACCTCATCCTGCAACCTGCATCTCTGTGGCTATTCTGCAACTACCAAACTTGTACTGGGAAAATAGAGAATAATGACTAGGCCTGACTAGCTCCCAGAGTTGTGCAAAGTAATTGGACTAGTTTCGGGAAAAACAAAACAAAACAAAACCCAAAACAACTATACAAACTGTAAAGAACTGTACAAAACAGAGGTCTCTGAGTGATTACAGACAGAAACCACTACGGGAATCCACAAGAGGAATCTGAAACAAGGTGGAGGAGCTGGGAAAATTTCCCATGGGAAGACTGAGCGGTTAGGAAAAGGATTCTATTAAACAATAGATGAGAGGATTAAACACCTATTTGGTGTTAGGTATAATGTTTTCCTAGGTGTAAACCTCACTACAATCTCATTATCATCTCCAGGATAAGGACACCGAGACCCAGAGAAATTAAGGAGCCTACTAAAGCTCACAGAGCTAGTGACGGGCAGAGCTCGGGTTCACACCAGATCCACTTCATCCCAGAAGACACACTCTTTTCCCTATGTCCTATGGAGAGATCAGGAATCAGAGAAAATAATTTGGTGAGTGGAGAGTGAGAAGGCCAATAAATAAAATGAGAAGAAAGTCAGGCCCAGGTTATGGAGGGTACCGAGTGTCCGTCGTGGTAAATAGCATTGCCAAAGGGGAAAACATGATGGGAGTTGCCTTCTGAGAAGAATTACAAGACGGTAGCTACCTACTGAGCTGATACTATGTGCCAGGCACTGTGCCAAGGACTTGACCAATATTATTGCATTAAACACTAAGAAAAACCCCATTTTTGATATAGATGCTATCATAACTTTCATTTTCAAATGCGGAAACTTAGAGATGTTGAGTTAATCTATGATCACAGAACCAGGTGAGTGAGGACACTGGCAATGAGTTGGGTCTGTCTGGTGCCAGAGTCCAGTTCTTCCCCACCCCACGGCACCACATCTCTGACAGGACACACTCTGGGGGCCTCAGGGGGAGGGGACCAAATAGAAAACCATCAACGTTTCTGCATGAGTTGTGTAAGGTCTGGCTTAGGGCAGTGAAGGGAAAATGGGGACATGGGGTCAGAGGTCTGAGCCAGTAAGAGGGAAGATGGTACCGTCTTTGGGAGGCAGTTAGGTGAAATAGTTAAAACTCTGATTTGGGGATCAGGCTAACGTGTATTCTAGTCTCAGGTTTCAGACTTTCTAGACTGGGCAAGTTAATGAATCACTCTCAACCTCAGTTTCTTCTTCTATAAAGTAGAAACGTTGACATGACCACCCTCCTGGTGTTGTTCCGAGGTTGACGTAATGACTAGCGGCTGGCATGGAAACAGGCTTGATGCTAACAAATGCTGGCCCCTCAAATTAAACTGAAACAAGGCAGAGCAAACCCAGACACTTCCATAGATGGCATGGAAACCCAGAGGAATCTGATTGGGTGATTGGGTGGCCGTTTGATTTAGAACTGGTATACAGAGATGCAAGCACCTGAAAATGAAAAAATGGTAGAGAGTTGTCTAAATGTAACTCAGTAACCTGGTCCCTGCAGAATAAGGTAGTTAAACAAAATCCAGTAAATTGAGATACAGGATAGTTTAGACCCAAGTTCCACCATCCTCTAAGAAATAAGGGACGGGGGGAGAGAGAGAAAGAGAGAGAGAGAGAGAAGCCCCAGGTATTAGAAGGCCTGGGAATAGGGAACCAGCTAAATGCTTATGGTCTTCTTAAAGGAACACTCAGGGAGGCTGCTGCTATGGTCATTGGTGAAATGCTGGAGCTCCAGTCTTTGGGGCGGGAGAGAGGTACCAAGACTATCACCAGCTCCTTCTGTTCTCAGGTACAGCCACAGCTATTTGGCTTAGCACACCTCTTTCTGGCCCTTGGAGTGTTCAATTGGCCTACATATATCTGAGTCCAGACATTTACCCCCGGTAGCTTGGATGAGGCATAGATAGGACAGAGGCAGGTGAGAACCTGTGAGGAAGAAATGATTAGATACGTGAGTTTGAGATACTATTAGAAAACTAGGTGCATTGTCTAAAAAGCCATTCCAGGGACATGTATCCTGAATATATGGGTAGTAACATTATTTATGACATTTTTTTCTGTTGTCATTGCTGGTGGTAAATTACCAGCATTCACAATGATGCCTAAAAGGTCATAACTGATTAAAGAAGAAACGTGGCTGGCATTTTGTCTGGTCTGGGGAGGGGCACTCCACACAGTAGATGGATTCTCTGAGGTGTTCCACATATGGCAGGTGTTCTGTGACAGCCCAGATCTCCAGCGTTGACAGTGGCTGTATTCCCCTGCCAAGCCCAGTCCTGAAGAAAGCCATCCATTCATTTCCTTAACATCCATTTATAGCACTTCACTGGAGAATATTCTACAACTTGGTAACTGGGTTGCTACAGCCTCGTGTTTCCAACCTCAGCCTCAGCAAATCTTTTTCTGGGGGGGCGGGGTGGGGGGCGGGTAAGAGCTGAAACTTGCTTATAGTAGCAACACCAGAACTCCTCTAATCTCTAAGTCTTATCTTCCTCTCCCCCTTTTATCTCTTAGGAGATGAGATAAAAGACTTGCCACTTAAGTCTCCTGAAGACCAAGGTCAGTCCATCCACAGACTCATCCGTGCTCCATGCGGCCAGTGACCAATAGAAAAATGCCGTGGACCTGCCAGTTCTATTCATAAAAGTCATCTTGGATCTCACTTCCCTCCTGCCCTTGTTATTCTCATCCTAGGCTCAGTTCCAGAAGCTGCATGGTTCCTGACAGTTTGGATCTGGCTGCAGGACTTGGCTCCTCCAGGTTTGCCCCTGGGTGCTGCCCAGCACACAGATTGTACTTGCTCTGTGGCTCATCCTGCTCTTGGCTTCTTCAGAAACTTACTTTAACCAAGCTGTTCTGGTTTTCAGAATCTCACCCCTGTATGGCCTCCTACAAAAAGCTGTGTGTCAAGTAGGCCAGAAATTTCCCAGCTTTCTATCATTCATCTACCCTTTTTTCCTCCCTTAAGGTCTCAAAAGAAATGTCCCTTTTCCACTGCAGGACAAATCCTTGTACTTATGTAATTGGTTATATTCTTTTGTATTTCCTCTGAGGGCACCAATAATAACATTCTATTCTATCAATTAATTCATTGAATGAGCATTTACCAGGCATGTACTGTGTGCTAACTCAGGTGTCAGCAAGCTACAGCCTATTTCCTGTTTTTATTCCAATGAAGTTGGTTTATTTTTTAAAGATTTTATCCACCATTTTCAGAGAGAAGGGCAGGGAGGGAGGAAGAAAGGGAGAGAAGCATCAATGTATGGTTGCCTTTCACCTGCCTCCAGCTACAGACCTGGCTGGAGACCTGGCTTGTAACCTGGTTACGTGCCCTGGCTAGGAATCAAACCAGAGACTTTTGGGTTTGCAGGTCGGTGCCTATCCACTGAGCTACACCAGCCAGGGCTCCAATGAAGTTTTTTATTTATATATATTATTTATTACTGTTTATGGCTGCTTCATGCTGTAATGGCAGAGTCGAGTAGTTACAACAGAAAGACTGTCTGGCTGCAAACCCTAAAATATTTACTCTTTGGCCCTTTATGGAAAAAGTTTGCTAGAGCCTGTGCTACTTCAGGGAGACCCTGAGAAGAATCAACTTAGCCCCTGTCCTTCAGATGTTCAATCCGAGGGGTAGGGCTGGGAGCAAGAATGACAGGTCATAATAGCTGACTACAAAACTGCAATACAGCTTTGATAAAGACACACACAGAGTGATAGAAGTGCACACAAAAGGGGACATTTACCCCTGACTAAACCAGGAAAGTCTCCCTGGAGGTAAGGGTGATTGAGCAACATTCAGAAAGGTAAGTAGCAATTAGCAAGGCAATTAGGGGTAAGAAGAAGGGTATTTTTGCAGAAAGACAAATATGTGCTAAAGCAGAGCATAACTAAAAGCAGATACATGGCAAACCACAAGTAGGCCCAAATAGTGTGTGTGTGTGCGTGTGTGTGTGCATGTGTGCGTGTGCGTGTGTGCATGTGTGTGCGCGTGTGCGTGTGTGCGTGTGTATGTAATGAAGGGATGGTCGTAATGAAGCCATTCAGCCAGGCATATCACAAAGAGACACAAATGCCTTAACAGTAAGTTTATTTGATCTTGAAGGCAATGTGAAGCAGAGAGGAGAATAAGATAATACTGTCTAGAGACAATTCCCAAACCTGTATGTGCTCACACAACTTCTGCTTCTCACTCTTCTGTATAAATGGCAATGGACTGCCCTCCACTCATAATTATAAAACTGGGCAAAATATAGGAAACACCAGTTGTCAGATGTTGGAAAACAGACAGCAAAGGACTATGGCCCCTGAAAGAGGGAAACGTGAGAGGAGAGCCTTAGACTTGGCCTGAACATTTTCTGGTTTGTGGTGCAGGAAGGCGCAGCGCAGCAGAAGATGAGGGGATATGGGTGAAACTTGAGGCTGCGGAGGTAGGTAGGATTTACCGGTAAGAATGTCAGAGAGGAGGGAGCTCCACAGAGAAGGAAGATCATAAATATGCATAGGCATCTCCTGAAAGCTTTGACCAAACACCAAGTTACACACATGCAGAGTGAGATGCCACAAGGCCTGGGAGAGCATAGCTATTGGGGAGCTAAGAGATCCTGAAATTCACACAACACTAGAGATGTAGGAATTCTAACCATCCATATTGGGGAGAGATATGCTGACCCTTGGGCTTGGAACTGAGACCCTAGAAAAGCCACAACATAGTAAAACTACTTTATCCCTAGGGTAATGTTATTCTAGATTTACCTTCACAAAGCCTAGAAAACAAGCCTTGAAAGCAAATCAACCATCTGCCAGGTCAAAACACCAGTAAATCCAGGTACTTAATGTAGCATTTCCAAGGTCTCCCATACAATTAAAAATTGCTCATGTGGATAAGCACAAAAATATGGTCTATGACTGTAAAAAGTCAATAAAGAGAGTTTCTGGAGTAACAGAAATTTTGGAATTAGCATACCAGTGCTTCAATACACCTATTATCAATATGGTTCAAGGATTTTTAAAAAAAGGATGCATTTAATGAG
>PVIW01000263.1:422137-630884 GCA_004026585.1 Noctilio leporinus
AAAAAAAAAAAAAAAAAAAAAAAAAAAAAAAAAAAAAAAAGAAAAAAGAAAAAGAAATTGCAGTTTCAGTGGCTTTCAGAACAATAATAAGTAGTTTAACAATATGGGTAATTGGATTTCCAGAAGGAGAGGGTAGAGAAATTGAATTATAAAAATGTTTAGAGAAATAATGCCTGAAAATTGCCCAAATTCGATGAAAACTATCAATCAACAGTTCCAAAAAGCTCAATAAACCCCAAACAGGATTTTAAAAATTACACCTAGTTCTGGTCAGGTGACTCAGTTGGTTGGAGCACTGTCCTATGTGCCAAAAGTTTCCATGTTCGATTCCTGGTCAAGGCACATACCTACGTTGTGGGTTCAATCCCTGATCAGGGTGTGTCCTGGAGACAACTGACCAGATGTCTATCTGTCTGTCTCTGTCAGTATCTCTGTTTCTCTCTGCCTCTCTCTCCCTCTCTCTAAATTAATAAAATACATATCCTTGGGTGAAGATTAAAAAATATATATATACTTAGACACATTGTAACCAATTGATAATAACCAGAGAAAAAAGAGAACATCTTAAAACTAGTCAGAGGCAGCAAAAGGCAGATTACAGTTAGGAAAACAAAGGTAAAAATGACTGCTGGCTTCATAAGCAAGACAAACCAGAAGGCGATGAAATGATACCTCTAGGGTTCTAAAAGGAATAAAACTGTTCCCTTCGAATAATATGAGGTCTGTCCCAAAAGTATAGAGCCAATGTCAATACAATTAAAACAGTTTGTGCAACTGATACGTTTGGGACAGACCTCTTATATCTCATAAAAATACCCTTCAGAAATGAGGGTGAAAGAAAACACTTTTTTGATAAATGAAAGCTAAGTGAGTTTATTGCAAGTTCTTCAGGCTGAAGGGATATGAAAACAGATGGAAACTCTGATCTACATGAAAGAATGAAGAGTCCTAGAGATGGTAAATACATGGGTAACGTCCACCATTAATCTCCTTTTCACTGAAGAGCTTTTCCCTCGAAGCAAAGAGATTCAAGTTTTCTCATTTTGGGTGGAGAAAAAAATCTTCCATCAATGCTCTCTTCCCACAAAGCCTACCTTTTCTCTTTCCTACACCATCTTTTCAGGAAAGGTAAGCTCACCTTTTTTTACTTGCTCTCCTTGATTCTTTTCTCAAATTCTTGCCACCTGATCCTGATCTGTGGCCCTTCCAGCTCTATTTATAAAAGTCACCTTGGATCTCATTTTATTTATTCATTTATACCACCAAAGTTTTGAAACTTTGACTTTTGCTTCACTTCATTTTTATAGCCGAACGAATGCTAGGGCAATCAGAGGAAAATGACTGTATGCTTTATTTTTATTTTAAAGTAAAAGTATACTTTAAGTTCAATAAAATTCACCCCCTTTAATGTACACTTCAGCGAGTTTTGACAAATGCCTGCGATCACGTAACCGCTACCACAGTCAAGATATAGAATAATTCTGTTACCTAAAATATTGCCATGCACCCCTTCTGGAGTCAACCTAATTCCTCCACCCACAGCCCTTGGCAACCTCTGAGCTGTTTTTGTTCCCATAGTTTTGCATTTTCTGGAATATAGTATAAATGGACTCATATGGTACGTAGCCTTTTAAAACCTGGCTTCTTTAACTTAACATAATACATTTGAGATTCACTCATGCTGTTTTGTGTAGCAGTTCATCCTTTTTTCAAATGTCTTGAAAGAGACAAAAGGAGATCTCCTGATTTAAAGCCAACACCACATTCCTGTTTCCACATTTACTAACTGTGTGACCTTGAACAAGCTACCTAGGTGTTCTTATCTGTGAACAGAAAATAACAATAGTACCTACCTTCTAGGGTCATTATGGATATTACAGAAAAATCCAGATGAAAAAAGTAGTTTCTGTTGTAAAAAAAGAGGCTGAGAGGGAAGCAGGGGTTAAACCAGCCTTTCTGTTCTGAGACTTGGAGCACATGGTGGAGATATCTCGAGCCTGGAGATATTTTAGGAGCCCAGAGATGAACCCTGAAGGGCCCAGGGCCTGGATGGGGGCTGAAGGGTCTTTAACAATGGTCTCTCTCACTTAGGAATTGCCCTGGAAATTGGGAAATAATAATTAATCACAGCTAGTGAGACTCTAATATGTGTTTTTAAAAATATTGTTATTTATTTAATCCTCAAAACAAGGCCATTTAACGGAGTAGGAAATTAAAGCACAGAAGGTTTAAATGAGTTGCTCAGTTACCCAGCTGGTGAGTGGTAAAGCCAGGTAGAGCCACAGGAGGTGCCATTCTAGAGAAGCTCTGTTGAGATGAACTGTTCTGTGAAGATGGAGGTGTTCTCTGTTCCACTGTCCAATATGGCAGCCACCTGCTTTATGTGGCTATTGAGTACTTAAAGTGAATGAGGAACTTAATTTTAAATTTTATTTAATTTTAATCAATTTACATTTAAATAGCCACAGGTGTCCTGTGGGTTATCACATTGGACAGCGCAATTCTGGCACCCACGATAGATCTGAGTACTGCTTGGTGTAAGGACCAACTGAGCAGGTAACCCCTCCTGGGAAGTGGAGATGGGAGAAGATGAACCCCCTGGGGACAGAGGTGTCTCACAGTGGTGAATCACATGTGGCAGGCAAAGGGCAGGTAGGAAGAACCTACACTTGAACTAAGATTTGGTCTGCAGCAATTGCGTTCAGTGTTTTGTATCACACACCCTCCAGCAACCTCTCACTTCAGCCACCGCAATGGTAGGCATGTGTGAGCACACACTCACACTGTCAGTGCCCCCTTCAAGTGCTGGGCTTCTTTCTATTTATTACCTCATGGCTTTTCTCTGGGGGCTGGTGGACAAGTCTGGAAGGCAGACAACTCCTGAAGGTATTCTGTACATTTTCCAGAAGTACACTGAGGCCAATGCACCCTTAGGTTGATTCCTCCTCCCCTTCCACTATCTCCCAATTCCTTTCCTTCTGCTTCCTGGATTATCTTCTACATGAAGTATCTGCATCAAAGTCTTTGCCTCAGGCTCTGCTTTTGGGAAAGCTGAAACAGACTCATTCAAGTAAGGCCATGTATTTGGGTCCAGAGACCCATAAAATATCAGTCTGCAGATAAGATGAGTGACGGCTGAAGCTGCTCTTCCTGTTTTTGTAGGCAGAGTAGGCTTACAGAAACATCTGTCTACCCGAAGCTATGGATGTTGTCTTCATTGTCATTGTCATCATCAATGTTGCCGTTGTGATCATGATCATCACAACCACTACAACTTACTGAACACATTCCCTGCATCATGCACTTCACAGGTACTAGCTAGCATCCTTCCGTTCTCACAATGGTTATCTTAGGTCAGGGTGTCAAACTCATTTTCACTGGGGGCCACATCAGCCTCACAGCTGCCTTCAAAGGGCCAAATGTAATTTTAGGACTGTATAAATATAACTACTCCTTATTAGTTAAGCGAGCCGGGTAGAAACAAGGTGATGGGCTGAACGTGCCTAGCCAGATAAAACAAGGTGGAGGGCTGGATTTGGCCCGTGTCCTAGGTGATCAGTCACCATCCATGTTATGGATGAGGAAATGAAGATGCTAGCAAGTGGCAGGGCTGAGATTATAATCAAATCTGCCAAGGCAATGCCCTTTCTACTCTACTGGGGATCCGGAGCTTGCACTAATTCCAGATGTACTTAGCAGGTCATTCCAATGTCACCCACAGCTGTCATAAGAATCAGCGCTTGGGATGGGTATACCAGAGGAATAAATAGAACAGCACCTATCCAAAGCCCCAAGAACATTGCAGGTATGGTCTCTTGACATCATAAATTTCAGCCTTCTTCAAATCTGGCCTTTCCAACCCAATTTTTTCTGAACTTCTGACTGTGATTTATTGACATCTCTAAAGCTTAGTCAACCAAGTAATTCTCATTTTAAAGGCAAAGAACAATCTCAGGGCGCCCCAGACTCACATGTCCATTGCTCATTTTTTTTTTTTTTAAGATTTTATTTATTATTTTTAGAGAAAGGGGAAGGGAGAGAGGCAGAGAGGGAGAGAAGCATCAAGGTATGGTTGCCTTTCACCTGCCTCCAGCTACAGAGCTGGCTGGAGACCTGGCTTGCAACCTGGTTATGTGCCCTGGCTGGGGAATCAAACCAGTGACCTTTAGGTTTGCAGGCCAGGGCCTTATCCAGTATGCCACCAGCCAGGGTGTGTCCATTGCTCTTGTGGGGGCTGGTGAAAAGTTCATTGTGCGCTGACAAATAGCACTGAGGTTCTATTTCTAGAAAGAAGAACTTTGTTGAAGTGTCTTTCCAAGCTGACTTTCCTGTATAAACATTGTTAAATATGGGAGAGAAGCTATATGCCTGGACACCTTCCAAATGTTTAATACACCATTAACATCTGAGTTTGAAACCCCAGGGAAGGAACTGTAGCACTTTGGATGATAAATTCTAGAAATGTTTATCTGATTTTAAAAATCTAGGAGCTTGTATTTAAAAATCTAGCAGAAGTAGTAGATAGCTTTGCTTTGTTTTTTATAGTATGACAACAACAACAAAAAAGGACTTCTCCCACTCCCATTAGCTTCTTTTCTCAGGTTTGAATCTTAACTGTCAGCTATATCCTATAAATAATAAGCCAAAATGCTCTTCTGTGTTTAAAAAGTTTTTAAGCAGCAGGGAGAAGAGGTAGTGGGAAATAGGAATTACTAAGCACATACTTGTTTCAGGTGCTTCATATGCATCCCCTAATTTACTTTCAATCCCATTTCATTGCTGAGAAAACAAAGGCTGGAAGAAAATCTTTAACTTGCCAATGGACACATTGCCCATGGATGGTTGAATCAGGATTTGGATCATGATTGCTTTGTCTTTGGGAAGACTTTGTTCTGTCGGTGAGAGAGAAGCTAGAGGCTCTGGGGAAAGTTTGTTAAGCTAATAATAGAAGCAAAGTCTATTGAACCAAGTCTACAGATAGGATGAAAGAGGAGTCTGGCTGAGGTGAAAAAAATTCCACCTCAAAATTGAAGGTAAAGTGAAGATAGGAGCCCAGTTTCTTTCATGACCATAAATGCAGAAACCTCAATCAAAATATGGGTGAAAGTTATACCTAGTTATTCAGAAAAAAGTATAGCATATCATAACCATGTAGCATTTATTCCATAAATACAAGGCTGGTGTAACATTCAAAATCTAATCAATATAGTTCATCACATTAACAGAAAAAATTATATGAGTATCTTCACAGATAGAAGAAGTATTCAATTATATTCACAGCCATTCATGATTTTTAAAAATCTTAGCAAACTAAGAAGAGAAAGGAACTTCCTTTTTTTTTTTTACCTGATAGTAAATCTACAAGAAAAGTTATAGCAAAATCATACTTAATAATAAAATACTAAAAGATTTCCCATAGTTACTGCTAAAATGTTTTCCTCACAAGATAGTGAACAAGGCAAGAATGCCTACTATTACCATTTCTTTTCAACATTGTACTGCATGTTCTAGCCAGTGCAACAAGGCAAGAAGGAGAAATAGAAGATATAAAGATTCAAAAGGAATTGTTGACAAGATATAATTGTGCCTGTGAGAAATTCCAAAATAATCTCTATATAAACATATGGAATTAATAAGTGCATTTTGCAAGGTCTCTGGATACTGTCAACATATAAGAATTAATTTAATTTCTATATACCAGTAATAAATCAAATTAATATGTAAAAATGCTATTGTTTACAATAATACAAAGTACATATTTTAAAGAACAAATCTTGTAAAAAATGAATAGGACTTCATAAAAACCCATAAAACATTACTGAGTGAACTTAGAGTAAGTCTAAATAAATGGGGCAATACAACAGATTTGTTGATTAGAAATGTCAATGTTGTTAAGTTATCAAATCTCCCCTAATTTTTCCATAAATCCAACAAAAATCCAATGAAAATACTACCAGGTTTTTAAAAAGTAAAAATTGAGATCATAAATCTAAAATCTGCAGAAATGTAAAGAACAAAGAACAGCCAAAATAATCTCGAAGAAGAACAAAGCTAGAGAACTAGCACTCCAAGATATGAAGAATAGACAAATAAACCAATGAAACAAAAAGACAAAATACAGAGTCCAGAAATTGATCAACAGATACACAGTCTTCATCTAGGACAAAGGTGACATTTAATGCAGAAAAGAAAGGATGGACATTTCAAGCAATAAGTCTGGTGGAAACAAAAAAATCTTGACCCTTACTTCAAATCATACAAAAATGCAATTACATATCAACTAAACATTTAGATATGAAAAATAAAGACAATAAAGTTTTTAGAAGAGAATATAGAACAAAGTCTTCACAACTTGGAAGTAGGCAAAAAGTTTTAAATGAGACAAAAAGTACTACAGAAAAAAAGATCCTATAGGTTACATTAAAATTAAAATATCTTGTTTATTAAAGATTAGGAATAAGCCACAGAATGCAAGAAGATATTTTGAATACATAATATTTGACAAAGAACTCATATCTATAGTATAATATATATAAAGAGCCCCTATATATCAATAAGAAAAAGGAAGATAAACTCAAAAGAAAAAATGTTTAAAAAATCTGAACGGTCACCTTAGATTCAAATGACTGATGTCAATATAATAGTCAAAATCAAATTCAAATTAAAAGCACAACATATTACTACATATATAGCAGATAGATTAAAAAAATAAAAAGGACTAACAGTATCAAGTGCTGACAAAGATGTAGATTCACTAGATCTCTCTTGTTCTGCAAAACTGCCTAACATTATCTACTAAAACTAGGTTATACTATATCTTATGACCCAGCAATTCCGCTCCTAATATATAAGCAACAGAAGCGCATACATATGTTTACCATAACACATGCGCACGAATGCTTGTTATGCAGCTCTATTCATAATAATGCCAAACTAGAAGCAAACACCCATCAATAATGGAATGGATAAATGAAATGTGATACATTCACACAGTAAAGGATTATACAGTTATAAAAAGGAACAAACCAAACTTACATGCAACCATGTGGATGAATCTCACCAACTACAAAGTTGACAAAAGAAGCCAGACACTAAAAAGTACATGCTATAAAGTTCCATCTATAAAATGTTGAAAAACAAGCAAAATTATGCAGTGATAGAGGTCACGATGGTGGTGGCTGTCCTTTGCAAAACTGGAAGGGAACAAAAGGAGGTTTCTGGAGTCCTAGTAGTTTTCTGAATTTAGTGCTGATAAAGTGAACATGTTCAAATGAATGACAAACTGTGAGCTGCACACTTACTACAGTGTACCTACTACAGTGTACCTACTTTTCTGTTATGTATGCTATGCTTTAATAAAAGGTTCACTTAAAAAAAAAAAGAAAATGTGAAGGTGAAAGCAACCTTACCTCTCTTTTCTTGTCTGTCAAGGCTCACTCTAGACTTTGAAAGGCTTGCGCTGCCTTGTATGGGAACCAAAAGTTTAATTCTCATGTAACGGGGATGTGACAGGGAAGTCGCAGAGATGAGCTGTGAACTTGTAAGAGGTAGTGGTAGGAGGTTGAAGGTTACCTTAGTGCATTCTAAAGATTCAAGGTCAGATGCTCTGGGCCAGGAGCTCAGCCTGCATTGAGCCATTTAGCTGGGAATTTATAAAACTGCTATCTTTATGCCTCTCAGGGAGGCAGGGGAGTAGAGCAAGATCTTCGTTTATCTTAATGACACTCACTGGCCACATGTTATACTCTACGTCCTATGCAAGGTTCTAGGGATTCTGAGACAAACCAGGCGAGGGACCCTTAGCCTTTGAGGGGGATCTAACACACCAATGGGCAATTACAAAGCAGCTCGGAAATTGTCGTGATAGGATAACCACTGATGCTTGAGCAGAAAAGAGGAAGTCTGCTAATCTAGATTGGGGAATTGGAAAAGGCTTTCTGGGGCAGTTTCTGATTTATGCAAAGAATGAAAGGGTGGCCAGCAATTGGCCAGGGGAAGAGGGTGCCGCTGGACAGAGTGCTGCAAGCACACAAAAGGACATGCGCAAAGGCCCGGAGAACAACGAGCAGGGTGTTGTCAGGGAAGTTAAGACGGCAATGGAGCCAAGACACAAAGTGCAGAGGGGCAAGAGGTTAGGTTGGTATTATTGGTCAGGCCCTACTCAATTTAGCCTAGTTGAAGAATTTATATTTTAACCCAGGGAGATGTAATGAAATCTTGCACTTAGCCTTCTAGGATCTGTGACCTTGATCAAGTTCTTTCAGCTTTGGTAGTATCAGGATCAGGACCTTGTTAGTTTCGCCTTGAGTATTTCATTTACTTTGGTGTTCCCGCCAATAGTTTTAAAAATACATAAGGAGGTGATTTGTTTTCTAAAGGCCTGAACTTAGTAGGTGTAAGCAGGAAACGGGGTGACTGATGAGTGCCCAAAACTTTATAACAAAGGAGGACAGCCTCCCAGCTGCATTACTTAGGAACACAGAAGCTGGCTCGCACTCACACCCACCACCATATGCTGGCGGCTGAGAACACTGCAGAAGCAGCAGTCAGGATGGAAAATTTCCAGTCTCTGAAACCTGCAGCCCAAGGTGGCAGCTGGTGGCCTATTATTCCCCTGAGCTCTGGCGAAATGGAAGAGTTCTGTTTGTGCAATTCTAGGCAGGAGAAGTCTGTTTTCTCTTAATGAAGAGGAATAATTTATGATCAGAGGGATATTTCCTTACTCTTTAAAAAAATTATTTCTTTAAAAAATGATTTTTTAATGGCATTTTTTCCATTATCATTTATCCCCCCTATAACCACACTCTTGTCTATGTCCTTGGGTCCTTCTTTCACTTTGCTGGATCTCTACCTTACCTCCCCACCCCCCACCATAGCCATCTACATCAAATTGTCTAAGTCTTTGCCAGGGGAGGGTGGGGAGCAGAAATTCCTTCCATGAGGTCTTGCTTCCTAATTCTTCCTTGGAGGGAAATAAAGGGTTGAATAATTCATTCATTGCCTGAACATGTTTCAAGGGTGTTGTCAGAATCAAGACCAGACCAGACTTACAGACAGGACAGAAAAACTGGTAGCGGAAGTGAGTGGGCAGCTAGCCAGTATTAGGGACTACCAGGGATACTCGACACCAGGCAGACCTGATAGGGCCAAGAGGCAGGATTCCAGGGCTTAAAAGGATTGGAAGGAGCCAGGGAGTGACCTCACAAAACCTTGGAGGGACAAATGTAAGGCCTCACGAACATTTCTGTGCCTCTGTTACTGATCTAAAAGGCAACATCAAGGGCAAGGTCAGCTGAAGAGTAAGCAATCCCTAGATCTATGGAATTAACAAGTGCCTGAAGGTTGTGAGAACTAGGGTCCAAGGCAAGAAGTGTTACATAAAAAATGAGGTATAATAATAGCTAACAGTTACATACCCGGTACTCTTCTAAGCCCTTTACATATATTAATTTATTTCATCTTCTCAATAGTCCTGTGAAGTCAGTATTGTTGTTATTCCCACTTTGCAGATGAGAAACAGAAACACAGAGAAGCTAAGTAACTTGCCTCTCATCTCAAAGATACTGGGAGGCAGACGCAGCATTCAGTCTGGCTCCAGGGTCCAGGCTTAACCATTAGATGTGATGGTCCTGTTAGAATTGGGACGATGATGGGTTACTTAGCTCTTGCAAAATTCTTCCAAATAAAGAAAATCCCTGGTTCCAAAACCTGGGGTCTGGATTGAGCCTGAAGCCAGGGTTCAAGGTCCTCAGCCAGTTCACTCTTCAGGAGCACGGTGGCTCCCTGCGAGTTAGTCCCAAGCGTACCACCTCCAGGAGCTGGGATTAACACATCTAAGCCACCTCGGTCTGCCAACATTTTGCTTTCTCCTCTGTACTGCAAGTTTTGGCCCATCAGCCACCAGGATGGGGAGCTGATGTTTTGCTTTGGCTGATAGAAATATCGGACTGACAACCTCTCAGTTGGTGCTTCTGGCACGGAAGCTGTATGTGCCATTTTCCAAGTGTTGTGTGTTCACAACCTGAACTGACATAACAATTCTATTAATTTGTTTCCATGCTCTTTGGCTGGAAATCCATGCCACTTCGTCAACCAAAACAAGCATTTTAAAATGGAGTGAGGACATTGCCCTAATCAGTATAGCCTAAATAAGTGCTAATGAAGAATAAGATCCGTATAAGTTGGGTTGAAGAGGCATTTTCCTGCTTTCGTGCCAAAGTGAAACCCAAGAGTCCTTGCAAATTGGCAGGAAGGCAGTGGCTGGCACAAAACATGCAGCGATTCTAGTCATGACCGTGAATAGTCAGCCTTACTTGGCATAAACAATTCTTCAGGGTATAGTTTCAATTCATTGTTTGGAAAACTTGAGCACATACATGCTGTTAGCTTCAACAGAACTTTGTGTGTACAATTCCAAGTAACCTTATTAAGATTTTTACAACATGCACATTCTCCTTTCCTGTGAGGACACAGGCAGTAGAGGGTAAGGAAAAGGATTATAAGGATAGTTGTCCAATATTATTGTTCAGATACACAGTACCTTGAAGATGCTAACGACAAGTATGATTGCATGCCCCGAAGTTGAGGATAATATGAAACATTTTTCCAGATTTTGTAGATTAAAACAGCAGAATGTATTTTAAGTGAATTTTAGAGATGGTTTAGATTTTATTCTATGTGATGCTTCCTTGGTATCATTACAGAGGATGGAGTGGCCCCAGAAGCTCAGTTTATTCATCCATCCTTCCATCCATCTGATGCTTCTAAGTGTCTACTCTGTTTTGCATAGGCTGTGAGATAGTGCTGTAGCCATGAGGAAGACTGGTTCCAGGAAATAGCGGTCTAGTGCAGGAGATGGATTGATAACTAATTTTTGCCCGTTAGGATATGTGCCATGCTGTAGGAGAAGGCAAAATGCTGATGAAGCCCGGAGGACTAAATAAATCTTTCCTCTGCTTTTGAGATGAAAGCTATAGCTGTCCTTCCTGCCCATGAAGAAGAAAAAAATAGTGCCTCATTTTAGATTCTCAGGAGATGTCACTTTCTACCTTTCTCAGCCCCTCCCAGGTTTCTTGAGTGTCTCCCATATGCCACTATTCTGCACACTCTTGAACTGCAATGAATGGACAATGGCGGGGGGCATGACAGTTTCTGAAAGTTATCCTTTAGGGAAGACAGCTGATTTGGGGTAGGGGCAGGGTTTGGCTTAACCAAAGAAATCTATTTTCTCTCACTTCTGAGGCTAGAAGACTGAGATTAAGGTGCGGGCAGGGCCACACCCCCTCTGAAGGCTCCAGAGGGTGGCCTCTTCCAGGCCTCTCTCCCAGCTCTGGTGGCCTCAGGTGTCTCTCTGCTTGTTGACAGCTGCCTCCTGTGTCCCTCTGTCCTAACCTCCCCTTCTCATAAGGATGCCAGTCATGTGGATAAGGATCTTAGCTTGATCATCCTCAAAGGCCCTATTTCCAAGTAAGATCACACTTGCAGGTCCTGAGGGCTAGAACTGCAACATCTTTTGGGGGCTCAGTTCAGCCCCTACCAGTGGGTTTTGCTTACATGCTGGATTAACCCATTATCTTTATTCTCTTTTGACCTGTAATTCAGCCTTTTTTGGATCCATGCTCTTTGCCCATGGGTCACATTGAGCTCGTATGTGCTTTATGGTGCAGCAAGGAGTTCAGGCTCACCTGCACTCCCTGCCCACACCTGCGCTCCCTGCCCACACCTGCCCTGGCCACCTCCTACCCCTGAGTAGCTCAGTGCCCTGTCTATGCTGCCCCTCCCACCTGTCCTAAGTGGCGGATGCAGGATGGCTTCCTTGGTTGTCCTGGGCTGGAGCTGTCTTTGGAACACATCTGCCAATCCAGTTTCCTACTGCTAAGCAACCTCCCCAGTCCCCAAATAGTGACATCCTGGAGGGGAGAAAGGAGGTGACTGTGGTGGGTGGCACTCTGCTGTGGGTCCTGCTCTCTGCCTCCTTCTGCTGCCAACAGGAGGAGAGCCTAGCAGTGTGAGGAGGGCCTGTCCTGGGCTGGGTAATTAAGCAAATAATTAGAGTGGCTCCATTTTATGGGGATGTGAATCACAGGGCATAGTGATATAAAAAGATATTAATAAAGACATATAAAAAGAGATATTAAAGCTCCTCTATGCACAAAATGTAAAACCATGCAAGTTACCCTTGCCCCAAATTAAAAAGGATTATCAAGAATTATAATTTCAAATCTGGCAACTGAGTGAATTTTAAGCTGTTATTTATTGGCTCACAGATGTACCACTTCATAGCTGGTTTGAGACAAGCAGTCTTAATCCTCTTCAGGATTAATCTTGAATACCATAAGCTTTAAATTGCATAGATATCTTGAGGAATATGACCTTAGGGAAACCTGTAGTGGTCATAGTGAAGAATAAATGGTTTAGAAAGGGGACAAAGGTTAGAAAGGGGCTTTGAGAACTGGAGTCAGTCCAGTGTGGGGTGCCAGGAAGACCCTGAAGAAGTGATGGTTTGAGGCAAATCCCACCTAAGAATTGCTTTTATGTGTGTGTATGGCGGTGGGGAGGAGGGAAACAGAGGGGAAGAGAGGCGGGAAATCAAGTAAAACTGATCTTGGCCAACAAAAATCACAGAACCCATAAATCCCAAACTCTGTTTACTTGCCTTAGCTTATTTACAAAAACACAAGTCAGTAAATACTAACTTGTAATTAAAATTAGCTGACTAGTTCCATGTGTTTGGCTGGCTGATTGTGAAACATATGCTGTATTTGTTATTAAATTCCTTTCCGAGGGGGGGAAGTCACGAATGCAAGCTCTATTTCCTCATTGCTGCTTGGGCTTTCTGCAGCAGGAGATTTTCTGTCAAGTTTATTTTCATTTTAAATTTGGGGCCATCCAATCTCAGTGGTATCTGTAGAGTTAAGGATGATAGAATACACCTGGAACTCACGCTCCCTCCATTTGGAATATGGAGGAGAGTCAGAAGCGAGGTTGAAACATCAGCAAATTCTCACCAGAAGACAGAGCCAATCAGATGAGAGAATTTGT
Organism: Noctilio leporinus; assembly: GCA_004026585.1. Lineage (NCBI taxonomy): Eukaryota > Metazoa > Chordata > Mammalia > Chiroptera > Noctilionidae > Noctilio > Noctilio leporinus. The sequence continues at coordinate 435,179 of PVIW01000263.1, forward strand.
CCAAGATATCATCTTGAGATCAAAGCTAAATCCTTATTTAAAGATTGAGATTTTGGGTGGCTCTACTGATACAGCTAGAAATATGTGCAGTACAGCTATAGATAACAGCACTTTCTGTGCATTTGGTACTGAGCTCAAAAACCATTTACGCATCATTTCATTTTAAAATAACAATGACTAACACTGCGAGCTCTCACTACATGCCAAGCCTGTTTTAAGGGCTATAAGAACATTAACTCATCTAGTCCTGCCATAACCCAATAATGTAGATTTGGTTTTATTGTGCAAAAGCAGAGCTCAGAAAGGTCTATTGGTGTTTTTTTCTGAGATCCTAGGAGCATGAGGTAGGTGCTTCAATCATTCCCACTTTACAAATGAGGAAAATGAGGCGTAGAGGGGTACAGCTATTGTCTTGAAGCCCCATAATAAGCCTCAGATACTAGACTCCAAGTTGGATCCGACTTCCAAGTCCTTGATGCTTCTGACTGTCTACAGTACATGTTGCCTTTCAGCGGAGTGCTGACCACAGGCCACCCTTTCTTGGGACAAAAGAAACTTGGATTAGTTTCTCTCACTTCAGAAATGCTCTTTCAGCTCCCACATTGTTCTGATATTTGGTGTTCAGACTCAGTACTCCAGCAAGAACCTGCTTTCTCCCACTTTCCTGCTTTAGCTTATTTTTCTGGTGTTAAGCTTCCTCACTAAAAGCTTCCTTCCTTCTTTCTTTCCTCTCTTCCTTCCTTCCCTCCCTCCCTTTTTCTTTTCTTTTCTTTTCTTTCTTTCTTTCTTTCTTTCTTTTCTTTCTTTCTTTCTCTTTCCTTCCTTCCTTCCTTCCTTCCTTCCTTCCTTCCTTCCTTCCTTCCTTCCTTTCTTCCTTCTTTCCTTCCTTCCTTCCTTCCTTCCTTCCTTCCTTCCTTCCTTTCCTTCTTTTTCTTTCTTTCTTCCTTCCTCCTTCCCTGTTTCTTTTAATGAGGACCTTGACTTCAGAATACAGATCAAAGTTTAAGAGGGAGGCAGAATTAGCCCAGGAGCTGGGGAGCTAGCTATTTGGGTCTGAAGGCAAGAAATGGTCACCTAAAATATTGACTAAAAATATAGTCAATAGACCAAAGATGGAACCAGAAAGTTGAACAGCAAAGGCAAACGAAACCATGTCTGCTGCAGTCACTGGACAGATGCAGAGCTCTCTTAAAAGGTTGCTTAGGGACCCAACAAACCTGAAAAGACTGTGCCCAGAATCTCAATGTGGGTGGGCAGAAAAAGGAACATTATTCCTCTTCTTCCTCTTGGTTTTCCCAGGGTATGTGCAACAAAGCCAATGCAATTTGCATTCAATGACTGAGAGCCACTCACATCTGTAAACACTAACGGTCCCAGCCAGCAAAACCCTACAGAAAGCCTCAGCTCATTTTGAGGAGCCAGATGTGAAGAGAAAGCCTTCTGCTTTCTATTGTTCTTTCCGCTTGAGCTGTAAGACCCTGCGAAGCTCCATGCGTGGGGGAAAAGGGCACATTTCCTCTGAATTGAACTAAGCTTATTATGTTAGAGAGTTTAATTAAACTCTTGTTGGCAGTTGTGGCGAAGTTTAGCTTCTGCCCCAGACTTTCTTCAGGGGTCCCTGCAGGTAGTGCATGCTTGCCTTTCCAACAGAAGGTCATCAGGGTCGCATGAATATGCACAGACTGTGAAAGGTTTCAAGATGTTCTGGGCATTTGATGCATAACTTCCAATTTAATCAATCCACTCAGTGGTAGAGTAAAGGGATTACAACTAACCTGCTCCCTTATCACCCGTACTAATTCTTTTAACTAAATACAAGGCAAGGCTGCCTGTGCTGTGATTTCTTATCCCCTTTGTCCTTTATATGTTTGTTCTTTCCTGTGAATTTAACTGAGGCTAGGAAAAAAGCTGAGAGTATTTCTTTGTCCTTATATTTCTCCTCCAGCCTACAACAGTAGATCTTGCAAAGTGGGCGAAACGTGTGCCAGGACCGTAGTGCCTGGCATGGACCTTTGCAGAAACCCCACTTGTAATTATAAATAAGTTGGCTTCTCTTGCCATAAACAATTCTTGAGGGTATATTTTTCAACTCATTGTTTGGAAAACTGAAATACATAAATGCCATTAGCTTTAGTGGAGTTTCGTGTGCAAATTCTTGGGTAACCCTACATAATGCTGTTGTTTAATGGACTTTGTTCCCTCTTCTGTGGTTTTATAAAGCTTTTTGGAGTTTAGAATATTTTCATGCAAAGGGAAAATGAAGTCTTTATTATTAAAGCATGCGTTTCTTGGAATCATAGCCTAAGAAATGGCAAACAGGTTTGATGGAAATGTTAAAAGGAAAAATGCATGGGTTGGTCTCATACTTAAATGTTAATCACATCCATTTTGCCAGGAAAACTGGTAGCATTAAAATATACATAATAACTGATCCATGACGTGCCAATGACTCCAATTTTTTTCCTCCTCAAATCGGTTCAAAACAAGTGACTATTTAAGTTACATGGATGAGATGCAGACACCATGTCCTATTTAAATTGCCAACCAGCAAGAGTCAATGGCAAGTTATCAACAAATTAATTTATGCCTATCAGTAATAATGGAACTTTACCTTGATAGACATAAGGGGGTATTACTTTATGGAATGCTGAATGGTCAATCTAACAGAGGCATGTCTTATTTAAGAAAGGATATCCTCAAGAAATGTACTTTGTGGACTTCTAGGAGAAAGGCAAAGTGAGAGGCTGTGAACCTTCCAATTTCAAGTTAATTTTAATGCCAATAAATACAGCCTGAAGCAAAGGTTTCAGAAGTAGCAGTCATAATCATCACAAGAAACTTAAGGAGAAATGAATGTGGACCAAAAAAGGGGTTCTATGGAAAGTAGCCTCACAGGGTGATCTGATCATAAATTCCTAACTAGGCAGGTCATCGTGGGTAGTAACCCCCCAGGCATATAACTTTGTTAGAAAGAGGTTTATCTTTAAGCAAATCCTGCCCATTGTTTCAGTGCCTCTAGATTAAATACCTTTGAAATAAACTGCAACCACCCTCAAGAGAGCACATCATCTTAATTGTCCTGTGATCCCATCCCTGCCTTGCTTTCTCCCACCTCCATGTAATCTTCCTTACTTTCCCTCCTTAATTTCAAATACATAAAATAAACTGGAAAAAAAAAGAAAAGAAGAAGCTAAACAACTGTCATCCTATGGGAACATTTAAGATTTTAATCCCCAGTTCATATTATCAGTTTGACTCAAATAAACTTATAAAAATTCTCTACAGGTTTGGATATTTCTTAGGCCAACGTGACTAAAAGAGTCAAATAACCTGCCTAAGGTCACACAGCTAGCAAGAGACAGAACCTAGGTCTGGTGCAAATCCTATTGGTTTTCCTTATAACTGTAATATATTAACCAACACTTCCAGAAAGACTAAGACAAGGATTGTCATAAGACTGCACATGATTAGGTGCCAAAACATAATACCAGTTAGAAGTTCAGAAAATAAATAGGCATGTTAGCTGGAATAGTCAGAAATGTTTTATGGAAAATAAAATTAAAAAATAAAAACATTAAAAAGGTGAAGAAAAAGCAGATGCAGTATTAGACATTTAAGCAAGTGTTATTAAAGGGAGATAATTATATTAATTATATACTGATAAAAGTCAGAATTAATGACAGCATAATGAGATTATATTTATAGGGCCTGAAGAACATAGTGACAAATGGAAAGCAATCACTGTTAAAAATCAATGAGAGGTGGGTGGGGAGGGGGACAGAGGGGAGCAAAAAGGGGATGTAATACAACAACAATAAAATTAAAAAAAAAAATGTTAAAAAAAAAAATCAATGAGAAATAAGCCCTGGTTGGTGGCACAGTAGATAAGGCACCAGCCTGTGAACCTAAAGGTTCCTGGTTTGATTTCCAGCCAGGGCACATAACCAGGTTGCAAGCCAGGTCTCCAACCAGGTCCCCAGCTGGAAGCAGGTGAAAGGCAACCATACATTGATGTCTCTCTCCCTCTCTGCCTCTCTCCCTTCTCCACTCTCTAAAAATAATAAACAAAATCTTTTTAAAAAATCAATGAGAAATAATAAGTACCATGATTTTAGATTAAGGTGTTAATAGCCCATTATTTATCAAAAGAAGAAGAAGAAGAAGAAGAAGAAGAAGAAGAAGAAGAAGAAGAAGAAGAAGAAGAAGAAGAAGAAAGTGGCAAAGGAATAGAGAGCCTGAAAAACATGATTAAGCTTTCTATAATATAGCAGTAAGAATGGATATTGGCAAGAATTAAATGGATTGCATAGAAACAACAAAAAACCCTGAACATTTATTGTTTCTCCCTGATGAGGCAGTGAATTATCATATTCTCTTCACTCCTCTAAATTTCCCCTGGATAGCTTCAGAAACTGAGGGACACACAGGCCCATGGAGCTAACAGAGACATTAAAGGGAGATCAAAGCCTGGCCTGCCTGTCAGTTGGTTGGAGCATCATCTCTTACACTAAAAGGTTTTGGGTTCAATTTTCAGTCAGGGCACAATCCTAGGCTGTGGGTTTGATCGATCCCTGGTCAGGGCATGTCAGGGAGGTGACTGATCCATGTTTGTCTTTCACATTGATGTTTTTTTTCTCTCTCTCCTTTCCGCTCTCTCTAAAATCAAGGAACATATCCTTTTGATTGGAGGGTCAGAGTGGGATGAAAGACACCTGATTCTGGAGTAAGAGTGTGGATGGAGGAAAGGACTGATGAGTCCTCCTCTTCCCTCTGATCCATCTGGGAGGATTATTGTTCTGTTTCCCATCTCTGACATCACCCAAGGAGAGACATTGCCTGTCCTGCAACCCAGATGTCTGCAGCAGCAGGCCAGCTCTATTCCTGTCTCTCAGAGTAATCTCAGGGTAGCAAAAAGCTCATCCCAAAGGAGGAGGAGATGAGGGGAGCCCAGGCCCTTTGGGTGTATCCTTATCCATCCCTTCCCTCTCCAAACACACAGGGCTGGAGAGCAGAACCTAAGGAGATCACCTTTTTGTATTCCTGTTTGGTTCTAAGAGTGCTGAGATGAATCCCTAACTGGAGAAGGGACCCGGTAGGATGAGAGCAAATAGGGTAGTTGATTGTGATGTGATGCTTGGTTCTCTTTCTCGGCCTCTTCCCCTTCCTGTCCCTTACACCCATTAGCAGAAATACCACTTAGAATTTGGTCCTTCCCCACCACACACTATCAGGCTTAAAGTTGTGTCACCAGAGAAACACAAGATCACCTGCCACAATAACTAGTTACCAAGGGGATACAACTAATAAAACAGAACGTAAGCCAAACATGAAGCAGCTTTCTCTCAACAGATGAACCAAAGATTTAACAAGAGCAATGCATATACTTAAAGACATAGGGAGGATGTTAGTAATATGAAGGAAGAACAGGAAGTAAAGAAAAACAACTGAATGCAAATTGGGTGTTAAACAAATATTTATGAAGGCTGTGGTATTCCTGCCAAAGGTGCACAACCTGAATCCACTTAAGAGGGAACATCAGATAGTTCTAAATTGAGAGACAGTCTACAAAATAACTGCCCGATGCTCTCCAAAATGTCACTGTTATGAAAGTCAAGAAAGACAAAGGAATAGCTCCAGATTAAAGGAGGCTGAAGAGACATGACAAGAAAAGCAGTGTGTGATCCTAGATGGGATCTTGGACTAAAATTTTTATTTTTAACTTGGTACAGAGCTGTGCTCTATCTATGGTGGTCACATGCTATGTGTAGCTACTGAGTAAATGAAATGTGGCCAGCCTGAATTGAGATGTACTTTAATTTTTAAATCTACCCTGGGCTTTAGAACACACAAAAAAGTAAAATATTTCAATAATAAATTTTCACATTAATTACATATAAAAATGATACCAATTTGGGTAAGTTAGCTTAGATAAAATAAATTATTAAAATTACTTTCACTTCTTTCTTTTAATTCTCACCCAAGGATATATTTATTGATTTTAGAGAGGAAGGAAGGCAGTAAGAGAGTAATAGAGAGAGAGAGAGAGAGAGAGAGAGAGAGAGAGAAACAATTGATGTGAGAGGGGAATATCAATGTGAAAGAGAAACATCAATAGGTTACCTTCTTGTTTGTGTCCCCACTAGGGATCAAGCCTTCAACCTAGGCATGTGCCCTCATTGGAAATTGAACCTGCGACTCTTTGGTGCATGGGGTAATGCTCCAGCCAGCTAAGCCACCCAGCCAGGGCTAACTTGCCCCCCACCTCCACCCTTTATTTCATATGGTTACTAGAACATTTAAAATTACATACAAAGTCTCTCCAGAAGTATCTAGCCATGTAATATGAAAAATAGAAACATTGGAGATGATACAAGATGCAAGAAACATTGTACATAGAACAAAGATGCCTCAGTCTCCTTCAAAGTAGGCACCTTGGGACCTCACACAGTTCTCCCAATCACTATCAGCTGCCCTGCCGAACTTTCCTGAAGCTCATCAAGGGTTTGAAATCTTGTCCTTTTCAAAGGTGAGTTTTAGTTTTGGGAAAAGTCAAAAGTCACAGGGCACCAAATCTGGGCTATAGCAGGGCTGAGCCACCTGGGGGATTTGATGTTTTGCCAGAAAGCTCTGCATGAGATGATACATGATGCATGAGCAAGCAGGTTGTCATGATGAAGCTGCCAATCATTAGCTGCCCATAGCTACGGCCTTCTGAATCAACCAAATAATTTCTGCAAGGAATGTTCAAGCTTAATGCAAAATTCGATGCAGATTTTTTGCTCCATGTGCTCATTTTGAATGTGACAGCCACACCGTACACTTGCTCACTCAATGGCATCTATCCCCCGCACTGATTAGTATAGCGAAGTTGTGATTATTCACTTATGAGCATCTCATTCCACTTTCCTTGGCTGCCAGGTTGCATCAATGTCGCTCAAATTATTCTCGTTTATTAACAATCACTCAACTTTTTTTGGACAGACCTTGCCCATGGCTCATATTTACATGTTGAATTATATTGATAGCATATAATACTGCTATAGAGAACATTGGAGAAATAATTTATGCTATTTAAACAAAGTATGTAGATTAGATAATAGTATTTTATTAGTTAATGATGTGTACTGTGATTTGTAAGTGAATATCCTTGTTCTTAGAAAATACATGACTGAAATATTGAAGGGTAAAAGACCAGGCATGAGGCTACTTATTCTCTAAAATTTGGGAAACAAATTAGGATTGACTAAAGAAGAGAAAAAGAAAATATCCATAATAATCCAGACATATAATTCTAGAAAATGATAAATATTAATTACACATGTGAGTAGAGGGATGAAAGACATAAATCTTAAAATGTTTATAAAATCAATAGAGATTAAAAAAAAAACAAACTACATAAGCATGTGGTTTTAAAGGCAACTCTCCCCTCAAAAACATGAAAAAACCCAAAAAATAAAAAAGAGAAAATAAAACAAAACAAACAAAAAAAGATATAGAAACCACTAACAACAAAAATAAAGGCAACTACCATAAGAACAGCAACAACAAAAATGAAACAAATAAAGCAGTGGGGGAAAAACTTAATTAAGGCAATGGAAAGAAAAGTAATAATTATTTTTAAAAAGTTATAAACAGAAAATATAAAACAAGATGGCAGAAAAAAAAGTAATATGACAGTAATCACAAAGTATGTGAGGAAAACGAAATGAAATAAAAACAAATAAAGTCATAAGAGCCTGTATGGATCAATGATATTTGTGTGTCATGAAATAAGTAACATTCTTCAGCACCTTAAGTGGAATAAGAAGAAAAGTCTTTCTACAGTAAACATAAATGAGATTATTTAAAAAGAAAGAACACTATTAATACAAAAAATCAGAAGTTAAATATTATTCTTTTAACAAAACAAAACAAATTAAACAAAATTAACAACAAAAATATAAACCAAAATTCCTGGCTACTTGGAAATTTAAAAATACTCTTGGTAGTTAAGAAATATGTCAAGAAGATAAAGTACGAAAGTACTCAGTTTTAATAAAACATGAAAATGAGAACTACATATTAAAATCTCTAGGAGGGGCTTAGAGCTATACTAAAGAAGAAAATTCACAACCTTAAAGTCCATTTATTATTAATATTTTAAAAATCTAAAAATGGAAAAATCAGCATATTAAGTAAGCTATATTAACTAAACAACATAAAAATTTAGCAAAGAAAAAAAAGGACAGTACAAAAGAAATGAGGGAATAGCATACACAAAACCAGATATACATGTATAAGTTGGAAAAGAGAGAACCATAGTATTTATTATTTATAAAAGCTAACAAAACTTATCAAGTCAATACAGATAGATTTAGTCAGGAAATAAAGGAGAATTATCTGAATAAAGTAGATAATTGTTTTAAGGAAAGGAATAAAATTCTAAAACTAACACAAAAGAAACAGCCCAAGAAACTGATGAAGAAGTTGGAAGAGAACTTGGAGTTGAGGACGCAGGAAAAATTCTTTATTTGTGGTTAAAACTTTTGAAGTGTCAATGGCTAATAGAGATGAGTAGTATGTAACCAATTTCCTCCTGAAAGTTAATTTGATCTCGAGACTAAAGTTAAGTGAACAGCAAGTTTAAAACTTAGAAAGTATAGACCTATTTCACTCTTGTATGTAGTTGTGAATGATTTAAAGATACAATACTGATTGATTACTACAGGGTACGCACGATAAAGTGACAAAATTTTAGTAAAATAAACAACATACCACAAAAGTGTTATATTTTGAAATAAATTTATTCTTTCTTTTAAAAAGATTGTATTTATTAATTTTAGAGAGAGGGGAAGGGAGAGAGTCAGAGAGGGAGAGAGACATCAATATATAGTTGCCTTTCACCTGCCTCCAGCTATGGAACTGGCTGGAGACCTGGCTTGCAACCTAGTTATGTGCCCTGGCTGGGAATTGAACCAGCAACCTTTGGGTTCACAGGCCAGTGCCAATCCACTGAGTCACCAACCAGAGCCTTAAATTTATTCTTGTATGTAAATACATAAACATAGTCATTATTTTTTAAAAGATTTTTATTTATTATTTTTAGAGAGAGAGGAAGGGAGAGGCAGAGGGGTCAAGGGATAGAGACAGAGAGGAAGAGAGATATCAATATATGGTTGCCTTTCACCTGCCTCCAGCTACAGACCTGGCTAGAGACCTAGCTTGCAACCTGGTTACGTGCCCTGGCTGGGAATCAAACCAGCAACCTTTGGGTTCGCAGGCTGGCGCCTTATCCACTGTGCCACCAGCCACGGCATAGTCATTATTTTTTTTAATTGTTTAAAAAAAGTCTCCATTTTCTGCAATAATAGACTTGATTCAACTTTAGAATCTTGAGCATGCTTTAACTTTTCTTTATCCATGTATATCATCATGTTTTCAATCTTAGCTTTAACAGCCTCTTTATTGGAATGATGTTGTTTATTAACTTCTATCTCACAAATGCTGTATACATAATAGTCTAAAGGATTTGCATCTGGTGAACTAGGCAGCCAGATTTCCTTTGACCAGAATTCAGGAACACTGACACTGAGAAATTCTTGCACCTTTTTGGCATTATGTGCTGGTGTACAATCTTGTTGGAAGAGAAAATAATGTCCATTTGTGACTTGCTTCATCCACAATACAACTACTCTCAAAATGTCAAGGTAAACATCAGCAGTCACCTTCAAGCCTTATGGAGACAAATGCAGGGTCATGCTATCTCCCTCATTGCTGACAACACCTAACAGGAAACTTCATTTTCATGACAATTGGGACTTTATTAAGATTCTCACAGAGCCACCTGTTGTTTCTTCTGTTGGTCCTGCTGAAAATTCTTTGCATTGGAGAAGAAAATTAGAGGGTTTTTTTCCTTTGGGATTTTTCTGTTTTGTTAGCAGTTTTGTTGCTTTTTCAAAGCACCTTTCCTTTGTCTGTTGTATCATAAACTGGCTTCTTCTAAAAACATATGATCTGTATCTGTTATCTTCAACAATAATCTTGGGGACTGTTGCATCCAACATCTGCAGTTCTCTTGCTATGGAGTGCATTGACTTTCCTGGATCTTCATTGATGATCTCCTGGATTCTGTGTTCAATATCTGGACTTGTGCAATCCTTGCGTACCTTATACGTTTTCCTTGTTGGTGTGGTGACATCAGGATCAGCATCAAACCCCTTCTTCATGTTGTCAACTGTATGTAAAGGGATGTTATTGAAGTCCACAATTTCCTTAGCAGTTTACCCTGAATGCAGTCCAGAAATTATGGTTGCTCTAACATTGTATTCCTTCAACATGATGGTTGCTCTCAGAATTTCATACTTTATATCTGAAACAATGATGTTAAATCATAACCTTAGAAACATAGTTTTTCAAAATGAATAAGAAGCACGTGAAATAAGGAGATGCAAAGCTATTGCCAATGTATCACATGCACCCTGTATTTTAAAGGCAAGTTGCGGCCAAGGCTCTATAGTCAGATGGACCTGGATTCAAAGCCTGTCTCTACCTATGTGGATGCAATGAACTGCACTTGATTGCTAACCTTCCTGGGGCCCAATTTCCTCTTCTGTAAACAGGAAACACAATACTCATCCTATAAGGCTAAGGCAAGTGTTATTAAGAAAATGTGTGGGAAAGTTAAAATAAAGACTTGCAAGTAGTATGTAATAATGGAAAAAATATTAATTATGCATGTGTGCTAAAGGAAAAAATACAACATCATCAAGTTAGGTTCATCACAGAATGGAAGAAGAAATAGTCTAGCAAATTGAAATCTATTAATTATAATGTTCTATAACAAGAGATTAAATCATAACAATTATATATTAATATCCATAAGTGGTGAAATAACATTTGAAAAGTCCAATAACCATTTAAAATTAAAAGTAGACATTTATATAAAAATATACTTAAGGCCCTGGCTGGTGGCACAGTGGATAAGGAACCGGCCTCCAAACCCAAAGGTTGATGGTTCAATTCCCAGCCAGGGCACATAACCAGGTTGCAAGCCAGTTCTGCAGCCAGGTCCGTAGCTAGAGGCAGGTGAAAGGCAACCATACATTGATGTCTCTCTCCCTCTCTCCCTTTTCCTCTCTCTAAAAATAATAAATGAAATCTTTAAAAAAATTTAAAAAATATATACTTAAAGTCAAAAGCCAACATTGTACTTGAGACAACATAGCCATTTTAAATAGATAAAGGAGCCAAGCAAAGCTACCCATTTTTACCATTATTATTTTGTTGTGGTGGTGGTTCTTGTCAGTGAACAAGGAGACCATGGAAATCATAGGCTAGTAATCAGAAAAAAAGACAAAAAATATGTTGCTTTTTTCAGGCAAATTATGAGTGATTACTTATGTAATCCAAGGAATTGCGGCTAAAACTATTAGCATAAAAGCATACTGTATAGATGTAATAAAAGTGACTAAAAGATCAATAGCATTGTAGTATACCAGGTATACTAGAAATGGTAATAAACATTTCTGGCAGAAAACATGATGAAAACTGGAAATCACATTCATAATAATAACAAATAAAAAATAATCCTAGGGATGTAGGAAGGATATACAAGAAAGAAACTTGCTTTCATTGGGGAAGGGAAATCATTTAGGGAAAATTAAAATGTGCTCTTTGGACAGTTTACAGAAGTCATAGATACGCTTACACCAGGAAACATGAGCTATGCAAATGTACTTCCCATTATTAAAGGGTGTTCTCTTGGCAAAAATTATAGAAACCAACCTAGCGCACAAGCACTGATGTATCTACTCATAATGCTGCTGCTTCGAATATGCTTTAGGTGAAATGAGAGCCTAATGCTAGTAAAGGGAGAAGGAAATTCAAAGTCTTAGGAATGGGAACTGAATTGGCATCTGAGTTTGCCCACAGACCCAGAAAGACAGTCCCATTGAGAGGCCTGCAGATCCTAGGAGCAATGGGAGGGGTCCCAGCAGCATTTGAGAGGTGGGGGATTCTAGGTCAAAAGCAGTGGTGATGTAGTGGGCATGTAGGCAAAATCCTACAGTGGTAACTGATTTTATTTTTTTATTTTTTATTTTTAAAAAGATTTTATTCATTATTTTTAGAAAGAGGGCAAGGGAAAGAGGCAGAGAGGCAGAGAGGCAGACATCAATGTATGGTTGCCTTTCACCTGCCTCTAGCTATGGATCTGGCTGGAGAACTGGCTTGCAACCTGATTATGTGCCTTGGCTGGGAATCAAACCAGCAACCTTTGGGTTTGCAGTCCTGTGCTTTATCCACTGTGCCACCAGCCAGGGTGATTTTAATGTATTTGTTAATTTAGCTTTTATTTTTTAATCAAGGCAACACATGTACAGAGCCTAAGAATCAATTTCTGAAAATGTGGCCATTGCTACAGGGTCCAGCAGAAAACTGATGGTGTGGTTGACAATCCCCCACATACCACCATCTCCATCCAAGTGCCCGCCACTGAGAAGCCATATTTCTCTCCTGCCCTCACCTCTTTGTGGCTTTTCATGGCTCACCTCCCTCCATTTTCTCCCTCGCTCACCTGGTAACTGCTATTCATTCATTCATTCAGTCAATCAATACTACTTATTTCAAGGCTCTCAATGTGCCAGACATTAAGCTAAGCCCTGGGAAAATAATGGGCGAAGTCAGATGTGATTCCTGCTAACACCGTAGTGTGTTTAACAGCAAAGAATGAAACTGAAGAAAAAGGATTCAAATGTATGAAGATTGAACCAATCCCAATTTAAAATAATAAGGTTCACTTTTTATTACCATTACTTGACAAAACCCAAACAAACAAGGTTAAACCGAACACGGAGGAGGCTGGACGAAACAGATATATTTATTCATTCTTGGTGACATGGTGAATTGATAGAAATGTTTTGTAGAAGAATGTGACCAAAAAAAAATCTCAAGAGCCGGAAAAGTCCATATCTTTTAATCCAGTAGTCTTGGGAAATTACTTCAAAGAAATAATTCAAAGGAAGTAGAAAGGGTTGAGGAAGACTTTATGTACAAAGTTTTCATACTGCAGGACTTTTTATGTTGACAAAAGACCTGACAGCACCTGAATGTTCAATAAAAGAACAGTTAGGTAAGCAGTTAAGAGCAGGCTGATGTAATAAATTGTGACCATGGAAACAAAATCCAATGCAAGAAAAAAAAAAAAAAATGACACAACGTGTTCAAATGTGATATAGAAACTCTATATACAGATGAATAGACATAGAAATGAAAGTAGTTGCCAAGTGTCAGAATGGTGGTCTTTCATGTAACTGGATTTAATAATGAATTTTTAAATTAAATGACCCAATTAAACCAGTGGCTGGATTTTATTGTCAAATTAACTTAGATTCTGTAGAGTGTATTTCCCAGCAGCCATGTTTATATTGGAGGCAAAGCATTCTCAAATGCAAAACATAACTGGCTTCTGAAAAAAAAAAAGTTCTTTTGCCAATATTTGTTGAATGGTGTTAAACCTATATCAGAAATGAAGGGAGTTATGCATTTTACACTGTCAAGGGAGATTACAGAGTCTCTCTGGAGTGGAAGCATTTGTTAAAAACCCAGGAGCTGTGTTCAGAAGAAGAGAGTAAAGAGACTCAGCAAAGATGGGGTGTGTGTCAACTCCTGGGACATAGCTATGCAGTAACACTACCCAGTCACCGTGCTCCTGTAAAGAGCATGTACTCCTGGGCTGCTGCTGAGCTCTACAGACTCAGAATGTTGAGGAAGGACACTGCAGGGTGAGGGTGAGGGTGGTGGGGAAGGCTCACACCTCTGATACCTTGGGGTTCTGGAACTCTGTTCTGGCTCAGAGAATCTAGACCTCTCTCTCATTTCTAAGTTAGGATCTCTGCAGAGTAGTTCTTTGTACAGTGGGGCAGAGCTGTTCAGAATTTGGTATCTGTTGAGTTCATGGTGGCACAGCAGGGTCTTGGTAAAAGATGCTTAGTCCTGGCCGGGTAGCTCAGTTGGTTAGAGTGTCATCCCCATACGCCAAGGCTGCAGGTTCAATCTCCGGTCACATACACGAATTAACCAATGAATGCAGAAATAAGTGGAACAACAATGTTTCTCTCTCCTCCCCCTTCCTTCTCTCTCTCTAAAATCAATTTTAAAAATTGCAAAAAGATGTTCTGCTTATCAGACATTTAATTTTACTACAGAGGAGAGCAGACTGCCTCATGACAACCCCAGAGGAAGGCAAAAATGAATCAGGAAATCTGAGCCTAATTTTGGTTCTGACACCCTGTGGCTATGAGATCTAAGCCCTTAACGTCTTTGTGTTTCAGGTTTTTTCCACTTATAAAATTCGGAGTTGAAACTTGCATGACCCAGCCTTAAAATGGATTTCTAAAAAAAATTACTCAATTAGAAGTGTTTTGAAAGGATTTCACCATTTCCAGCTGGCCAGCAGGGATTCGTAGCACTACAATAGGGGCGATGTCAGAAATCTTGCAGGCCATCTTCCTTAGCTCAACACACCTTGCCCTCCAAGAGGAAGAGGTGCATTGGATGCAGACAGCGCTCTGTTCTCCAAGAGAGGGGACTCCAAAACCAGCATTTGGAATAAACCATTTTGCCTAATGGGTGAGGAGAGCCATGGGCAGAGGTGGCCATAAGAGTGTTGCCCAATCCTCCACATAGAGTCCAGTGCAAATTCTCCGGGTCTCTAAAGAGAACAGAGACTCTATGCTGCTATGTTATTGCACAGGTTCCCAAACTATGCTTTACTTTGAGCAAGTATCACAAAGACCCCGTTGGGACTCCGGGGCCTTTTTCGGGGGACTGGGTGATGAAAATTATTCCCATTATGATACTAAGACACTATTTGCCTTTTGCAATGTGTTCATGTTAACACTGACGTTGTAAAAACAAGGAGGGTATAACTACTGGAATTTAGTGCAGATCAAGGCAGTGGCCTTAAGCATTATCAATAGTCACTGTATTCTTTACTGCCGGGATCTTGCAGGAAACAACCATAAGTCAGTTTCACTTAACAATGTCATTGACAAAACCATAAGTATTAATTTTGTTAAATCTGTACCTTTGAGTACACATCTTTTTATTATACTGTGTGACTAATTGGGAAACATGTATAAAGCACTCTATGCTTAAGTACCATGACTGCCTTGAATAAAGGCGATTATGTGGTGGTTAGAGGTGGACACTGGACTGACAAACTGTGGTTACCCAGACTTGAGAATCTGGTATATTTTCTCAAAAATGAAGTGAGCCTGTCACCTCAAGGCACACAACTGAGCTGGCTGGTGCGGCTCAGTGGATTGAGCACCAGCCTGCGAACCCAAGTGTCACTGGCTCAATTCCCAGCCAGGGCACATACCCAGGTTGCAAACAGCCAGGTCTCCAGCCAGGTCCGTAGCTGGAGGCAGGTGAAAGGCAACCACACATTGATATTTCTCTCCCTTTTTTCCTCCCTCCCTTCCCCTCTCTCTGAAAAGAATAATAATTAAAAAAAAAGAAAAGAAAAGAAAAAAGAAAAGGAGCACAACTGACAGCACTTGCTGCCAGTGATAAAATTCAAGTTTTCCAGTAAAACTTAGCATTTTAGAAAACCCGTACCTGTCACTATGAATTTTATAGCTTTCTAATACTTAAACCATTTTTCTGATGAGACTGGAAGTGATACTAATGAATGTGATTTTTGATATTTTATAATGAGATATCTCAACATCTGGATCATCTGCCTAACCCAGTAAATCGGTAGTTTTCCGATGACCAATAAGTGGTGTTACAAAATCATTCATTTGTAAAAAATCCAGTCACAGCCAGCACTAAGGAAAGCAATGCATTTTAATGTAACAGAACACAAGTTCATTAAGATGGTTTAACATTCTATGTTGTAATTATCCTTTAAGAAAGTAGTCGTAGTCCCCCCTTATCTCGTTTCACTTTCCACGGTTTCAGTTTCCTGAGGTCAATGGCAGTCGGAAAATATTAAATGAAAAATTCCAGAAAGAAAACAATTCATAAGTTTTATGAGTTCTGAACAGTGTGACAATATTCCCCACTGTCTCGCCCTGGAAGTGATTCATCCCTCTGTCCAGTTTTTGCACATATGTACATGACCAGCCTCTTAGTCACTTAGTAGCTGTCATAGTTGTCAGGTGGGCTGTCACAGTAGTTCAATGCTTGTATTCCGCTCACCCTTATTTTACTTAATAATGGCCACAAACCACAAGAGTAGTGATGGTGGCAAATTGGATGTGCCAAGCAGAAGGTGTTAAGTGCCCCTTTTAGAGAAAAAGTGAAAGTCTTCAATTTAAGAAGGAAAAAAAGAAAAAAGACAAAACAATCATATGCTGGGGTTGCTAAGATCTACTCTAAGAATGAATCTTCTGTCAATGAAATTATGAAGAAGAAAAAAGAATTCATGCTAGTTTTGCTGTCCCACTTCAAATTACAAACTTATGTTCACAGTGCATGATACATAATTAAGCTGAAAAAGGCATGAACTTCTATCATAGGTATGTATGTATGTATAGGAAAAAACATAAGGGTGTAGGGGTTTAGTGCTATGTGCAGTTTTAGGCACCCACTAGGCACATTAGAATGTGGGCCCAGCGCATAAGGAAGGGCTATTGTATCATTTGTAGAGTTTTGGTGTAGCATCAAAGAAGATTATCTAATTATCTCAAAAGGTTATTAAACATCCTTCCCTCTTCCAATTACACATCTGTCTGAGATAGAATTTTCTTCATATATACTTCAACCAAAATAATAATAACAATAATAATAACAATAAACCATGACAGGTTGAATGCAGAGGCAAATATGAGAATCCAGATATTAAGCCAGATATTAAAGAGATTTGAAAGAATGTAAAACAATGATGCTCTTTTCACTAAAATTCCTTTGTTTTGGATAATAGTTATTTTCATAAACATTAAGTTTACTGTTGCTAATCTATTGTATGTTGCTTTTTAAAATTAAGTAATATTTTTAAATGCCTATTTTAATTTTTGATATGGTGAATATGGAGAGATACAACCCACATAAACAAAAGAAGGCTGGAGAGCTCAATGATTTTTTTAATAATTGTATTTTATTTTTTTAAATTTAATTCTTTTAACATTTTATTCCTTATTTTTAGAGAGAGAGGAAGGAAGAGAGGCAGAGAGGGAGAGAAATATCACTGTATGGTTGCCTTTCACCTGCCTCCAGTTGGAGAATCTGGCTGGAGACCTGGCTTGCAACCTGGTTATGTGCCCTGGCTGGGAATCAAACCAGCGACCCTTGGATTCACAGGCTGGTGCTCAGTCCACTCAGCCACATCAGCCAGGCCCTGCTTAATGATTCTTAAGTGTGTAAAAAGGGACTTGCAGTTAAAAAGCTTGGGAACTGCTGATCCAACGTCCTTGCCAAGAAAGCAGTGTTTTGGATGAGCACTAATAAGCAGAGGCTGACTCCACATTTATCAGTTTGCATTGTTGTCGGGAGGCATCGTGGCTTAATTGGACTTAATGGCAAGCTTGGTTATCTAGACAAAATCATCCCTGAAGGGGCAAAAGGAAAATCGTCTATGATCTAAAATTGGTAGAAATAACTTTAGAGAATATTACATTTGTCAAGTCCTTATTAACCTTCTCTGCTCCCTTCCAACTGTCTCCAGTCCTCTGAGTGTACAAATCCACCCTTTTCCCTTCAAGGAGGGTCTGGCCTGCATCCCCTGTTCAGTATCAGCCATGATGGCCAGATGTGCACTCGAAATCTGCCTCCCAGGTCACAGCGTATGCCATTCTGAACTCAACAATCAGGGCACAGTACCTGGGAAGTCACCAGGCACTTCCAGACTGAGAATAAAAAATGAGGATGTTGGGGCTTTTGTCCTGGGACTTTCTTTGATGGGAAGGAAGACTCCTGAAGAAATACAGCATGATGTAATAAATGTCCTTCTGTATGTAGTGACCAAAGTTTTCCAACCCCAGATTAAGACACTGTCTGACAACTGACAATGGAACCATCTTGAGGGATCTGGAACACATGTCTGCTGTATTTATTAAGAAACTCCCAACAACTCCACCAAAATTCTGTACAGATTTGCCCCTCATTCACCCTAAATACCCAGAAACAATGGTCTGTACGTTTTCAAATTTATTTTTTGAAAATAAATAATAGTGTCAGAAGAGAAAAGAGCAAGAAGCTCATTAGGATTACAAACGATGAGTAATGGGCCCCTAACATTTTATTTCCTCTGGGTTGTTGGATGGGAGGTAATGGGGGGAATTTTTTCCTTCATCCTGGTTCCAAGTGGTTTCCATCCCCAGGCAAAGGGCCCGAGTTTGTCTCCCACAGCAGCTGATGCAGATCAAACTGAATCCCAGAGACAGAAGAATGAACTAGTAAGAAGCTTCTAAGATCCCAAGCCTTAATTACATGTGGGCAAAATTAAACAATAGGGCTCTTGGTTTTACAAGAAAAGTTGGAGTGCCCTCTGGGTGGGCTGTTTGGGGACCACAGAGGTTCTGGTCTGACCCGGGTATTCTTAAGTCCCAACCATGTATCCTTTGCTCCCCTTTTCTTTGGGGCTGACTCAAATCCTTCTTTTTATTCTTGTTCTCCCAGTCCCACTGTTTTTCCCCAGCTGCAACAACTCCAAAGTAAAATGAACAGGAATAAAACAATGAACAGAAAAATCATGCTCAGTGCCACACACGGACATCCTGCCACCCACCGTCAGAGAGAATGGGCCACACTGGGTCTGAAAGGCAATCCAAATGAAAGGCAGGGCAAGGGGCCTGGAACCCCCTTTTGGGATCTTGAATGCACTACTCACATTTGACTGTGGGCAAATCACGACATTTCTCTGACCTCCAGTGAACTCATGCATGAAAAACAGTATTTTTTCTTAATTAAATGACATAATGTGTAAATGGCACATAGTAAGTCCACTATTCATCCTCATAATTTTCACATCTTTTCGTGTGATCATTTGATTAATGCCTGTCTCCCCACTAACCTGAGTCTTACAAGAACACAAACTGTGTCCTTTATTGTTCACTTTATCTCCAGAGATTTTTGCACAGTGTTTGGCACATACTAGGCATTTGTTGAGACAATTGTATGATAAAAGTGAGTTGGCAGAGTCCCAGTTAAGGATCTACTCCAAAATAGTACATGTGGGGTCTCCTGGCAGCTCTCATGGATTTGTGTTGGCTCTCTGGAGCATGATATGAAGGGTTCCAAGGGGGCATTTGGAGTCAGTTAGGGAAGGGTGTGCTGATAAACTACCAATGCCTGGGTGGTTAAGGATATTGAATATTTGTTGACCTTGGTGTGTGGCATCAAGAACAGATCCCTTTTGCCAGCTATTTCTAGCACAAAGATGCCTATTGTATAATTCATGGACAGAGCCATGTGAGGACTGAGGTTACTACATGTCTTACCTGAAGATAAGGAGTGCAACCTCAGGAATATTTTTAAAAATCACAAATAAGAAAACACTAAGAACAATGCTATGCAAAGAAGTGAGAAGCATACCACAATCCTGATGAATTCGCTTATGAGGAATGTGCATTTCATGCACTTGGCAAGAGTGAGCAGACTTCACATAATTTAGCTAGTGCATCCCACAACTAGACAGACACAACTTTGTAATGCACTTTTCCCAACCCATGAAGTAGCCACTCTACTCACGAGGATAATCCTTTGGGTGTGTCTTCTCAGACCAATTCCCATAAAATGTGAGTCTGTACTTGGCAGTTCCACAGGCACAGCAGTCTAAGATTGGTTTGTCAGTCACCCCGTCAAATGCAGAATCTGAAACAGGAAGGAAAGGCACCAAATTAGGAAGCAATGTAGGTCTTGGTCTCATCCTTAAGGCTTGGGAAGAAAAAATATGAGGTACAGTTTTCATTGATTGATAATACACAGAACTAGGTCAGTATTTGGGCTATAAAGGATTTGTATACCTCTAAGTATGGTAATTACATTCTGCAAAAAAATAAAATAAAATAAAAAGAAATTTTGCTCTAATTAAGTGAGGAGGCCTATGGGACTAATAAGACAGAATATTTGGGATGGAGATTATCCTGAGAAACCAGAGATAAAAGTGAGTCAGTTATCCATTCTGGGCCCCATTTTCTTTCCCTACCCCTCCTACAAAACAATTTTTCTATCAATTATTTTTAATCCTCACCCAAGGATATGTTCTACTGATTTTAGAGAGAAAAGTTAGGGCAGGAGGAGAGATACCAATGTGAGAGAGAAATACCAATAGGTTGCCTCCTTCATGCACCCCAACCAAGGATCAAACTTGCAACCCAGGTATGTTCCCTGACTGGGGATTGAACCTGCAACCTTTCAGAGTGGGATGATGCTCCAACCAACTGAACCACACAGCCGGGCTTCCCACCCAATTTTAAGAAGAATATGCATGTATGCCTCTGTGTGTTTTCTCTAAGAAATACCCCCTGGGGCCAAACTGAGCCAGGACCTGAAGGAGCTGCTTGAAAGGAAAACAGTAAGAACAGAAAGACAGAGGCAGAGAGATAAAGGACTGCTGAAAATCATTTTTAAAAAATGATATGCATATGTAGTCACATTACTTCTTATCAAGCTTTCAGAAATTTTAATGGGAGGGGTGGAAGTTGGGAAATATGTTCCTAAATGCAGGTTTACTTCTGAGCACAGTGGTAGCCAGAAAAAGCTTAAGATTCCCTCTCTGCCCCCATTTTTAGCTGTGAATAGCTGATAAGTGGGGAAAGAGAGATTACAGGAATAAATTCAGAATTTCCAATTGTCGAGTCCACATTCCTAACTGTGCATTGTTGCTTGTAGTCTGCTTCCTGCACGATGAAAACAATGACTAGAGCTGCAAATGTTTCAATTGCCTCATCTTTGTTCCTCTAGCTGTATTAACATAAATGTTCTTTTTTGTCAAGTTGGACATTTATTCTTAAATATTATAGAAAGAACAGTAACAAAAATTACAAAAATCCTTTGAGTGTATGGAAGAGCATTTACAAGTGTTCCATATAGAATTTATTGGGTTGATTTGCTTTGAATATGCAAAATCAGTGATGGAGAGAAGTGCATTCTGGGTTCTAGGATGGAGAAAAAAAGGACGGATTATTGTAATAATAACTACACTGTATAGAGTCCATGCATGCTGATTCTTTTCCACATGTTGCTAGGTTTAGCCTAGCAATACTAGGAGGTAAGTATTTGAATTAACTTCATTTACTGATCAGGAAACTAAAGCAGATTAGGTAACCAGCCCAAGGTTTCAGGGTTAGCGGGTAGTGCAGGCAGAACTGAAGCTCAGGTCTTTTTGAGTCTGGAGCCCATGCTCTTCTATTTAAGTATATTGTTATTGATTATGTTATTACAGTTATCCTAATTGTTCTCCTTTGCCCCGCTCTGCCCAGTGGTACTGCCCTTCCCTCCATCAACCTCTGCCCTTAGTTCACATCCATGGGTCATGCATATAAGTTCTTCAGCTTCAACATTTCCTATACTGTTCTTAGTATCCCTCTGTCTATTTTGTAGCTACCAACTACACTTCTTAATCACTACATCTTTTCTCCTATTTTTCTCCTTCCCCCTGCCAGCTGATAATTCTGCAAATGATCTCCATACCTATGATTCTTTTCTTATTTTGGATGTTTGTTTAGTTTTATTTTTCCAGAGTTAGTTTTTGATAGTTGTGAATTTGTTGTAATTTTAATGTTCTTAGTTTTGATATTCTTTTTCTTAAATAAGTTCCTTTAACATTTCATGTAATAATGGCTTGGTGATGATGAACTCCTTTAGTTTTACCTTGTCTGGGAAGTACTTTATCTGCCCTTCTATTCTAAATGATAGCTTTGCTGGATAGAGTAATCTGGGTTGTAGGTCCTTTCTTTTCATCCCTTGAATACTTCTTGTCAGTCCCTTTTTGCCTGCAAAGCTTCTCTTGAGAAATCAACTGACAGTCTTATTGGAACTCCTTTGCAGGTAACTTTCTTCTTTTTTCTTGCTGCTTTTACAATTCTCTTTTTACCTTTTAACCTTTAGCATTTTAATTATGATGTCTTTTGTTGTGATCCTTTTTAGGTCCAATTTGTTTGGGACTCTCTCTGCTTCCTGTATTTGTATGCCTTTTTTCTTTGCCAAATTATGTACGTTTTCTTTCATTATTTTTTCAAATAAGTTTTCAACTTCTTGTTCTTCCTCTTCTCCTTCTGGCATTCCTATGATTCAGATGTTGGCACTTTTAGAGTCTTCTTATACTATCCACATTTTTTATTAAATTATTTCTTCTTTCTGTTCTGGATGACTGTTTATTTCTTCCTTATGTTCCAAATCATTGATTTGATTATTGGCTTCCTTCCCTTCACTGTTGGTTCCCTGTGGAATTTTCTTTATTGCACTTAGTGTAACCTTCGTTTCTTCCTTTATGTTGTTGCTGTACTCAATGAGTTCTCTGAGCATCCTGATCACTGGCGTTTTGAACTCTGCATCTGTTAGGCTGGCTATCTCCATTTTGTTTAGTTCTTTTTCTGAGGTTTTGTCCTGTTTGTTCATTTGGGCCATATTTCTTTGTCTCCTCAATTTGGCAGCCTCCTGTGTTTGTTTCTGTGTATTAGGTAGAGCTGCTTTGACTCCTTGTCTTAGAGCAACTGTTAAGTTGTATAGGGCAGAGCCTTATGCACTTGCCGGGGTGGGGCAACCACTTCACTGCTTTGTGGCTTGGGGTGGGGGTGGTGGCTTGAAGAGGGGTCAAAGCTGCTGCCTGGCATCTGGATATTTTCTCGGCATGCACTCAATTTCTAGTCATTCCACCCACTTCCTGTATGCAACTGGCACCCTTCCACCTATTGCCCTGGTGGTGAATGTCACAGTGGGTGGGTTGGGTATGTTTAAAGCCCATGTGGGTCTTTTAAATGCACTTTCCTGAGAAACCAGCAGTTTCTTCCTCCACTCCAACCCCCACTGGTTTTTACAATCAGAGGCTATAGGGCTTTATCTTTCTGGTACTGGAACCCTGGGCTATGTGGCCTGGCTTCAGGCTGGGATCATTTGCCCCAAAGGTATCCTCTCAATTTTTATCCATCACACAAGAATGTAAGACCACTTGTTCTGTTGCTGCCTCTTCATACCATACCACATCTCCTTGCCTCTCTACCCTGACTCTGCTTCTCTGCCCCTCATATCTGTCTGGATGAATATGACTTTTTTAAATCCTTATTTGTTGGACTTCCATACAATATGGACTTCCATATTTTCTGGCAGTTTTGGGTGTTATTTGTTTTGAGGTTAGTTGTAATTCCTCTTGTCGTTATGCAAGAATATGAAGCATATCTACCTATACCTCCATCTTGACCAGAAAAAGGTCCCTCTGATATACCTGGGGCCCATGCTTTTAGTCTCTGCATTATCCTTGTCTAGGAAAGACTTCTGGCTAGATATACTTGCAGAAATGCCAATGAGTAAAATGTTCTTTTTGTTTCTCATTTTGCTTTTTCAAACAAAGAATGGTCCATTTAGAAAATTATCTTCCTGCACAGCTCCAGGATTTCTAACCAGCCCTAAAGAAGAGTTCTGAACCCACCCAAAATAGAAATCATTGTGTGACTACTCTTTGTACATTAGGAAGAGGCCAGAGCATTGTCTGCTTAGGAACAGGCTCCCCACTGCCTTATGCATAAGAAACCTACGTCTGATTCCTATGTGAGCCACTTTGATAGTTAAGGGACAAGCCCTGTTGAATATATTTTAGAAAAGGTAGGATAAATCAATAACTCCTGAAGATTTTTTGTTTTTCACTTTTCCATTATGACCAACTACGTTGTGAAAAAAAAAACCAAAATCAGTTTTGAAAAAAGGATTCAGAGCTCAGAGACACATGCTGGGGTTTCCATTGTTACCCATCAGGCAGCATCAAATGAGGCTGCAATTATTTCTCAAGGAACCAAACTAAGGCAAATGCGTATGTTTGTCTCATCAAAAGGGCTCTCAGGTATAGGTAGCACACTTCAGATGTATCCAGGATTTATAATAAATCCTTTGGACCCCCAACAGAAAATAAGCTTCCACTTAAAAAAAGACAAAGTCTAAGTTTGAACTTAGAACCAGGCATTACAGTTTCCTAGTGAGGAAAAGTCTATTGAAAGTTGAACCAGGTTTTCAAAGGGCAGTGATAACAAGCATTCGCCTCCCCCAGCAACCACTGCAGGGCCTGCCAATTGCGGGCAACTTCAGGCTGCGCAGCATCTCCCAGGCTGTCCGTCCCTCCATTTCTACTCCCAGCCCCTCAGCTTCCTTTCCCACTCTCATCCTTACATTTCCTTCTTCTTACCTTTTCTCATTATCCCTTCTCTCCCACACTCTCTTCTCTGCTTTCCCTTCATCTTTCCCTTCATTGTCTGTGACAGGGTTTTAGTGAGTGTACGGATGCATATGTTTCTTATAGGTCATCTTTATGAATATTTTATGTTTCCCATTTGTCAGTAGCTTAATGGTTTATGTTGCTTTTCTTTGAAATAACAATTGCCATTGCTTTTTATCTGCATTGTTCTTAATTTTCCCCTTATGCGTTAACAGCTTCAACTGGGGAAAAAAACCAATACTCGTTTCTCTCTCCCCTTCCTTGATAGATTTGATTGGACTCACCATGGAAGCAAAGAACGTAGACTTTAATGAAAGAGCTAGAGATAATTAAGTAGTCACACACATTTAAGAGAACTCTCTTTGCTCTATCTCATAAATTAAGGACTTTCTTAACGTGATCAGCTTGCTATTGATGAATTTCCTCCTGCGTTTGCTGCCCCTGGGATCATCCACAAGTATATCTAATGATCCTACAGCCTAGGTCCTGCTGGGCTTTTCCCTCAGAAAGTTGCCATTAGAAAGTGGTGTTTTTATGCAGGTGTGTGCTTAGCCATCTTGATAGGATCTCTGCTTCAGAAGTGATAACCAATGCAGATTTGCAATGCCATTTTATCAACACTGTATCTGCCGAATTTTAGCATATTCATAGCTTAGATGAGGATTAAGGCTTTGGAAAGTGCACTAAGGTAAGGATTGCTATCAGTACATAGGAGTGTCAGTGAAATGTCTCCTAAGAAGCCTCAAATCTGGGGAATAATGCTGTTTTCTTTTCTTTCTTTCTGTCTTTTTTTTTTTTTTTTAAGATTTTATTCATTATTTTTAGAGAGAGGGGAAGGGAGAGAGGCAGAGAGGGAGAAAAACATCAATGTATGGTTGCCTTTCACCTGCCTCCAGCTATGGATCTGGCTGGAGACCTAGCTTACAACCTGGTTATGTGCCCAGGCTGGGAATCGAACCAGTGACCTTTGGGTTTACAGGCCAGCACCATTCCACTGAGCCACCAGCCAGGGATTAATGCTATTTTCTGATAGTCAAACAACAGAACCATGTCCCAGTGGGAGTAAACCAGGAGGTGGCCTGTACATACAATAAATGCGTGATCCAGAAAATCCATAACTCTAACCCATGGGCCATTGATGTCATATCATGAAGTCAGGGCAGGAATAGGATTTCCCATAAAAACCAAGAGCCTCAACAGTTGAAATGTTCTGTCCTTGTGGACAATGATTTATAAGAAAGGAAAGCCCCAGCCCCAAGAATCATGTGTGGCCTGCCTGGAAGCCAACCAGGGTCCTAACTCACACATTCCAGCTCTCTGGTCCCAGGTATGGCCCGAATGCAGGGTATCTGATCACTTTCCTTTTGCTCTTTCCATGCCTACCATGCAACACCCCCTCACCCCTCATATAGGACCTAATTTCTGTTCTTGTTCACCTATAGGGAAACCTATGCTTTACAATGCTTCGATCTATGCAAGGCAACAGTTCACACCACTGAATTGGGAGGTAGCTTCCTTAATAGAAAGGAAGTAAAGGGCACTGGCTCTTAAGATTCAAACCCTGCCCTCTATCACTAACTGTGTAATGCCAAGCAAGCCAGTTAAACGCTTTGTGCCTTGGGCCATCTAAAATTAAATCATACATCATAAAAGAGATGATGTAATTAACAGTTTTACCATATAGGGTTGTGCAGATGACATGATTAAGGATGTGGAGTGCTTAGGATAGTGCCTGACACATAGCAAGCCTTCACAAAATATTACCTCTTATAATTTCCCCAGAAGACCTTTATCAACCCTTTTCTTAGTAGTTTACGATTTGCTAGAATTGGAAAGGATTAGCTCTTCTCAAAAAATGCTAATTACTTTAAATGCAAATAAAATCCTGCAAAAATGAATAGAAATGAGATAAAGATGTATAATTATAGAACACTTTCTATTTTTATTTAGTTCTTTAATGGCTTCTAAACACATTCAGATGTTTAAAGTCTTTATTTTATTTTTTACAGTAGATTAGTAAACACGCTTTCAGATATAGAGAACGATAACTTAGACTTACAAGCTGTCCCAGAAGTATCGAGCCAATGTCAATAGAATTAAAACAGCCTGCATGGCTGATAGTTTCGGGACAGACTTCATGTATATCTATAGCATTTACTATATGTATCAAGGGAGGGTGGTACTATTTTATGTGTAGTTACTCAGATAACTAGGAAGGACACAGGTGGGCTTTAAACTCAGGTTGGATCTGACTCGGGGCCTCTCCTCTGACATTTCCAGTGTGCTTGGTCTGCATGGGCTTTGTTAGAATGCCTTCGACCACAGAGAGGGCCATGGTGAACTTGCAAATCTAAGGACCGGATCCTTGAAAGTAGTGAAATCACAAGGTCAGTGTCCTCTTGGCAACCCCACCTCCCTGGAGAAGATCCCCCCATGTTGTCTGGGTGCCATACAAGTTCCTGCTAGTGGTTATTCTAGAAAACCATGACCAACTTCTTAAAGGTATACAATTGTGCATTCCTTAATTAAGGCCTGTGAATTATTCCAAGGAACCTCTTCAGAATAATCATTGTTTCACAAAAATAAAAAGACGACACTGATATAAGACATATTATCTCCTGCCCAGGGAATCAAGCTGGGTAATTAGAGCTTAAGGCGGATCCAATTATCCACAGCATACAGCCAAATTAAAAATTGGAGCTACGTGAGGAGCAGGACTGGAGGAACTCGAAAGCCCAATCCTTTTTGTTCCCGAAGCCAGACGGTTGGAGCAAATGAGCCACCTTCCGCTTATCTGGCCCTGTCCCACCTGCGTGTTCTTACCTTGTTCACAAAGTTTCCTGGTTAGGGAGCCCTCATCCTGAAAATAAATGATGCGTTTCTGTACGATGCTGGCCCTGTAGGGAGAGAAGACACAAGTTCAGTGATGAGGAAGGCAAATCTGGGGGATGCCAGTTCCTTGCTTGGCCACCCATGGCTGTGTGCCATGGGAGAGTCACCTCAACTCTCTGTGCTTTAGTGTCTTCATTGGAGAGCTGACATTAATAATAATACTTACCTCATGGGATTGCTGTGAGAACTCAATAAGAAACTATGTTAAGAGCCGAGCAATAACCTAGAAGCCACTTAATAAATAGTCGTTGGGTTGGTGGTGGTGGTGCTAATGTTAAGGTAAAAAAGGGAACTAACAGCATTTTCAGTAACTTTTCTCAATGGTTCATTTTACTGTAGTTCCATATAAGCTATTAAGGCCATTTGTAGATTAACCAAATTCAAGGCAGAGAAGCATGCCAAATCCTCTCCCAGCAGGAGGAAAAAGAAGTTTAAGAATATATTTTGATTCGTTCTGAAAATGTCACTCTATATCTTTCCTAAAAGTCTAGACAACACTGTCTCCTGTATTCTGAACAAAGAAACCTCAGCTGTTATATCTCTCTCTCTCTCTTCAACATGTCAAATACAGGTTCTTAGAATCTGGAAAGACTATTTTGAGGTTGAAAAATGACTTACTTTTAGCCAGCACATATTTTCACGTTAATTAGGATCACACAGACATTCTGCTTCTCCTTTAACCCACCCTGCCACTTATTTTTAGCTGGCTGTGCTGAAGTTAAATCCCAACACCCAGTGTTCCAGTCATTTAAAAGTCTACTACACTTAACGTTGAGACAGTGCCAGTGGGGCTTCAGCCATTTCTGTTGATTTTCTTCAGCAACGCTGCTCAATCAAAAGGTAACTTTTACTTTGATTTACCCTATTAAATAGATGAAGGAAGCCCTTGACTGCATCCCAGCTGACTACACGGCATGGCTAGTAGAGTCACATGAGTTGCCCTGAGTCACACCATCTCACACGCAGGAATGGGGCCAAGTGTGCACAGATTTGCCGAGTACAGAGGCAGTTTTCTCAATGGTCTGGGCCTAGGCCAAGATGACTTTCCAAAGAAACGTCTACTCTGCACCCCATCTTGCACAAAAGGATAAAATTCAAACCAGTCTACACATGTCTTTTATAGTTTTTCCCCACCCCAGGGAGATGACATGTTGAAAGAAATGAATGAAATATGCTTCCTGGCAACGCAAAGCTACTTTGATCATTCATGATGATCATTCTGTTGACCATCAAGCAGAAAGTTTCCTCAGGCTAAGAGAACACTCTTGAGAACACTTACTCTCACCCCAAAGCTGGATAACAAAGCCTTTTATCAGTCAGATTATCCCGCAGTGCTTTTCAGAGTGTTTCCCACTGAGAAGGGCCTCAGGGACCCCTGTGAAAAGCAAGGAAAAGGCCTAGTGGGAAGTATTCCAGGCCCCACATTTTTGATTAAACCAAAGGCTCTCTCCACATCTCAGCCAAAGCAGCCTCCTCCCCTGTCTCCCTGCTTGTTACATTCACTGGTACATTTTCAACAGATAGTTGTTGGAGGCCTACTTTGTGGTCAGACCCTGGCCAGAGCCACTGTCATGAACAAGACAGATGGGGCCACTTTCCATTCTCAAAGTTTACAGGACAGCGGGAGAGACAGCATCAAACAACTAACTCTTCACCTACTCATTTAACACAACTGGGATTAAGTGCTGAATGGAGGAGTCCACAGGGTGGGGGACAATGTAACACAGAGGGTCCTGGCCAAGCTGGGAAAGGCTTCCCACAGAAAAGAAGGCTATGCCTAGATTTAGGACAGAAGTTTACTAGGTGAGTGGTGGGAGACGCAAGGACAGGGCCTTCTTTGTAAACTCCTTCAACTGGGGGTGGGTTAGGACTCACTAGAGAACCTGCAAATGGAAAGCCAGGGGGTTGGTATGAGGTAGCTGGAGAGTAGGCAGAACCACTCATTCAGAGCCTGCAGGGAGATGGCCTTATACTCCAAGCTTGATGAGACAGCTTTGAAGCATGTGTCCCGAGATGATCAGAGTTGCTCTTCTGAAAAAGCACTTGGGCCATAGAGTAAAAACAGGTTGGTGTGTGGCCATGGTATACGAGCTCCCACGCCAATCAAACTTTGTCTCAACAGAATTCTCTTGCCAAAGCAACTGGAAAGCCCCTGATGTACAGGATGAAATACCAACTTACTATGGTTTCATTGCCATTTGGTGCCATGCTCACAGAGTTGTAGACTTTGGGAAGTTTATGCCCCCTACCTGAACTCCTCTTCCACTCTACCAGGCCCTTGTCTGTGCTATTTCCTCTCCCAGAGGCTCCCAAAACCAGCCTTCACTAGTGTCTATAACAAGTATTTTGAATTCTGAATTTTATTCCTCCTGCTGCAAATAGGAGAAAAATGACAAAGCCAATTATTAAAGCATAATCACACTTTGAAAAATTAAATCATCCCTACATTTTCCCTCCTTCCTTGTTTTTTAAAGTCTAAGGTGGCTCACTTTCTCATTTTGATAATAGTTGTAATTTCTGAGCCCTTACACTGTGTGTCAGCTAGCCCCTGTGCTAGCTGTGCCTTTATGCTCATTAGCTCATGTATCATATGCATTACATATATTACAGGTCCTCAAAGTCCTCATCCAAGACCCTTGGGCTAGATGTGTTTCTGAATTAATTTTTCAGATAGCATAAACATCCCCCAAATTAAACACATCAACATTCTGCAGCATAATGTAAGAATACTTACTACTAAGAGGGTAAACAAAACTATGAAAAGCTTCATATCACTTTAAGTCAAGTTTGGCAAACTTATGAAAATGCTATGGTTTCTTCAGAGGGATAAAGCTGAGGGCTCACCTTCCAGATGAGAATGTCTGAAATGTGGGAAGGCTAGAGTAATACGCCTAAGGTCTGAAGCTCCTCTGCCTACCTCCAAAGTCCATGGTCTGTCTTATGTTCAGAGTGGTGGTAAGGATTAAAAATTAGGTATAAAAAATATAATTGCCCAGTGAGGTAAGCATTGTTATGGAGTGTAACCCCAGTGAATTTTCCTTGGATCTATCTTCCTGGACCATCTCATGGGACACACCGTGGAGAACTGAGATTCGTGTGGGTCTGCCTGGGGCCTGGGTGGTGATCATCAGGAAAAGCCTGAGCAGACATTGCCATGTGCTTGGTCAGCCCTCTGTCTCATGCCCTTTAGATTTCAAACACTATGCTGATCAAATGTGGACTATAAGGTTTGTTGCAATTTGGCCTCACCCCTATTCAATTCTTCTTGAGCACTCTATCCAAGCCATGTCTTCTATCTGCGTTCATGGTCTAATACCCTTGGGCCTCTGCCTATAAGACGTCTGTACTTCCTCATGATTCCTCAACACCACATACACACACACACACACACACATAGAGTCAGTCACGCACACTTCAATTATCTACGTCATACTGAGCGAAGACAGTGGTTCCTTTAGGGTTTCCTTGACCAGGTGCTCTTCCTGTGAGAACAACAGCCACAGCCTCTTGGGTTTCTCCTATTGCTAATAAACTTCTATTATAGGTGCCTATTTACTTTTCTATCTCCTGTGCTAGATTATGAGACTTTTGAGAGCAGAAACAGTATCTTACTTATTTCTATGGACATTACTAATGTCACTGTAGTACGGGGAGAAGAAACAGGGTTTGGGGAAAAGGAGAGATTTTGAAATTGAGCTACCTGTAGGATATGTCTAGTAGGCAGTTTGACACAGGGAACTGCAACTCAGTGGAGATGTGAGGGGTGGAGAGTATAGGTATGGAGTTCACTGGGGCAGAAGCAAAAGTTGAAGCTTTCGGAGTGGTAGATGCCATCTAGGCACAGTGTACAGAGGAGGACATCAAGCCACGCCTGGTACTCTGAAGATGACCAATACTCATCTACTGATAGGCCAGCAGAGACCAGGACTTTGAGATGTTTGGTTGCAGAAGATAGTTCTTTTTGCTCCTCATTTGGTCAACTCTTGAGAGACTTAGATTCTGAGAAAAATGCGTTTTACTTTAAGTCTGTTCTCATCAAAGTGTAACACTCAGCTGAGGTTTATAAATCATATTATCATTCAGAAGAATAATAGCTTTACAAGAGGAGAAAGCTGTTAGTAAGAATTCCCTTAGCATTTCAAAATGACAAATTTCTCCCATTCTGCGTTGCAATTTGGCAGTCCTGTTGCATAGCACTTACACACTGATCTACCGAATGCCCTCTTATCATGAGAGAGTGTGTTGAGGAAATCCAAATTAAATTTCGCAGCATGTTAGCTTCTCAAACTTTGGAATATTGAGATTCTAAAGAACCTAATCATTTCAAAAGTTTTCTTTTAAACCTAAAGTGGAACATTTCCAGAAACGCCACCCTGAATCTCTTGGACGCTCAGACATTTTCTGTCTGTTTATTTATTAGCTGTTCTTTTTCCTTGGGAAATGTGCCTGTTGGAGGGAATTAGAGTTTGCTGGGGGGTGGGTTTGTTCTCTAGTGCTGAAAGAGCCGGGGATACCTGCTCTCTCAAAAAACGGGCAGGGACACCTCAGAAACTAAAGGACGTGGCCATGAAATGACTTAAGAATATCCATGGCTCCTCAGTGGCTGGGTAGCTGCTGTGTACAGATAATTCACGAAAGGTCCTTAGACATGCGTGTTGCAAAAAGCAAATACTCGGTACATGGCAGCCATTATTGTTACAGTTGTTAAATCAGCAGCCCTTAACAAAGTAGCTGGCACATTAACGTATTTAATAAATAGAGCTATTGTAGAGATCAATGCCAGGCCTGTCTCCTTCCCTGTGGAGAGAGGAGCGAGGGTGCTATCCTGGTCACCTGCTTTAGGAGGAGATAAGGAATGGCCAGAATGAAGCTTGGGTTTGTGGTCTCCAGACTTTTTTTTTTTTTTTAACCAATCTTCTTCCTAATTCCAGTAATATCCCTATTACTGAACATTACAAAACTTGTCTATGATCCCAGGGATGTTTTCCATAGACATGATCCAATTTATAATCATTATCATCTTCCTTCTACCATGAAAGAACAACTCTGTGGGAAGCCCCAGGAATAAAAGCTTAAAGTCATAACAACGGTAATATCATCAGGAACGGAGGCTCTCTGCCTGACGTCACTGCACAAGGACCCCAACTGCTACCCTGACCATAGTCTCATGTTCATTAACAGGTATGTATAGAGCCTAAGTACATTCCATGATCCAGACCCTTATCAATCTTTTATATAACTTGAGGGGGATTTTGGGACATGGAGCTGTGTCGAGAGGTTCACAGACACCCTGGCAACCCGTGATAATGTGCCCATGGGAGAAAATAAGTGAAAGCTTACCTGCAGGGCCCTGTCTACAACACCCACATGAGGACTCCATGTGTGCCCAATAGTAAGATCACAATCCTTGCCTGAGGTCACAAAACTATTGATTCAAAGATTGGTATCGTCATCTGTTATTACTGCAAAGAAGCTATTCTAGTAGCTGCCATGAGATTATTTCTGCTTAATTATCACTCCATTATAGACCCTGGTTCTAAGTTTAACAAAAATGAGAGGAAAATTAGTTGCAGCACACAGTTTATTTCTTCTTAGAATAACCCTGAGGATCACAAGTTGATTATGGTCCCATTGTCTCTTATTATTGTCCAATTTCAGACATCACCTTTATCATATCTTGTCAATACTATTACTCTAGCCTTTTCAATTTTACTGCCTGCTATGCAAAATCCAATGGAAAGTTAACAATGAGGAATTGATTTTCATACCATAAGAAAGATATAAAAACAGAATAAAACTAGATTATGTTTTAAGAGAACGATTTAGATGTGAGAGGCATTAAAACCAGGAAGACATTCATTTACTAATGTTTTAGTTTCACAGTTGCATGAGGCATTGGAAGTACACCGATGAATAAGACAGTGTATGTGTGTATATGTGTGTGTGTGTGTGTGTGACAGCAGATAGCTGACAGCCTGATGAAAGAGAGATTTGCAATCTGATGAATCAAAACACTGCATAGCAAGTACAAGAGTCTACCCAAAACCTGTGTCTTCCATCTGCCATGCCTACTGAGCTCTCTTCCCAGGGGGTGGTATAAGGTAAGCCAATCACAACATCCTGTTCTCACTTTCCCAGCCTTCCTTGCAGCTGGGGGATGGAAGGTACATGACCCACTCACATATGGTCTCAGTAACGTGAGGGCAGGTTTGCAGGAAGAAAGGAGGCCTTCTAAGGAAGTGTTGCTTTCCAGATAAATTAATAAGCCACCCTGGCCTGTCTTTCTTTTTCCAGCTTTGATTACAAGCACGATGTATGAAACGAGCCGCTTTTTTGTGACCATGAGGAAAAAGCCATGAAAAATCAGAGGCGCTGGCCCTGCCATCTTTTAGGTACTGAAACAATACCAGTAGTCACCTGCCCCCGGCCTTCTTGTTACGTGAGAAAAATAAACCTCTCTGCACCAGGTCAAGAGATTGAACTGAGGAGCTGCTGTAGGACTGAGGTGTGGGAAGGGGGGAAAGGGGAGTGGGGGGACAGTTTGGTCAGAAGAGTCTTGGAGTCGGGCACTATGAACAAGGCCTTAAAAAGGGGCTTGGATTGGTGTGTGGGAGGTCATGTTGCCATTTGCTGACTTTCCATCAAGTGCAGAAGACAGGCACCCGTGGACAGTGACTAGGAAGACAGCAGGCTGGCTGCAGGTACCCGCCAGTGTGAGGAGACTGAGCTGTAAGGGAAGGGCGATGGGTGAGATTGACAGGAAAACACAGGCGAGGGAAATAATTTTTCTCTGGAGGAGGCTATCACATGCCTATGTGCCGTGGCTGAGGAAACAGTGGAAACCCTTAGGGGCACCTGCTAGATCACTGGCTGGAAATTTGTCATCTGTTGGGAACAAAATCTTAAATAAACTCACTTGGACAAAATAAATAGACTGCAGGAAGTAGTCCCAGTTGCGGCTCTGGCAGGTAGGCAATTCTGGGTCGTGAACAGGACCATTTCTCATTTCCTATAATTCTTTTAAACCACTCATTTTTTCCCCTCCAGCTCCTTCTGACCCCTACTGGGTCTTCTCTCTGGCTTAAATTATCCACAGCATTTCTTCACCTTGCAAAGCGAGATGAGCCTGGAGGAAAGGCAGCATCTCACAATGCATCCTGAGGCCAGGATATCTTTTTCTTTTAGGAATACAAAACCATGATGTTTGATGTTCCTGAAAAGTCACTTTTTAAAAATCAGCCTTAGCTCATTGTTATCCAGCATTTAGCAACATAATTAACTGTACCTGGGTTATGACTAATCCAAGGACAGTTGACAGTTAGGTCCACTGTTTCTGTAAAGTTGTTGAACCCACAGTTGTTCTGTATAATGTCTCACACAGTTAAGCTGCTGGGCAGCCCCTGCTTCGCTTTCTCCTCCAGCTTCTCCACATTTATAAACCTTTGGCAGACTGTGAGACCCTTGAGCCCCAAGACTGTGTCTTATTCCTCTTTGGTCACTGGGAACCTAGTGGAGGATCTGGCCACAGCTTATTGAGTCCAGGGTTCATAACCTGGGATCTGCAGATGGGTTTCAAGATGATGGGATTTTCTGTGATGTGCACCAGCGTCTATTTCTGGGTAAGAGCTCATAGCTTTCTCCCGCTTCTCAAAGGGGTTCCTGGACTTGAAAGTCTTAAGAACCACTGTTAGGTCTGAAATGCATGACAGGAGAGATATTAAATGGTAGTATGACTGTCATTCCATTGAATAAAAATCTTCAACTAGGATATACGCTTTTCTTCTCCTAAAGATGAAGGTTACATTTTTATCCCAAGCACCCAAGGTTTCAACTGCTTTCTCTCCAGACTGCTCTGATCGGAAATAGAACCTGTGTCGGCTGGAAGACAAGAACTAGAAAGCAGGGCATTGCTCCTGGGTTTCTCAGTGTTCCTTGCTGAGTCCTGGCTGCTCCCCACAGGGCGTGGGGGTAATCTCGTAGTCACCCCACCCCCATCTTAGAGAGCAAACACCTCATCGCAAGTTCCTTCCCACAAGCCATCACTTCCTGCCCTGCCTCCCCTTTCTGCAGGTTCCCTCAAGCCAGGGCTGGCCACCTGGCCCCCTCAAGTGTAAGGAAACAATCCAGGTGACAGAGCAATGTCCTTAAACACAGGCCACTTCCATCCTTCCTGTTCCTTGGGAAGTTTCCCTGACTGTCACCCAGCATTTCTGCTGTGGAAATAGGAGTGTCTCGTACAGTAGCAGACCTGCGTGTTGGGGGAAGCTCCCTCCTGCAGGCTGGAGGGGAGGGCGGTTATGGTTCTTACCTAGGGATTCACGTTGCTGAATGAATTTCAGAGGACTCTTGAACCCCTGAAAAAACCGTACCAAAATGGTAAGCATGTGCATTGCTTTGGGGAGAGTCTGTAAGAACCAGTGCTCAAAATGAGGAGTCATGGTTGTTAATGCCTGTTGGTACACACCTGAGGCCTATCCATCCTACCCTCAAAAAGGACGTGCACCGATAAGGAAAGGAAGGATTCCCTGTATACTTCCAGCAGTAACCTCCTAATGAATCTCCCCTCTTTGCAAACCCATCCAAATTACCTACACTCCTCCAGAGGACTGATTAGTTGTCACCACAAGCATGTTAGCATTTCTTTTCATAGATTGTTAGGCAGCAATGGCACCATAGTCCTAACTATCCTGTCTCCCACTGCTGCCCTGTCCCAGCCCACCCTAGCAGTGTCTTGCACAGAGTAGGTCATCTCCAAAGGTTCCTCTCTCACTTATCGGTTATAGCCCAAACCCTTAGCTAAATGACCATAATCCTGAACACCTAGATATATACCACCTTCCAAGTCTGACACCCCACTGGCACCACCCCAAATACCTACTGTGTGCAGAACATGGGTCACATGACCCCACCTGGCTTCTGCCCCTGCTACTCACTAAACCAGGAATGTACCTTTGTCTCTTCTGTGTCTACCCATACCCCACACATCTGTTATCCCCTCGCCATCTCCTCAGAGTCTCATTGGGTTTCTAGAACACTGCCTGTCATCACTTTCCATTTGACATTCAGGCATTGGCTACTCTTAACATGTTCTTGAACTTTACTATCTTGTATTACCATTTCATGTGTATTTACACTGTGTATTTCTTGCTGCATGCAGAGCTCTTTCAGAAAAGGGGGTTTATTTGTACCCCTGGGGTCCCGCTAGCTCTTAGCACAGTGCCTTTCATGCAGGAGACACCGAAGTGTGTTGACCTGATACATTTTTGTACACTGACCCTGCTCATCATTCCACTCTTTCACAGTCAACACATAGTGTTGAGTGCTGACCGTATGCCCGTCATCTGGCAAGAAGCATAAACTCCTCAGGGTTAGCTGCGGCACCAAGTGCTGGTGTGGGTGGCATGACATTCCCCACTGCATAAAGGTCAGTTAAGTCTGCTTTGCTTTGTTCCAGTTAGGCTGTTTGACTGAAGGCAGCCATTCTCAAAGGGGACCATTGGGTTGAATTCAGATTCTCCTCACAATTTTGGGAATCAGCAGGATGTCGGTGGGTGTGCCAGGAAGAGGTTAAACCAAGGATGGAGCTCCCTCTATGAAAAAGAGAGTGGCTGATTTCACAGTGTATTCCACTTTGCTTTTCTCTTGAGGTGCCCCTAACTAAAAAGAAAAAAGTTACCCACAGGCCTTACACTTTTGACTCATTCCAGATTTGTTTCATGTTTTTTTCTTTTCAACATCTGCACCCCTCTTGTAGCATCTGATCTCATTTTGATGTCACATAACCTTATCAGAGATAAGCCATGATCACACCTGACCACACCACCAAAGAATTTTGGGACAATATGAGCCACATGTAAGTCACAGAATCTGGGCATGCTTTGCTTTGTTTTCTAGCCTTCCTCATAGAAAATATTATCAGAGGTAAGAAAAAAGAAAGAATGGAAGGGGGAGGGGAGAGAGAAAAAAAGGCAGGAAGAAAAGAAAAAAGATCAAGAGACCAAATTTTCTGAGTAAAATATATAGAAGAAAAATTAATGGAACCTCATTATGATGCAGAGTAGAATGCAAGTGATTAATTCTTTTTTTAAAAAATATGGTAAATTTCACTAATGCTTGAGATGAGGGACTTGGAAATGAATCTGGAGCCTCTTATCCATATTAAACAAGGTACTGCAAATCTTTTTTCTTTCAAGTAGGCAAGGAATAAATTAAAACCCACCAAATCAATGAAGATTTCTATCCTAAAGGTGACAGTGTCACCACATTTACATGTTGCATAGCTCTGTGAGATGAAGTTGAACTTCAGTGCATGTTATCCCACGGGAATGCTTAGAACTGTTACACAGTCGGGATAGAAGTGGCAATGGAGAGAAGAGGGGGAAGGAGGAGGCGTCAACTGCCTCATCCCTGCAAGGGGACAGGAATGAAACCAGATGGGAACCACCCCCAGAGGGCAGCATGGCAGATGTCCTCAAAGCTGGACCCTCGCAATGTGGTGGACCCGAATATCAAACACTTTTCAGTATCTATTGCCCTGGTCACAGACGCTGCTTAATTCTGTGTTTGCCAATGGTTGAGCGGGGGCCATCACACTGGGATGTGCCTTTCCCTGGTTTTTGGATGGCTCTCTCTGTCTGGGATGTTTTGATACAAAGTAAGATACATTTCAAGAAAGTAAACTAGCAGAATCTTTGGCCAGCAGGATATTTGGTCATGACCTTTTGGTAATGACATTTTGTACTATATTTAACTCCTCTTTGTCCAAATGCTTAAGTGTTTCTTTAGGTTGACTTAGCTGGTCTCTGATATCTATAATCCAACCTCCTGCTAACTTGGAGTCTTCTCTATTCAAGCTGCCCTAGAGATGACCAGGAGCTCCTCACGGCAAGGGGTCTGATGTCACTGACTGGCCCAGTTTGCAATGCTGTTATAGTGCATTGCTGGTACAAAAAGCTAACACATCCTAGCCTTCCATGTCTCTGGTACCTTCCTTAGAAAAACCAAACCAGTTCTTTCATCTATAAATGGTTATGATTAGTGCAACATATTTTGGTGAACCCAACTAGTTGCAGCTGATTGGACTGGGGACCAGTATGTGAGCCAAAGACAACTTTAGAATGAGTTAGATATGAGAGATGCTGGCTACTTCTGGATTCCTTCCTGAAGACTCTTCCCAGTGGGGTTCTACACATCGTATGGCGCAAACTGGCTTCTCGAATTCTGTCTTTTGGGGGGAAAATCTCAGACAAATTAGGAAAAGATGGGTCACTTACACATGCCAAGGTCCAGAGCAATGGATAGTTGTCCAGAGTACTTTTCTGCTCCTCTCTGTAGTCTGTGGCATAATCCCATTGTGACCCAGTATGACTGTGCCTAATGCAATGATGTTACTTGCCAAACTATCCCAAATACCTCACATATTTACAGGATAAACTTCTGGCACTGGGGGTCAGCAGTCAGCGATACACCACCTGTAGCTCTGGCCCAGGAGCTCAATTAGTTCGAGTGTCATCCCAATGCACCAAATTGATGTTTCTCTCCCCCTTCCTCTCTCTCTAAAATCAATCAATCAATTAAAAAAAAAAAAAAAAGGAGACATCACATGTAAGCAGTTAGCAACATTTTCATGTGGACCTTCCTGGGTTCTTTTTGGTGTTGTCAGGGCTCATCAACACGGAAATGAAGTTGTTTTGATTTGCAACCGTCTCTCTGCGATCAGGCGATGGTTATTAGGAAAATCACATTAATTAGCAACAGCTGAGGGGAGGACCAGCTCATTCGGAGCTGCAGCTGCAAGTCTCCTTGTAATCTGACTGTTGCCTAAATTTTAACAATTAACAGAATAAACAGTCTCTGAGTGTATTTAATCACGTTAATTTTGTTTTCCTCTATTTCTATTACAGTTTAGGACTGGTAGTTAATCTACATGAAAAACTCTGATATGTTAGCATGCTTTAAAAGGATAACCTGTGCATTCCCATTCCTCTGTTGAAAGTGATATACTGTTTAGCTTAATGCTAATTTTTTTTAGCTTTATGCTGGAAAATTACATAGTAATTAAAATTTACCCAACAGGTTAGCTTTGTAACCAAAAATAACCAAAATATCTGATTAAACTGAAAATCTTATTTTAGAGCCTTGTTGGGTAACAAAATGAAAGGAATGGATAGATGGAAGGAACGAGGAATAGACAGAATGCCAGATACATAGAATAAAAGAGATAAATACATATATTAAAATAAGGACTGACATTTAAACCTTTTAAATTCTAATTTCAACTAGTTCATTGCTTTTGTTTATAATCACCACGAAACCGGCATGATAAAGACACGGTGTAATAGAAAGGCCTCTCAAGTCAGGCAGGTCTTGACCTACCTCTTCAGTGTATCGTAGGTAAATTATCTCCACAACCTCAGTTTTCTGTCCTACAAATTGAGGTTAATACCAACTTAATGGGACTCCTGTGAGCATTAATGAGCTAAGCTAGTCTGTAAGGATCCCAGCACAAAGTAGGCGCCTGAAAAAATGTCATCATCCTTTCTTCCTTCTACTTTAAATCTCATGTTGCTATTTATTGTAGCAACATGTATTTATGCCTTTTCCTACCCAACTAGGGAGTTAATTAAACTCTTATAAAGTAGGGACTGCGTTGCTCATCTCTTTCTACCCATGGTGCACTGTGCAGCAGCTGGAGCCCACCGAGTGTTCCGACCAATTCACCAGTGTTAGTTCACGTGCCTTACTTTATTGCCAGCTGGTACCACAACAATAATTAAAATTATTAAGTGCTTACTACGTTCCAGATGCTCTGTAGTGGGCATTTTACATATGTCCAGGGTTCTCAGCTCTGGCTGCTCATCAGAATTATTTGAGGGCTCTTTTAAAAAGCACTGACACCTTGATTCCCTCCCAGAGCAGACCAAGGAGGTCAGAACGTCCAGAGATGGGGCCTGGTGCTGGTCATTTTGAAAAGCTGTTCAGGTGATTCTAACTTGCGGCCGAGACCACTGACTTAGATGATTTTGTTTAATTCTCTCACCTACGAGATCGTTACTATTATTACGTCATTTTGCCGATGAAAAAAGCTGAGGCACAGGGGACCAAGTATCTTGTCCAAGTTTACATAACTCTAAAGAGATGGAGCCAGAATTAGATCATGAGTTTGATGCCACAACCCAACACTTTCTCTACCACTCTCTTGAACTCCCGTGGGACAAGGAAATCCCAAGCTAAAACTACAAGGTAAAAATAGAATATGTAGGTGTCCCCAGTGTTACCTAGTGACTTTGATCATCATGAAAGAAAATGTGACGAAGTATAGAAAGTCCTTCCTATTTTAAAAGTGGAGACAAGGTTTGTCTCGACTTTTTTTACATTCACGGTCTATGTGACCCAGTTCAAATCAAGTTGTCTCTCTGAGCCTCAATTTCACCCAATGACGTTAACCTTGCAAGAGAATAGGGAAGGCACTCTGCAAAACTTAAATTACCTAAAACTGTAAAGGTGGACTTCTCAAACCTTAGCACCTCAACCCCATTTTATAGGGGGAAAAAACAGGCTCAGAATGGGTAGAGCCAGGACACCTACCTTGACCTATTTGACATTAGAGTTTGTCTGCAAGGAGCAAACTGTCTAATGCAACGTTTGCGATCAGCCAAGAACCATCCTGAAAAATGTGATTGGCTGCAGAATCTGTAGTGAAGGCCGGAGAAGTGAGGGCAGGGAAACTTTATGTTGTGGAGGAATAATGAAATAATTGGGCTTCCTGTGAAGAGCTCTTGTAGAGTTGGTCCTGCTGCTGGACAGAACTTGCTCTTCTTTTCTCCCACAGTCTCCAATCCACCCCACGCTGGTAACCGGCACTTCCTGGCTTTGTTTCAGACTAAAGTGAAAGTGAAAACAGCCTAGTTGCAAAGAGCGCTTGGCATTCCAGATTCTCAGATGAATATTCATGTGCTAGTCCCTCAGGCTTGTTCTCTCATCTTCTCCCCCATACCCAGCACAAGCCTGGCTCGTACTAGGTGCTCACGAAGTGTTTGTCAAAGACACAATAGAGTCCTGTGGGGTAGCGCGGTGAGGAGGGTAGTGAAAGATATATTGCTATTCCTTCCCGTTGAGGCCAAGTGCCACCTGTACGTAGCACCACATACCGATGGGACTTATACTTCTGCCTGTTCATAGTGTGCATCCTAAACTGCTCATCTTAACCCAACTTTGTGCCCAATTTCTTCCCTCGTGATGGCCTCCCCCACGTGGAGGATGCTCTGGACCTGATTCTTAGACTTTCTTCTTTAACCTGACCCTTTGTGACCCTCCTCCACTAAAGCTGCTGTGGTTCTGCACGCCCCCGAGGTACAACCAGCCCAGCTCCAAGATCACCTGGCCCCAAGGCAGGGCCCTGGGACTCTGCTAACAGTGCAGGCCTGGGGAGCCGGGTGGGAGGGGAGGTGACTTGTGTGGGTAAGGTGCACCCACAGACGGCTGTTCACAGGCATCTCCCCCACTCACCCCTCTACTTAGAGAACTACTGAGGCCCATAAGAGATAATCCTCACAAGAATTCAGTCTCATTAAGGATCTGCACTGTGGCAGATCAAAACTTGGGCTGTGGAGTTAGTCTGAGGTTTAAATCCCAGCCCTACTACATATGATATTACACAGGCTGTGCCTCAGTTTCCTCCTTGTAAAATGGGATAGTATTATCATTTTAGAGTTGTTGGCCAATTGTTTTAGCTATTATTTTACTGCTATTAGACAAAAAAGAAAAGAAAAGGAGAATACTCAGATGAATGTTCAAGGAAGGCAAAGGAATGTTTTGGCAAAGGAAAGGCTAACAAATAGAAGAAAAGTTAAAAAAAAAAAAGTCACATTTATTGTCACTTCTTCCCCAACCTACTCCTTCTTGCTCCACCATCAGGAGCTGGTGCAGGTCCTCATATGTTCTTTGCTCTCTCTGGGCCAGGGACTCTCCCACACTGCCTCTTCTGCTCTCTCACCCCAGCTGCCTTCTGCCGGCTCACTCCCGTGTGCTCTGTGGCCCTTCCGCACCACCCAGTCCTACACTTTTCCCAGGGTGGCCTCTTTCACGGCACAGATCTGCTGCCCATGGTCTGTTTTCCGACCATTCGGGACATTCCTGGGAGGTTGTGCTCTGCATCTTCCGCCTCTGGCTTGGTGCCTGGTGTGGAATGGTGGTGTTGGGTGAGGGGATCAAAGAACAAATGAACTCATCCCAGCCTTTCAGGCCTGGTGAGTCCTTGCCTGTCTTCTCCAGGCAAGGACTGGAGAATGGCCTCAACGTCTTCTCCCCTACATCTAAGCCCAAGCTGCTTGTGAGGAAGAAGCCAGGAAGAGATAGAGCCAAGAAAGGAGAGACAAAGATGCAAATGCAGCTCTTCTCTTTTCCTTTCCACCCTGTCTTTGAGCTGAGTCTTTTAAATTGGAAACCATTTCCACCTGAAAGAAAACTTAGAGGACAGTTACAAAGAAGGTTTTCCCCCCGAAGCGTTTGGTGGTTGTGTATCTGATCACCTTGAGTACTTTATTGTACATTTCCTACAAACAAGGACATCCTCCTATGGAACCAGGAGGCAACCGTCAGATTTAGGAAATTAACATTAGTCCATCCAATGCTCGAATGCTACTGAAATTTTGCCAGTTGTTCCTTTTTGCCAAAAGGTCTAGTTTAGAATCACAGTGTTATACTGAGCTTTTATGTTTCTTTAGTCTCCTTCCATCAAAACTAGCTCCTCAGTCTTTCCTTGACTTTTATGACTTTGACACTTCTGGAGATTACATGTCGGTACCTGTAAAATATTTGAGCTTGCCTGATGTTTCTTCAGGATTAGATTTAAGTTATGTATCTGTAGTAGGAATATCATAGAAGCGATGCTGTGTTTTCTCACTGCATCCTGTCAGGTGGCACATGATGTAAATTTAGATTTGTCCTGTTACTGGGGTCTGCCAGACTTCTCCATTCTAAACTTAATGTTTTTCTCTTTATAGTTAATAAGTAGTTTGAGTGC
Source organism: Noctilio leporinus (assembly GCA_004026585.1). Classification (NCBI taxonomy): domain Eukaryota; kingdom Metazoa; phylum Chordata; class Mammalia; order Chiroptera; family Noctilionidae; genus Noctilio; species Noctilio leporinus. Next base: position 478,444 of record PVIW01000263.1, read on the forward strand.
AGGTATTTTGAGATTATACATTTTGTTCTTTATCAAACTTTCCTACATTCATTCATTTATTCCTTTAATTGGCATATGTATTTATGTATAGCAGATGACCTCTAGCTTTCCATTTTATTTAATGGGTTGTAGTTCGTTACTGTTACAACTCTATGGGGATCTAGAGCCTATGTATATTGTGCTTGGTCTTCCTCTTGTCTTGATGTTATATTTAAATTTTTATTTTACCTGGTTTTGATTTTTTAAATTTAACATAACTATTTTATGTTTTTCTTATGCTAATTGGCAAGGAGCAAGCAAGCAAAAGGAAAGTGGACCCAGTGAAGCTGCAATTTAACTGTTTCTGAAGTTCAAAAAAACCACCTTTAAAATTGTCCAGTGTTTGCCCTACGTGTGAGTAACTGGAATTCACTTCCGGGGGGTGGACCCTTTCTTTTGTCTTCAGAAACATCTATACAATAATCTTCATTTTATTGCAAATGCAAAGCAATAATAATAAGCAGCATTGTAGAGAGCTTATCCTGTGCCAGACACTTTCTACACACATTGCATGCATACATTGACTCACTTCATGTATGCTGTGATGTGGGATGCTGAAGGATAGGCACTGGGCATGGAGTGAGGGTGGGGGAGCAGCTACTTCAGGGACAGACACCTAGTCTAAACCCATGCAGATGGCTGGGGAGGCAACCAGCAGCCCTGAGCTTTTGATACATGCAACAATTCCCTAATGGTTCCCCCAAATTCTTAAGTGGCCAACCTGGCAGAAGCCTGGTCTTTCTGTCACTAAGGAAGAATTAGTTCTGGGTTAATAATCTGAAAATAATACTTTCCATCTAATGAGTCTGAGAGGGGCACCCTTTGAGGATTCAGACTTGGCCTTCAGGGTGCACATCCGCGATTCTGTTTAGAGCCCTGTTATTTCCAGCACTAGCTGGATCAGGCGGTGTGTTCCTCCTTCAAACCATGACTTAAGACTGAAATCCAAGATATCTGCCTAATGTTTCCCTGGGGTAGATTTTTCTCTAGCATAGCACGCATCATAGTTGTTGGCTGAGGGAGGAGGCAAGGTCACTCTTTCATCTCAATGTACAAAGAAATAAGTACAAAGATATACAGTAGGTGTGTTACTGCACCTAATGCTTTTTTTTTTTTTTAAGATTTTATTTATTATTTCCAGAGAGACAGGAAGGGAGAGAGGGAGAGAAAGAGAGAAACATCAATGTATGGTTGCCTTTCACCTGCCTCCACCCACAGACCTGGCTGGAGACCTGATTTGCAACCTGGTTATGTGCCCTGGCTGAGGAATCGAACCAGCAACCTTTGGGTTCGCAGGGTGGTGCCCTATCCACTGTGCTACCAGCCGGGGTGCACCTAATTCTTGTCAGACAGGTATTGAGGGCCACAATCAAACACATGATAGATGGTAAAAAGTAAAAGCAGAGGGAGACCACTGAAATCCAAACACAACACGGCAAGGGTGGAGAAATCAGATCCCAGAAGTGGGTTTACCTAGCAGTGCAGTTGGGGTGAAGGAAGACTCCCTCCGTGCAACGTAGACTGGAACAACAGCGCCTGCTCATGTTCAAGCACATTCTGACTCATCCGATGTCTACGTGGAGCCACAGATGTGTTTAATTTTATATAGTGAGACTGATTTGCACACTGTGAGCATGCATGAAGCCAGCTGCCTAAGCCACATAAGCATGGTAAATATGTAAAAGGGAGTGGGAGGCCCTGGCTGCTCTCGCTGGTTTCCTGGTTCCACAGCCCTGAGACAAGACTTAGCCTGGTGACTTGCATCCGAGGCTGAGACCCAATCACCCACCATTGACCACTCTCTGAGTTTTCCTGTACTCTGGTCAGCCAGGACTGTTGTTCAGAGTCTGGGTGTAATTATCACAAAACAGCCTCTGACTTTAGAGGGAAAAGAAAGGAATTTGAATCAAGTAAGGAGATGCTAGCTAACCAGTCCTGTACCCAAAACTGCAATTAGAGCAATTCTGATGTCATCGTTAATCATGCCGATTTATGTTTTGAAAGGAAACCAAATGATGAATATAATGATTATTTCTGTTTCTGCTTCCCCCTTGCTCCTCAAAAATTGGCAATAGCACTAAAGTCAAATTAAACATCTGTTTGAAAAATAAGCTAGAATGTTGGTGACAGCTGCCCTACACTTACAAATATTCCACAGCTGTCAAACTCTAAATTAACAATGATTTTCATTTATGAATAGCATAGAACTAAGATATAAAGGAGCTTCTTCTCCTCCTCTGTTTTTCCAGCATTCAGGGGCTATTCTAAGTGAGATCTTAAGGAAATGCCCAAGGAGAAATGTAGCTGAGATCAACCTGTAGTAATTAATCATGGAAGGCTTAGGGGACATTCTCCTCATGCAATCTCATTTATTCTTGGCTTTAGGTTGGGTGTTCTCTGAGTAAGCAGGCTTGCAGGGAGGCAAATAATTCAGAGCCAATTCTTTGATTAGCGATGGAGCCATGAGCACCTGTGGAGGAACACTTTCTACAGCACTGAGCACCTTCAGCCCATCTTTCCAGCATCGTTTGCATCTTTGCTGGGTTTCAGCCCATACTTCTCCCAGATGAAGTGACACAGGCCAAGGTATATGACTTTGTGACACTGTGGTCACATACAGGGTGTAAAAATCTAATCAAGCCATGTTGGGCCCTGGATAAAACAGACTAACTTGTTTCATGCTTACTTCTTGACCCTGAAGGACAAAGTCGGTGTGCAACTATTTCTTTGCCCTTTTCTACCCTTGTCCCAGAGTCATCACTGTCCTTTCTGGGGGTGGGGGGAAGGCTCAGGGGTGGAGCAACATGTCTATTGTATAATATATTCTCTTGCTAAAAACATGGATTGGAAGGTTAATGGAGGTATGATAGCCCCCTTATATACTTTTTCTCTGTTGCCCAAATGTTTCCATCTTTATCCTCTGACCATTTCATGACAAAAAGGCCAACAGGAATAAATTGCAGTATATTCATGTAATGGAGTATTATTCAGATCTATAGGAAAGAAGTACTATACATGCTATAACATGGAAGAACCTCAAAAGCATTACCTAAGCGAAAAAAGCTGGATGCAAAAGATCACATATTGAGTGATTCCATTTAGATGCAATATTAGGAATAGGTACATCCAGCAAGACAGACTGAAGATTGGTGGTTGCCAAGGGCTGGGGGTAGAAGAGAACAAAGAGAAACTGCTCAATGAGTAAAGCAATGGAAATGTTTTGGAGCTAGATAGGTGCTGGTTGGACAACATTGTGAATGTACCGAATACTACTGAATTGATGACGTTAAATGGTTCATTGGATGTCATGTGAATTTAATATCAATTTTAAAAAAATGTCCACAGGGTCTAAACATTTTGTTTGGATCCCATTGTGACTAGGGCAGGGAATATATTGGTAACTCCTGCTCTATCAGTGGGAGAAAACCAAGACTGATCTTGGTGCTAGGGCCCTGGGCCCTGGGGCACAATTGGGGCGGGCCATATACTCACACATGTCCACCAAGTTACAGGTAGCCCCTGGCCCCTTCCAATGTTGGTACGAAACACAGAGCAGGGCTTCAGTGTTTGCACCGGAGCTTCAGTTTACTGCTGTGCCTGGAGCGCCTCTGCAGCCCATCATTCTGTACAGCTTCCTCCCCGACGGGGTTGCGGGGAGGGGCTGGATCCTGCATCTGAGGCTCCAGCTGCTGGGTGGAAATCCTGCTGCCCTTAGACAGTTCCCCTGGATCCCCTGGCATCTGGATCCCACCTGTTGGATGGTAGGTCTTAGGGCATCTAAGACATCCTGAACCAAGCACATGTTGTTCTTTTAACCACTGCCTTGGTCTTTCCAAATGCTTCCCCAAGAACCAGCCACTGCAGCTGGCTGGGGTTTTTTCACCCCCTTTGGTGCACTCTCCTTGCTTCTTCCCCTTGTTAGCATTGCTGAGGTTCCAGATGACCTCAAGGGAAAGCAACCCTAATGCCAGGAAACTTGTGGGGTAAGCTGCACCCCAGCCACATAAAATCTAAGCCTGCCAGCTTGCTCTAAATCACAGACAGAGTCGTCTCATGTGGGTTGTCTGTGTTATTTCCTTCCAGGATAAAAAGAGTTGGTGAGCTCCATGAGGCTACCAAGTATTGAGTGCTAGCAAGCTAATTCTCAGTACTCATCTTCTCTTCCGACTAATAAGCCTTTCTCCCGCCAGACCTGTGGGTTTGTTTTCCATTTCCTAAGTGGTAAATGACATTTAGTTTCTTTGCTCAGGGAACAAGATCTCCACCCCCCTCTGCCAGCCTTCTGCCCCTTGGTTTATAGGAAGGGCCATGCCCTCACAGGGCAATTGAAACAGATGGTGAGGGTGAGGAATGGGAATGGCCATGCTCAGTCAGTGTAGTTTAGTGGAGACAAGTTAACAATAAGGGGTTTGAAGTCAAGTAGAAGTGGATTTGTGATTCAGCTCTACCATATAACTGCTTTATTGCCCTGAACATAAACTCCTTAAACCTCAGTGTTCTCATCAACAAAATGGGAATAATATGGAGAAGACCTATAACCTTTTATGAGCACAGAGATAATGCATAATGCTTGGTAATAAATGTAAACTACTTACACTGTTACTTATACCAGCTGATGCTCCGGGTACCTCCATAAGCCTCTTTACATAGGGTCACCCACCTCTGACTCCAACCACTGTTGTGCTGTGATCAGCTCTGCCCTACTGTGATTGGATGATGCATGCCTTGCCTGCATGATGTACTTCTTGCTTACTATACCAGAGTTTCTTTGATATTGTAGTACCTGTTCAGAATCTGATGAGTGCTCTCATATGTGCACCCCAGAAGCTCATGGGATTTAATGCTTTGCCCCCACCTCCTTTGATAATGGGGGATGGAAGCCAATGGATAAAGGCTTCCTCCTGCACCTCTGGGCACATTATTCTGAGACACACATCATAAGCCTTCTCAAATGGTCCCAGCAGGATCAAGCACCACTTGTCTATAGTAATAGCCACATCAATAACACCTGACTGAATCACATTCACCAACACCCCCACCCCCCAAAACAATGGCCCCCATCTCCCACCTTCTGCTCTCTGGGGTCACTTCCCAAGTAAGCTACCTTCATATAAGCCTTTGTCTTGGCTGGGCCATTGGAAAAGCCTGAGCCAGAAATCAGCAGTTACTCAATTCTTAGCAGTGGGGGATGCATAAGAAGAGGGGTCAGTATGCTTTTTCTATAAAAAACCAGGACAGAAATATTTTATGGTTTGTAGGCCATAATGTCTGTTGCAACTTCTCTGTTGCTTTAGTGTAAAAGCAGCCCTAAAACAATACAGACATAAATGAATGTAGCTGCGTTCCAATAAAACTTTATTTATAAAAACAATCAGTGGGCCAGATTTAGCCTAATGCGAACCCCTGCATTAGGGCCACAAAAAAGAATAAAGTTGATCTCTTTCTCCATGAAGCTCATAGTCTTGTGAGTTGCCTACAAGTGAGACTCTTAACATGGCTGGAATAAGCCATAAATGACCTTGGACACCATGCTAAGGAATTTTGACTTTTCCTTTGGCGGTAAAGAACATTAAATAAATTCTCATATCCTATAGTGACTGCATCTGGGAATAGGTTATTACACTGGCAAAAAGGGAATTGCTTCTATTTAACATTTGTGTAAAACCCAGTCCTACCCAAGGGCTCTGAGTGATATCCAACCCCCCACCCCAACTCTTTATTGTATCAACAGGGCAAAGGTCCCCAATCTGATAGACTTGAAGCCAGATGTGTTTTAGAATTCAGAATATTTTTGGATTTCTAAAGTGAAGATTAAATTTATTTTGTAATATCCCCATTAGGGCCTGAGGCAGCATCAAATATATTAATATTTACATTGAAAGACTATAAATGACAGTTTATAAAAACTGTCAGTTCAGGGCAGGTTTGGGCTCTAAATGAGTTAAGAACAATATTTTGTAGTTTAGAATTGCAGACTCTGACCTGATTTGTTTTGTTGTATTTCACCCCTAGACTGTGATGTCTTCAAAGACAGTGTGATTCTTCAGTCCCCACACATAGGCTTACAATGAATGTTCCCAAGAGAGTGAGCAGAGAGGAATGGCTGGAGTACAGTGTTCAGGGAGGGATTCCATGGAAGAAGAGGCTGGTATAGGACACAGGGGCTCAAATGATCTTATTAGGATTCTGGACTTAATCTTGAAGCTGATGGAAGCTCTCATTTAAGTTGTTAGATTAAGTGGAGTAATTTAATGGAAGCATGGAAGGACAGCAGGTCTTACACCAGCATGAGAAAGGTGCAAGGGTAAGGACTGAGGAGGTTCCTGCCATAGTGATGCAAGAGGTGTCTGTGAATAAGGCAGTGAATGCAAAGTGAGTGATAGAAGAGACAGATCTGGTAACTAATGATGTTGGGGGAGAAGTTGGGGTTGAACTTGACCCAGTGGCACCAGTTGAAGACAGTAGAGGACAGTATTCTGACCACAGATTCCAGAGCCCAGAAGCTTCTGTTTAAATCCCAGCTCTGTCCCTTATCCTGTGACCTGGGGCAAGTCACTTAACTACTCTGTGCCTTAGCTTTCCTATTAGTATCAACTTCCTAGAGTTGCTGTGAAAATGATGTATGTGTAATGCACCTAGGACAGGACGTGGTTCTTGGCTGTTACTACAACCTGTAGCTGACCATTGTTTCATAAGGTTCAGTTCCCCAAATGATTCACCAAGTGACTGGTGTCCTCAGAGCAGAACGACATCTCAGACCTTCTGGGGAAGTGACAAATGAGTGTCAGAAATCTAGTAATAAGAGTATGTAATAAAGATAATAAATGTATGGAAAGAAGGGATCACTTTCAGAGGGGACACGACTTCCCTCTGGCAGGGTCTTGTAAATACCTATTCTATTCATGACAGCTTTTTCTTTCAATCAGTTGTGACTTTGCTCTAGTGGTTTCAGCATCCTTATAGCATTGTAGCAAGCCAGAGAGACTTCAAGTGCTGGGTCATTCATTGGGAGGGAGAAGGCTATAGGAGAGCTGCCTAGAAAGCCTGTCATTTAGAAATGTTCAAGTCTTTGCATCCAAATGGAAATGGTGTCAGGTTTGTGCCAAAAGGAAAGTTGTAATTGCTATGTGCTTCTCTTCTCAGCCCTCCTGGGCAAAGGAACACAACCAACCGGCTTCAGAGCTGTCATCGACAGACATTTAGCAGATTCCGCAGCTTTTCCTCCCAGGCTGTCATCTCTCAGGAACATTACCCAAACATTGCAACAACAAATACTTCTTTTTGCAAGTGTGGGCTGCAGCAAAGTTGGCATCTCCCCTTTCTTCTGTCCTATACTTTGCTGCCTGATTTCAGTATCCTGATCAACTTATTAAATGAAACTTCTTCCCAGCATGCCAGGCCACTGTTTAATGACCACTAATGGCTCTCTGGGTCCTCCTGAATCAAGTTCAATCTCTTCATCTTGACAATGGAGGACCTCCATGATTGAGCAATGGATTTTGGCCTCCAAAAACCTTTAATTTCACTAAGCCTGTCTTTTAGTGTCTCCCAAATCTGCCATCTTTATTCTTACCTCTAAATCCTCACTTCACTTCCTTCACCTGGAATCACCTCTTCTCTTCTGTCCATTTATCCAAACCCTATTTCAGCCTAACCATGCTTAATTTGTCCCCTGTTCATGACTGTCTTTTGCATACATATTTTTATTTATCACAAGCCAAAAGTGTCTTGAAAGTCAGGATCAGTGCTGGGGTACTCTGGGTACATAGTAGGTACACATGGAATACTGGTTGGTTTCCCAACCATCTTCTACATGAAAAAAAAATGGGAAATTTCTCAGCTAGATAAAGTGTCTTCCTCAACTTAATTACAGACATCAATTTGAAACCCGTATTTTGCATTATACTTAAAAATGAAATATAATGATATTTCTATTAAAATCAGATAATAAACTACCACTACTAATATCCTACTAAAAATGACAGATAAGCAACTAATGCATGAAAATGAAATATCCCCAAAGGATGAAAGAAAAAGTCATTTAAACTATCAAGCAAGTTTGATAATGTTCAGATTCAAATTCAAGGTACGTGAATCAATAGGTTTCCTAAACACAAGCAATCAATGATTATAAAGTATGATAGGAAAAAAGAGCTCATCCAAGATAACAATAAAACTGTAAAATACCCATGGGGGAAATCTCATAAAATATACAATTTAAATGAAGAAAAATTACATTATTTGTTGATGGACATAAAACACCAAATAAAATAGGGGATATTTCATGTTTCTGATTTGGAAAACATATTGTGGGGACACTGACTCTTTTCACATTAAACTATTAATTCAATACAATACCATTCAAAATCCCAAAGTCAGTTTTTATGGAACACAATAAACTTACTATATGATTTGTCTGGAATTATGAATCTGCTTAAATGACCATGAACATTTTGAACCATAGGATTAATGAGTGATGACTTGCTATCAAAACATAAAATAAAATTATGCTACCAAATGGTGTGGGTCTCATGCAGGAATAAAAAGATCAACAGAGCCCTGGCTGGTGGCACAGTGGATAAGTTGCCAGCCTGCGAACCCAAAGGTCGCTTGTTCGATTCCCAGCCAGGGGACATAACCAGGTTGCAAGCCAGGTCTCCAGCCATGTCCATAGCTGGAGGCAGGCAAAATGCAGACATACGCTGATGTCTCTCTCCTTCTCTGTCTATCTCTCATCCCCTCTCTCTAATAATAATAAATAAAATCTTTTAAAAAAGAAATCAACAGAACAAAACAGTCCTGTGTCAAAATTTTACATTAGGTAAAGTAGCACATCAAGCAATCAAGGAAAGAACAAACTATTTGATAAAATAGATATGAGTAAACTAACTAGTCATTTTGAGAAAAGGAGGTAGATTTTGATTTCCCATTTGTGCTGATGTCTTTGGCTTGCTTCTTCAGATACCTTCACCCTCCTTTGACACCCTGGTCTTTGCCTGAGAGGAGAATCTATGTGGACTAGATTAATATCATGGGGCTTCATCATCCTGGGAGCTAGGACCAGGCCAATGCGAGAACTGGCAGGAAATCAGAGGAAGGAGTGGGGTAGGAGTCTCTATAACCTCAGGCTAATTGCTTCCCTTAAGTCTTGACTCGTGAGATGTAATGGTCTTCTCTGCTCCCTCTTGCTCTTCACTTTCGGGGGTGGGAGGTATGGGGGGTGTAGGGTGTGTGTGAAAGTTCCTCTCACTGCTGCTGCGTAAATAGACCCTTTGTTGAACTGAGCCTGGGGCAACCTCATTCTCAGCCTGCCCTCTTTTCTATCAAGACTTATTTGAAGCATAGCACTCACAAAATTAAGACCTAAATTTATTTTTCAACTTATAAAAATGTTAAAACTATGGGAATACATTTATAATCTTGGATGTAGGAAGATTTTTTTTTTAATAGACACAAGTCAAACTTCATAAAGGAAAGTGTGGATACATGTGCTTGAAATCATAATTTCAATTTTCTGGATGATTAGATACCAGAAAGCAAGGTTAGGAGGAAGATGGAAAGAAATATTTAAAATGTATAACAAAGTATTACTTTTTGGAATATATAAAAATCAATTTTCAATGCTATATAAAATTTTTTGCATATAAAATATTCTAATATATTTATATATTTAAATACTTTAAAATGAATTTTGAAAAGTTATGTCACTAGGAAAACAGAATGTGAACAGGCCCTTCACAGAAAAATAAACAGAAATGGAATATACAAGAAAAGATTCTTAATATTACTAGTAATCAGGAAAATGCAAATTGATATAAAACATATTTTTTAAAGGTTGTATTTATTATTTTTTAGAGAGAGGGGAAGGGAGAGAAGCAGAGAGGGAGAGAAACATCAATGTATGGCTGCCTTTCACCTGCCTTTCACCTGCCTCCAGCTATGGACTTAGCTGGAGACCTGGCTTGCAACCTGGTTATGTGCCCTGGCTAGGACTTGAACCAATGACCTTTGGATTTGCAGGCTGGTGCCTTATCCATTGTGCCACCACCCAGGGCTTAAGATACATTTTTTAAAAATATTTTTAATTTTTATTATTTTTAGAGAGAGGGGAAAGGAGAGAGGGAGAGAGGAAGAGAGACATCAGTGTATGGTTGACTTTCACCTGCCTCCAGCCACGGACCTGGCTGGAGACCTGGCTTGCAACCTGGTTATATGCCCTGGCTGGGAATCGAACCAGTGACCTTTGGGTTCGCAGGTCGGTACCTTATGCACTGTGCTACCAGCCAGAGCTTAAGATACCATTTTTAACTATCAGATGGACAGAACTTTAAAACTGATAATGTTGCCCTGGCTGGTGGCACAATGGATAAGGTACGGGCCTGCAAACCCAAAGGTTGCTGGTTCGATTCCCAGCCAGGGCACATTAATGAGGTTGCAGACTGGGTCTCCAGCCAGGTCCGTAGCTGGAGACAGGTGAAATGCATCCATACATTGATGTTTCTCTGTCTCTCTCCCTTCTCTAAAAATTATAAAAACAAACAAACAAACAAACTGATAATGTCAAGAGTTATCGAGTAAGGAAATAGGCTCTCTTGCTCATCATGGTCAGGGGAAACGTTTAAGCTGGCAAGTTTTTGGAGGAAAATCTCGCAATGTCTAATACAATTATAAATGTGTATCCCTTATGATCCCATTTCTTGGCATGTTCAAGGGATAAAAACTTGCATATTTGCTCAAAAAAGTCATGTACAAGGGCTGCTCATCATAGTATTTGTTGTAACAGTAAAAATCTAGAAACAATCTAAATGTCCTCCATCAACTATGGAATAATTAACAAATTCCCATTATAGATTGTATGCAACAGGTTTATTTATTTATTTATTTATTATTTTGAGAGAGGGGGGAAGGGAGAGAGGCAGAGAGGGAGAGAGACATTAATGTACAGTTGCCTTTCATCTGCCTCAAGCTACAGACCTAGCTGCAGACCTGGCTTGCCACCTGGTTATGTGCCCTGGCTGAGGAATTGAACCAGCAACCTTTGGGTTCACAGGCTGGCTCCTTATCCACTGAGCCACCAGCCAAGGCTGTATGCAACAGTTTTTAAAAAGAGGTTAATCTATATGTCCTGACCTGAAAATCTCTCCAACACATTTTATTAGTGAAAACCCATTCAAGTTCAGTACATCACATAGACCATGATACCGTTTATGTAAGTGTAATTTCCCACGAAAATAAAACTATGTTCTTTTATGTTTACTTATATGCATATATCATACAGATAAACCTGAAGAATAAACGCCAAGTTGATATTTTTGTTACTGTTGGGTAGAAAACTCTGAGATTTATTGGGAGAAATGTCAGGCATTTTTTTTTTTTTTTTACTTTGTCTACATTATGTATTTCACTATTTTCTATACTGTTTGATATTTTACAATGCAAATATATTTATAGCTTATCTATAAAATTATCATTTCTTGAGTGACTAGTTGAAGCTTATATTTAATGCCTGCCTTCAAAAGGAACAAAAGAAAGGAAGAATCTGAGGTTTTAGAGCTACATGGATGTGTGACTTCAAGAAACTTATCTATTTCCCTGGGACCTGCCTCTTCCTTCTGTAAAACAGGGTAGTTGTTGTGAAGATGAATTTAGGGAAAGACTATGAGAGGTGCATCTGAGTTCCTGATACACAGAAAATATTGGTTGACCTTTTCTCTCTCCTCCATTTGGCCCCTGAGAACCTCAAGGGCCAAGAATGTGCCTCAGTTGCTTGTATGCCCTGGATGCCTAAGCAGAGAGAAGCTCAGTTACATTAGCTGAGAGAATAAGTGATGCACAAGCCACATTTGTTGACCACTAATAAATAAACATATGTTCACATGTATTCTTTGTTAATATATAAACAAGAAATGCCTTTCTGGCTTCTACCAGGGAGATCAAATGCTTCTGGTTTGTGAGGACAAGAAATCAAAGAAAACCAGAGAACCAGACCAGAGAGATAAACATTTTTGAAGTGGGAAGACTCATCACATAGGTCTGATGTTTGCCGATTTTCTTCTTTAGGGCCTCAGGCTCTGTGGAGTAATAGGGCCACCACAAGTATAAGAAAGCCAAACTGAGACGCTATGTTCAGGCTGAGAGATTGGATGTACAATTGGACAATGTCCAGGCCATAGAGGACAATATATATCTGACCTCCACCTTTGCAGCCACCGTCCAGGGAAGCCAAACCACAGCCTCTGAAGCTCTTAGCCCCAAATATTTAGGACTTGGTCAATGATAGCCAACTTCTCCAGTTTTTGCCCCCACTGCCTCCTTTATTTTTAACTTAGGACCAGTCAAAGGAAGCCAAACACACTCTCCAAACCAGTTGCATAAGATGCTTCACTTCTGCTTAGCTGCCTTCCAGCTTTCCCGTGCCAACAACGTCCAATCAGAGTTGTTCCTCTTGTTCACTACAAGGCGTTCCTGCTCCTCTGCCCACCTTTGAGTCTCTGCCAAGTGCCAGTGATGGCTGCTGACTCCCTTGATACACAGAAAGCTCTGAATAAATAGTCTCTGCTTGTTCTCATTTTGGTGTTTTTGTTTGTTGCCACAAGGTTTTCTCTTATGTTTCAATAAGATACTAGATGCATGTTATATATTGGGTTAATATATATATATATATATATATAACATTTCATCTAAAAAGTCAACAAATTTTTTTTTTTTTAAAGATTTTATTTCATTATTTTTAGAAAGAGGGGAAGGGAGAGAGGCAGAGAGGGAGAGAGACATCAATGTATGGTTGAGTTTCACCTGCCTCCAGCCACAGACCTGACTGGAGACCTGGTTTGCAACCTGGTTATGTGCCCTGGCTGGGGAATCGAACCTGCGACCTTTGGGTTCGCAGGCCGGTGCCTTAACCACTGTGCTACCAGCCAGGGCTTTAAAAATTCAACAAATTTTTAAAAAACAAATCTCCAATGGAAATTAATGTCAAGAACTGAAGTTCTCAAGGAATCTGATCTAAAAAACAAACAAAAGATGCAGATAGCAGCAAAAAACAAGACAGTCTGGACAGGGGACAGAGGTTTCCAGAAATTTCTGTGACCTTTCTCCCATAAGTCAGGCACAGCAGAGCCCAGAGACTGCAGGAACTGAAGTGCGTAGGTAAAATGCTTCCTTATCAGCCCTTCCTCAGGGCTGGGCTGCAGCCTGTTGTCTGCCAGAAGTGCAGACAAGTGAACCAAATACATGAATAAGGCCTTGGTGATTCAAAGAAGAGGAAGGTGGTTGGGAAGGGCCCAGCCCCTACCTCCATGGGAAAATGACTTCACGGATACTGGGATTGGAGCCCTGCTCACCTACCCATGACTATTTGCCTGTCTGAAATCCTAAAATTCACATCACCACTCCATACAGTCTATGATCTATTTAAAATTTATTCCTGTTTCTCAAACTGGTGAATGTCAATGGATGTCTCAGTAGAAAAGGAAATTTGCTGTCCAATAAGTTTGGGAAATGCTGGGTGAAGCCAAGTTAAACATTTCATATTAGTAGGTATTTGTAAAACCTTCAGTATGCTAATGAACTCGAAGTCTGTCCTGAAAGTATCAGCAGAGAAAACTGTTTTAATTATATTGACATTGGCTTAATACTTTCTGGACAGACCTGTACATTGTGAATCTGCAAGAAGAGGATACAGTACACAGCATTTTCCAAACTTGTTCAACCACAGAGTTGATTTCCTGCCCACTTATTTAGATCCATCTCCCTGAACATCATTCCATGATTTATAATTAAGGAAACACAGTTTTGAGGTAATGCTACCTTTCAGAGGAAAACTATTAGCTGGTTAATACCTCTCATCGTCTATTGTATCTCTCCAAAAGAAAAATCAGGAGGCCCCCTAGGAAGTGGCACAAAAGGGCAATTTTGATGGGAAAGGAAAAAGACAGGATCATAAAGCAGAGTGGGGGGCTAATGGAGGTTACAGTTGGGTCTCAGGTCAGCCTGACACAGATTAAGGATACTAGGTGTTAAATTCCAGGTGAAGCAAAGTAAAGATTATCCTCACCTGTGTGTGTCCAGGAGAACCCCTGTATTAGATGAAAATAGAGATTCAGGCAAATGATTCTTTTATAGCATTTTTACTAATAATGGCGCACAGTCCCATTTCTGAGTTGAGATCACTAACGGCAGAGAAATTATGCAACTTGCCTGATGCCCTGGCAAAACCACTTTTCTTTCTGCAATGACACCATGAAGTCTTTGAGGGACCACAGGGAAGGGGAGAGAAGTGTTAAAAGGAGTCCATGCTCACTTACTTTAGAATGACACAGCCGGTTCCTGCTGGCGGTGCTATCCAGAACACCTGGATGCGTGTCCTCCTCCGAGGGGTGCTTTCCGTGACGGCGACAGGGCAGTTACTCATAAACTGTGTTTCTTCTTCATCTATGATCTATGGGAAACCAGAGAAACATAAACACATTAAAATGTGCTTCACTTTGGAAAGGCTCTTAAGTTTCCTAGTTGACACTTCCTTAATTTTATTTTTACACCTGTCATTTTGTGTTAGCAGCTCTGGATCCCCAGACACCAGAATAGTGACTGGGATGGAGTCCCAGTCGGTGCTTTTTGAATTAACTGGATGACAAGGGTTTGGCATATGTTCTGTGCTCTCTCCGGGACCAGGACTTGAGTCAGCACTTGGAAGAACAGACCACTAGGTGATGATCTTGCTCATTTCACTAAGATAAGGTGTGTCCCACTTCAAGGAAGGAAGAGGAGAATGGGGAACAGAAAATCCAAAGTAAACACTATATAACTAGACGTTGAACTCGGCTACAAGTTTGTAACTTGAAATTAAAATGCTAGAAGAAAACCCCCCCTTGGAGAAATATCCCAGAGTGTGTAAAGTTCCCCAGGTTCGTAACACAGTGGACTTGTGCGATCTCCACTTTCTTCATTTGTGCATTCTCTAGTGTTCTCCCACGTTAACCATCAAGGTTTCCTATGACACCGCAAAACATCTGGTAGGTAGCCAGGCCCATCCCCCAAGGCTGCTTTCAGCTTTTCTGCTGAAAAGCTCTGCTGCCAGCACTTGCCTATGAATCATAGACTATCGATCTTTGGGGGAATCATCTAAATCCAATTGGTCTTAAGTACCAGCTCCAGTTGACCCGTAGTAGCTATGCCATGGATACTGTTCATAACATTAATGGATTACATTTAATGAGTGGTTAGTATGTGCCAAGTACCAAACTAAGTGCTTATCTGAATTACTCATTTAATCTTCAGATATAACCTAATGAGATCATTATATCCACGTTGCACTTATTTTCTTTTGTATTTTCATATATCCATGTTGTATTTATTCTCTTCTTTTTTAGCACAACAGGTAAAAAAAATTAAGTCATTCAAACTCCTTAGTTCATCATAAATTTTCATCACTGGACAAAGCAAAGGTGATTGTCTATTACATTTTATTTATTTCTGTATTTTTTTTTAAAGATTTTATTCATTATTTTTAGAGAGAAGGGCAGGGAGGGAGGAAGAAAGGGAAAAAAGCATCAATGTATGGTTGCCTTTCACCTGCCTCCAGCTACAGATCTGGCAGGAGACCTGGCTTGCAACCTGGTTATGTGCCCTGGCTGGGGAATTGAACCAGCAATCTTCAGGTTTGCAGGCTGGCACCTTATCCACTGTACCACCAGCCTGGGCAATAAACATTGTTATTTTTAAAGTATATTATAAATACTGAAGATCATAACTCTCCAAATGATCTTCATACCTATGATTCTGTTCTGTTTGTTTCCTTAGTTTGTTTTTGTTTTTATGTTTTAGATTCTGTTGTTGGTAATTTTGAGTTTGTTGTCATTTTAATGTTCATAGTTTTGATCCTCTTTTTCTTAAGTAAGTCCCTTTAACATTTCCTATAATAATGGCTTGGTGATGATGACTCATTTAGTTTTATCTTGTCTAGGAAGCACTTTATCTGCCCTTCCATTCTAAATGATAGGTTTGCTGGATAAAGTAATCTAGGTTGTAGCTCCTTGCTTTTCATCACTTTGAATACTTCTTGCCAGTCCCTTTTTGGCCTATAAAGTTTCTTTTGAAAAATCAGCTGTAAGTTTTATGGGAACTCCTTTGTAGATAATTGTCTATTTTTCTGTTGCTGCTTTTAAGATTCTCTCTTTATCTTTCACCTTTAGCATTTTAATTACGATGGTCTTGGTGTGGTCCACTTTGGGCTCATCTTGTCTTGGACTCTCAGTACTTCTTGGACTTGTATGTCTATTTCCTTCACCAAATTAAGGAATTTTTCTTTCATTATTTTTTCAAATACATTTTCAATTTCTTGCTCTTTCTCTTCTCATTCTGGCACCCCTATGATTTAGATATTGGTATGTTTAAAGATGTCCCAGAGGCTCCTAAGCTTATCCTCATTTTAAAAAATTCTTATTTCTTTCTACTGTCCTGATTGAATGCTTTTTCCTTCCTTGTGTTCCAAATCATTGATTTAATTCTCGGCTTCATCCTCTCCATTGTTTATTCCCTGTGAAGCATTCTTTATTTCACTTCATTCAACTTACATTCCTGCCTGGGTCTTTTTTGATGATGGTTACCCAATGAATTCCTGGAGCATCCTGATAACCTGTGTTTTGAAACATGCATCTGTTTGGTTGCTTTTCTCCATTTCATTTAGTTATTTTCTTGGAATTTTGTTCTGTTCTTCCATTTGGGGCATATTTCTTTGTCTCCTCATTTTGTCAGCTTCCTTATGTTTGTTTATGTGAATTAGGTAGAGCTTCTTTGACTTCATGTCTTAGCACACCTGTTAACTTGCATGGGGTGGAAGCCAATGTAATCGACAGTATGGAGCCACGTGTGTCACCACTCTGTTGCTCTCTGTAAATGGAGGAGGACTTGCAGAAGGGACAGTGCTGCTGCCTGGCCTTTGGAGGTTTACCAGGCATATGCCACTGGTGCCCTGGTACTGAATCCCAGAGTAGGTGGGTTTGCATGTGGGTCCTTTAAGAGCAGGCAGCTTCTCCTGCCACCCCAACCCCCCACTGGTTTTTATAGCCAGATTTATGGGAATGTATCTTCCTTGCACTGGATCCCAGGGCTGGGTGGCCTGGACTGGGCCTGGGATCCTGCACTCCAGAGGTATTCCTCCTATTTTTTATTCACCACTCACGGATATGGGACAGCCCATTCCCGTCTCTGCACCTCTCTGTGTCACTCTGTCTCCATACCTCTCTGAGCCTCTCTGCTTCTCCACCCCTCTTACACGTCTGTATGAATGTGGCCTCTTTAAATCTTTGGTTTGTTGGACTTCCACACAGCTTGATTTTCTGACAATTCTGGGTGATAATTGTTTTGTAGTGTAGCTGTTTATTTTGCTATCATTGTGCATGAAGGCGAGGTGTGTTTACTTATGCCTCCACCTTGACTGGTAGTCTGCCTTTTGCGGTTTTAACTGAGCATTTCATATGATTCTATTTCTTTTCTTTCTTAGCATATTCATCATACTTTTTCTTTTGCTTTTTATAGTGGTTGTGCCTTACAACATATATTTATAACTAACCCAAGCCTACTTTCAAATGATACTATATTGCTTCACAGATAGCACAAATACCTTGTAATATGAAAATATTTTTAATTCTTCCATCTCATCTATTGTATCATCATTTTTCACTTACACATAAGCATATGAGCATATTTATAGCTATAAGTGTACAAAAATGAATAAATATATTGTTGTTATTTTGAGCAAACTATTATCTGTTCAATCAATTAAGAAAAAAAAAGGATAAGAAAAAATAGCCCTGGCTGGTGTGGCTCAGTGGATAGGCACTGCCCTGTAAACCCAAAGGTCACAGGGCACATAACCAGGTTGCAAGCCAGGTCTCTAACCAGGTCCTTAACTAGAGGCAGGTGAAAGGCAACCATACATTGATGCTTCTCTCCCTTTCTTCCTCCCTCCCAGCCCTTCTCTCTGAAAATAATGAATAAAATCTTTTTTAAAAAATAAGGGAAAATAAAAATTTTCATTTCACATTCACTTATTCCTTCTTTAATGCTCTTCCTTTATGAATATATGAGTTTCTGACATATTGTTTTCCTTCTCACTAAAGAACTTTTAAACATTTCTTGCAAAATGGGTCTACTGATAAGAGTCCCTCAATTTTTCTTTGCCTGGGTAAGTCTATTTTTCCTTTACTTTTGAACAATAATTTTTCAGGGTACAGAATTCTAAGTTGGTGGTCCTTTTCTCTCAGCACTTTAAGTTGTTCACTCAACTCTTTTTTTGTTTGTAGGATTTCTGAAGAAAAGTTGGATATATTCTTACCTTTGTTCCTTTGATGTTTGTTTTCCTTTAGCTTCTTTCAGGATTTCCTTATCTCTAATTTTCTGTAGTTTAAAAATGACATGCCTCAATATAGTTTTTGACACTTACCTTCCTTGGTGTTCTCTAAGCTTCCTGGATTCATGGTTTGGTATCTGATATTAAGTTGAGAAAATTCTGTTGTTATCAGTTCAAATATTTCTTCTGTTCTTTTTTTCTTGGGATTCACATTATGCGTATGTTATACCTTTTATAGCTGTCCTACAGCCCTTGGATATCCTGTTATGTTTTGTTTTGTTTTGTTCTTTTTTTAGTCTTTGTTCTGTTTGCTTTACAGACTTAGACATTTCTATAGATACAGCCTGATGCTCAGGGATTCCTCAGCTGTGTCCAGTCTACTAGTAAGCCCCATCAAAGGCATTCTTCATTTCTGTTATAAGGTTTTTTATCTCTAGCATTTCTTTTTGTTTGTTTGTTTTTTCCCTTAGGATTTCCAATTCTCTGCTTATATCGCCCATCTGTTCTTGCACACTATCTACTTTATCCACTAGGGCCCTTAGCATATTAATCATGGCTTGTCTGATAACTCCACCATCCCTGCCATGTCTGAGACTGATGCTTTCTCTACCTTTTTAAATTATGTGTTTTGCCTTGTAGCAGGCCTTTTGAATTTGTGTTGAAATGTGGACATGATGTGCTGGGTTAGAGGAACTGAGGTAAACAGGCATTTAGTCCCTTTCATTCATTGTCCTGTTGTTAGGTCTGTCTCTTGGTGACTTGTGCTCCTGGATTATGAACTTCACCTGTGCTTCTTATTTTTTTCTGACTCCTTAGATTAGATAGGATGGCTAGAGGGAGCTGTGTCCCATCCCTTCCCATAGGTTAGGCTCTGGTAAAGTAGTTCTCCCTGAGGGTAGGCCTTCTTAAGAAAAGAATGCTCTGGCATATTTAAAAATGGTCCACGTTCTCTTCCCCTGCCAGAAGTATACACAAGGGAATTTTTGTCTGATAGTCACTGCGAGGACAGATCTGGTAGAGCTTACAAAAGTTTTGTTCCCCTGTGATAAGGCTGATTGTCTCCTATATTCATAGCCGCCTAGCCTCAAGTGTGCCCTTATAGTGCTGTTTGTATCTGGCTAGCTGTTACTTTCCCACTAATGACAATGATGATTTCAAATCTTCCCAAATCTTCCTAAAACGATGGGTGCCCCTGCATTGTTTAGCTCTCCAATTGTCAATGCTGAGCCTGTAGCAAGCTATCAAAACAGTTCAGGTTTTCCTCCCCGGGCATGTAGAGGTTTTTCCTCTGGTAACCTGTGGTTCCGTTTCCTGCTGTCTGTCTTGGGTTGTGAGGGCTGTGCTTTGCCCTGTTATTGATGTTTTTCTTTTTTGTTTTTGTTTTTTTGTTTTTGTTTTTTGTTTTTTTTTTAAGTAGATTTGGCTTTATACTTGTTGTTAGGGTGGAGGGGCAATTTCCACGCTCCTTGCACATGGGAAGGGCTCCAGAAGCCCATACTGTGAACTACTTTTGATACTGCTTAATCCATTTTTCCCTCACTTATTGTGGTGCTCCCTCTTTCATATATAGAGTGATGATGTGATTTACTGTCAAACAAGGATGGAAGAGGCTGTTATTAATAATTGTTCTGGGACAACAGGTAAAACTGAGACTTTCCCAGGCAAATGAGACATATGTTCAATGTAATCATGATGGGGGACTCAAATATTGGAAAACTTTCATTTCGGATAACAGCTAATCAGCTTATTAATCAATGTTTATATAAAAAGCTCTTGTTTCAGGAACTGGAGGAATGATCTACCTTGGCTCCAGGTAACCATAAGCAGTTTCATCTTCATTCCTCAGGAGGACTGCAAGCCATCAAGATGGTATCTGAGCCATTATAATCCAGAATGAAATGACCTCCCCCCAGAACTCAGAGACCTCCATGCTGGACACAGAAACCTACACCTAGGACAGAAGGCCTCCACCCAGCACACAAAGAGAAATGCTACAGCTTTTATCTCATTAACTTTTTCCCTGAATTCCAAACTCCTTACCTACACCTTCTTTTCCTTATAAAAGAGCCCATTTATAATAAAATGTAAGACAGTCTGTTAGGGTAGAAACGCGCTCTCTTCTCAGATCGCTGACCATCTGAATAAGGCACCAGAAAGAAAGACTCAATCTGTGTCTCTGCTTACTGGGTCTGGTAGATGACAGGCAGTGCAAATACTGGCTTTTCAGATTTCAATCACATACCAAGTTCCTAAAACTCATGTTGTTTCTGGCAGTTAATATCTGGAAGGGAAGGTCCCTCTTCCTGGCTCTTTTTTTGTCAATTGTATTACTTCTTGGTGGTTCTTTATTTTTCATCTATGGTATAAACACTCTAAAAGCTCCCTTCCCTGTCATGTTATCTTCCTGATGTGACAAAATCCCAAACCTAGATGAACTTCTCCCATCTATGCAGCACAGTGCCGCTGGGCAAACCCTGTGATAAGACTGATTGTCTCCTATATTCATAGCCGCCTAGCCTCAAGGGTGCCCTGTTATAGTGCTGTATATATCTGGCTAGCTGTTACTTTCCCATTCATGACAATGATGATTTCAAATCTTCCCAAATCTTCCTAAACCTCTTATTGTATTACTTTGTCTCTTTCCTTACAGGAAAACAAACAAACAAACAAACAGAGGTTATCCGATATAGAGTCCCTCATTTTCCCATCTGCAGTCACCATGGCCTCCCTCATTCCCATTGTAACAGAGGAACCTTACTTTTCTTACATCTTGGCTTTGGTCCCATCCCTTCTTCCTGATTCTAACAATTTCCCCTTTTCTGTCCTCGATTCAACTTTTGCCCCAACTGACTCATTCTCCTTAGCCTTTTAAGCTCATTTGAATCTCTCCATTAAAAAAACTAAGACACAGTTAACCTCCATCCTCTTCTGGTTATGGTGGTATCTCTTCT
This sequence comes from Noctilio leporinus, assembly GCA_004026585.1. NCBI lineage: Eukaryota > Metazoa > Chordata > Mammalia > Chiroptera > Noctilionidae > Noctilio > Noctilio leporinus. The sequence goes on from PVIW01000263.1 coordinate 499,786, forward strand.
CTCCATCACGACAAAATTATCTGAAGGAGTTGGTTATACTGTCTTCATTTTACCTTCCACTCATTCTCAACCCAATCCCAGGTGTTTGGAGACATATCACACCACCAACCCAGCTCCAATTAAGGCAGTAATTGGCTTCTGCAATGCTTAACCCAACAAATACTACATAATCCTTCTTGAAAAGACTCTACTCCCTTCATGTTGTGCCATAGCTCCTTGCTGCCCTCCTCTCCCACTTCAACTTTTCTGTCCACTGTTTCTTGACTTTCTTTGGTTGCTCATCCTACTCTACTGGTTTTTTAAAAATCCTCACCTGAGGACATGCTTATTGAGTTTATAGAGAGAGGAAGTGGTGTGGGTGTGGAGGGAGGTTGAGGAAACTTGACGTGATAGAGAAACATTGATCAGTTAGTTGCCCAATTGCCTCCTACAGATGCCCCAACCGGGGATCAAACCCATAATCTGTTTTTGGTGTACAGAGACTGCACTCCAGCCCACTGCACCACCTGGTCAGGGCTCTACTGGCTTTTAACCTTGAAATTTCTCTAGTCCTAAATCTTCTCTTGTTCCGACTTTATTACCTCTCTATAGGTGACCTCATTCAGCTCATGCTTTAATTACTACTCAGTGTAGATAATTCACGAATTTATATTGTATCTCTAATCTTGGCGGCTTCTCTGAACTCCAGGCATTTATTACCAACCTTCTAGATTCTACTTGCATTTTCTTGTGGATCAAAGCACCTCAAATCCAGCTTGTCAACAACTTAACTATCTTTCCTCTAACCTGGTCCCTACTGCAATTGTACAAGTCAGAAATGTTGGATGTCATCCCTGGCTCATCCCTCTCTCTCACACTTAGTAGTCAAATACTACCATTTTACTTCCCAAATATCTCTTGAATTCCCACTCTCATCCCTACTGTTACCCTAGACTATGCTACATCAGTTTTCATCTAAAACAATATGAAATTATCCTAACTAGTCTTTGTACATCCTCTCTTGCCTTTCTTCAGTTTGTTCTCTATACTGCAGGCCAGAGTGATCTTTTAAAAACATAAACGTAATTATAATTATCTCCCTTTTTCAGAACAGTTCCCCAGCTTCTTATTGTTTCCAGAATCAAGACGGAATCCTTATTAGAGCTAAGTCCCTGCCTTCCTACCTCGTAGTCTCACTGTGCCACCTCGTTTTCTACACTTGGCTATGCTGGTCTTGTTTTCTTCTGCCAAAGCTTAGTCAATTCCTATTTCCTTCTTCCCTCCTTTACTTCCCCTCCCTCCTTTCCTTCTTCCCTTCCTCCATCTCAGTTCACTTTTCACTGAAAAGCCTTTCCTGTCTTCTTTCCCTGTGGTAATTCCCCTTTCTTGCATGTTCTCATAGACCCATTGCTCTCCTTTCAGATTTTTTATCACTCTTAATCTCATATGCATTTGTTTGATTCTTTGATTAATATCTACTTCTCTAATAATCTGGAAGCTATATGAGATCAGTACTGTCTCTTGGTGTGTTTCCTTCTTTGTTTCTTTAGGACTTAGCGCCATGCCTGGCAGATAATAGGTGTGCAGCGAAAGACTGGGCGTACTTGCTTCTTCCCTTTGGTTGTGAGATTCCTGGCTCTATCCTTGACTATCTGCCCCAGCTCCTTTAACCAAACAACTCCCTGGACTTCCTTCTGACTTTGGGCTTTGTCTTCCTAGTTGGTTATTAATAGCATGGATAATAATAATAGCTAGAATTTTTAAGCAGTTTCTATTGGTCAAGGACTGTACATATATTATTTTCATTTCTCTCAAACATTATTAGGCTTATTCTTGAAGAAAGTACTGTGATGCAGATGGGTTAAATAACCTGTTTAAGCCCCTGAGTGACAGAGCCAGGAACTAAACTCAGTCCTAGGAGGCTGTCATTAATGTCTGTGCTCTTTTCCTTATACCACAGTCCCTCCAGAAAGTGTCATTCCCCTTATGTTGGGTAATAAGTTTCTGTCTAGCCAGGTTTAGTCCCATAGAACCACATACACTGGATCAACCAGCCCCAACAAGTAAACACCCCACTACAACAGACACACATGTATTTGGTAAATGTAAATAGTGCTTTTGCTTTGTATTTTCATGAAGAGTACTTAGATTTCCTTCTGCAGCTTTGTTGCAGTGAATGTGGAATTTCCGAACAATGTGATTTTCCTGAACTTGGACAGTTGGGCTCCCACGAGGGGATGTCAAAGATGTCACAGATGTCACAGAGAACTTTCACAGGTACCTAGATCCTAAATCTTTAAAATCCTTGGGAGAGTTCTGGATGATTACATTGGGAAAAACTAAAGGGAACTAATACCTAATGAATACCTCTTATGTGCTAGGTACTTAACATGGTTGAATTGTTGAATTCTTGATAGGAAAAATTATTACCATTTTACAGGTACAAAAATGAAGCTCAAAGACATCTGGTTTGGATTCTGACCCAGAGTTATCTGAGGCCACAGCCTGTGCTCTTTCCATTTGCTTCTGGTAAAGATCCCAGTGGGTGATGAGACTAAGACCCTGGGCTCAGAACTGAAACCAAGAAGAATATTTTCCACATCATAAAAGCCTCCTCAGGTAAATACAGTTGTTTATCCACAACCTCGGATGCCAGATGGTAATTAAGTATTGAACAGAAGGGATTGTTTCCTCCGATTCAGGGAATGCTTCCAAAGTTGTTTGCTTTTCAGAAAATGCCAGCTTCTTTCCACAACCTTTGGTCCTATCAGAACCTGTTCTTGTGTCTCTCCCCAAGCCCCAGATGACTCCTCATTTGTCAGGGTCTAAAGAGATTCATCACATTAGCCCCAACTAACTGAAGTTCCCTTAAAAAGCCTTCACTAATCATTTCAATCTGTGGTTTCCTTTTTGAGTACCTGAGGTCAGAACATTAAAACATATTACAATAGGGGGTTTGCATCTAGTAGTGGTATTATGAGTGATTTTTATTTCCTCTCTATGCCTATTGTACTTTCTATAATAATAATGTAGTACTTTAAATGAAGATGTTTCTAACTTTTAAAAAAAGAATCTCAGGTGCTGGCCTGAGAACCCAAAGGTCTCTAGTTCGATTCCCCCCAGCCAGGGCAACATAACCAGGTTGCAAGCCACGTCTCCAGCCAGGTCTGTGGCTGGAGGCAGGTGAAAGGCAACCATACATAAATGTCTCTCTCCCTTTCTGCCTCTCTCCCTTCCCCTCTCTCTAAAACATAATAAATAAAATCTTTAAAAGAAATGAATCTCATTACAACAGCCCATGGGTAACATTTCCTTTTTTAAAATATAGGCTAAAATAAACTTTCTCAGGTTAACTTTAAGTTTGAAGTCACTTGGGCGAGATTTGCTAATTAAACAGGCTGCCTGACTCCCTGTAAGAGAGATAGTTTAAGGACCTGTAACTGTAACTGGTCCCCATCCAACCAGGTGAGATAGCCAGGTAAGCCAGGTAAGAGCCAGGTTTAGACAGGTGGACAATGTTTGATTTCCAGAATTTTTGGCAGCCTATAGTTAAGGCAGCTGGTTGGACATCTGGAGACAAACACACCTTTTCAAGTATTAGGAACTTTCTAAGCTTCCTCATCACATGACTTTAAAAATTTCCAAAACTTTTCATTGGTCACAATCTTAGTCCTGAATCACACTCCAAACCTTTTTGAAAGCTGCATCATGACCTAATACCCTTACCCTGATGTGTTACTCTACCCTCATTCTAGTTATGGCCCCACTTTCTTTAGAGTTGAATACACAATACTTCTTTCCTAAATCTAGCCTTGGCTCCCTTCCTCAATTCTAACCTTGATTTTTCTCTCCTTGATAGGGAATTCAAATGTTGGAAAATTTTAGTTCCAGGGAGCAGCTAATAAGCTTAGTAGTCAATGTATGTGTAAAAATCTGTTTTTTCAGGAACATTCAAGGAATGACCCACCTTGGCTCCAGGTAACCAGAAGCAGTTCCACCTTTGTGCAATTAAGATGGTATCTGAATCATTATGTTCCAGGGAGAGAGGGCCTCCACCCAGGACACAAAGATCACCACCCAGGAAACAGATAGAAGAATGATGCAGCTTTTATCGCATTAACTTTTCCCCTGAATTCCAAACCCCTTACCTATGCCTTTCTTCTTATAAAAAGGGTCCATTTATAACGGAATGTAAGACAGTCTGTTAGGGTACGAACCTGCTGTCATCTCAGATTGCTGACCATCTGAATAAAGTATCCATAAAGATTCAATCCCTGTCTCTATTTATTTGGTCTGGTAAATAACAGACAGTACGAACACTAACATTTCTGGTTTCATATTTTGGTGGCTCCACCAGGACAGACTTTGGGACTCTCCAGTAAGCCTGGGTATATGGCAGGGAGTCCCATTGGCTGCCTGGACTGGGGAGCCCTAGTATGTGGATTTGCAAATTCTCTAGCAGCTTCCAAGTGATGTCACTTGGGGACTCTCCTCCTCTGACTCTTGGCACCTCCCATCGTCTTCATTTTTGATTGATTTTGATTGAATCACTGAGCTTTCTGGTTCCGGTCACAATCCTGGGTCACAACTAAGATCATTAGGTAAAAAGACATCTTCTGGTTTTAGGTGCCATCTGGTTTACAGAGCTCTGTCTGGTAAAAGGACATCTTCTGGTTTTAGGTGCTGTAAGGTGCCATCTGGTTTATAGAGCTCTTGTCTGGAAAAAGGCGTCTTCTGGTTTCTGTGAGATTATAGAGCTCTGTCTGGTAGAATTCGGGGAAAAACCTCTGTTCTGGGAAGCAGCTCTTTGGGGTGGATTTTGGCTGATTGGTCAATCTATGCTCATAAACCTCTGACTAAAAAGAAAATGCTCTATATTGTAATATTGTTTGGCTTTTGTATTGTATAATCTAGACTCAGGAGAGTGCTGGCCACTGAATGGGTCTTGAAATTATTGTATTATACTGTAACTAGAGCTGTTTTGCCAAATATCAGGGAAGTTGGACAAAATGTCTTACCTAGAAACTTACATAAGTTTACATAATCAGGATTCAGGATTAAGGGGAAATAGATTATTGGTCCAGAGAAAAGAGAATTTGCCTGAGACAGACAGCAGAAGGTCAGAGTAGAGGCATTAAGAAGATTTAGGTATTATGGCTGCTATGAGCATGGTCAGGGTGCCCGCAGTCCCTCCAGCTCTGGGGCACCTTCCTCCCGACTTGGCTGAGGGAACTGGGGAACTGGTCTCACCATCTCAAACTTATCAGGGAACCAAATTTGGTGAAGGAAAGCTCCTACCAGGGCAAGGCAATACCCTTTGGTGAAAACTTCCAGTGGGAGTTAGGGCTGGAGGGCAGCCCACTGGGTATTTTGGGCACAAACTCCATTTTGTAAATCAGATTCCTTAAACTGGAAAAGCTCTGAAAGGACCAGAGTATATCCCTTTAGAATGGATGAAGGAATGGACTAGGCTTTTGGGTCCCTGAAGGCTCACCTGGCTTCTACAGCCTTGGGGCTTCCAAACCTACTAAAACCCTCTCAGTTACACCTTCATGAAAGGCAGGGTGTGGCCTAGGAGTTCTCACCCAAATGCCTATAACATTTCACAACCCATTGCTTATTTGTCAAGGGAACTAGATCGCACTGTCTAGGGATGGCTATCCTGCTTGAGAGCTGTTCTGGCCACCTGCAAGCTCTTACAGGAAGCTGAAAATCTTCCTTGGGGCAGTCTGTCACCATTTATGCGCCCCACTAAGTGTTGAGACTACTGAAGCAAAAGGGAAGTTTGTGGCTCCCTGCTGGAGAATGCGCAGATATCAAGCAATTCTTGATAATCATAACATCTCCCTGAAAACGGAAAGTTAAATCCTGCCTCTCTTCTCCTGGAGCCCTACTTGACTGCACTAAGATGGGACAGTGCTGAGATAATTGATGAAGTTTATTCTACCTGAATTGATTTCCAAGACCATCCTCTAGAAGAAGCAGACTGGACTCTATATGCAGATGGAACAGTTATATGGATGAAGGAAACAAAAGACTGGGTATGCAGTTGTGACTCTTGAAGAAGTAACAGAGACCAAGGCCTTGCCACTGGGAACCTCTGCCCAGAAAGCTGAACTGACTGCATTGACGAGGACACTGAAATTGTCGCATAAAAGGAAGCAGATGTGTACACTGACTCGAGGTAAGCTTTCCTAATTTTGCAATCACATGGTTCCACCTGGAAGGGTAATGAACCATTAATCTCCAATAAAAAGGAGATTACGCAGGCAGCAGGAATTTTATTTTATTTTTATTGATTTATTTATTTTTAAGATTTTATTTATTAGAGAGAGGGGAGGGGAGAGAGGCAGAGAGAGAGAGAAACATTAACATATGGTTGCCTTTCACTTGCCTCCAGCTACGGATCTGGCTTGCAACCTGGTTATGTGCCCTGGCTGGGAATTGAACCAGCGACCTTTGGGTTTGCAGGTCGGTACCTTATCCACTGTGCTACTAGCCAGGGCTAGGAATTTAAAAATTATTAGAAGCTGTTCAGGTACCTTTACAGGTGGCAGCTATGCTCTGCCCCAAGCATCAGAAAAAGGACACTGAAGTGTGTAGGGGAAACAAGCTGGCTGACTGAGCAGCAAAAGAGGCTGCTACAGAAACATTTACAATGCCTTTGGTACCGTTCTAGATGTGTTACAATTTGACCCTGAATATTTGACTGAGGAAGCTGAGAGCTGAGGTTTTAATGAAGAAGGAGGTGATAGTGGATGAAGAAGGAATAAGAAAGGAGTTATATTGCTTCCTGAACATTTAGTAGAGCCAGTCATGAAGCATTTGCATGAGGCCACTCACTATGGATGGCACTTATTAAACTGTGGCTCACAAGTCCTGGAATTTCGAAAGCCATAAGAAAAATAAGTGCTAGACATGTTGTGTGCCAGAAGAACAATCCCAAGACAGATTCCCATCAGAACAAAGACAGGAATATCAAGGGCAGTGTCCACTTGAGGACTGGCAAGTAGGCTTCACCCCGATGCCGAGGGTCCAAGGATGGAAATATTTGCTAGTCTTTGCTGATACCTTTTCAGGATGGGTAGAAGCCTGTCCTACTAGAACTGAGAGAGGCTCAGAGGTAGTGAAAGCCTTGCTTTGGCCTCCCTGGCAGCACACAGAGCAGTCATGGACCTGCTTTTGTTTCAGAAATTACACAGAAGGTTAGTAAATTTTTAAGGATCAAGTGGAGGCTCCATATGGCATGGAGGCCTCAGGCTTCTGGGAAGGTAGAGCTGAATCGCAACTTGAAGGCAAACATAGCTGAGCTGGGCCAAAACGTTCTTCTCCATTGGGATCAGGCTTTGCCCATTGCCCTGCTTAGGATAAGGGTGGCTCCTCCAAGTGGGACTCCACTGAGCCCTTATGAAACTGTGTATGGGTGACCATTCAGGCTAAGAGTGGGGTAGGAGGTGTGCAGGTAGATCAGTAAGTGAAGGTAATGAATATGAACAACATTTAAGTCAGATTTAGATGTAATCAATGACCTTGTCTGTATTAGAGGCCTCTCCCCTATAGGTTTGCTATGTTTCTTGGAGCCTGGAGACAAGGTACTACTCAAAACTAGGAAGAAAGGGTTTCCAGAGAGCCAACTAACACAGTCGACTGGCCTTTGAGATGCATTCCTCACCACTCTCACCATAGTGGAGTTGGCAGCAATGAAACCTTGGATTCATCACACCAGAAAGAAAGAACCAGAAGAATGATGGACCACCAAGCCTCAAGAAGATCTGAAAGTCATTGTTCAAAAACAATGACTTATACTATTTTCATTACTTTTTGTTTAACCTCATGCTATGGAGAGCTTGTTCCTTTTAAATAAGATGAAAATATTTGAGGCCCTGGCTGGGGGCACAGTAGATAAGGCACTGGCCTGCAAACCCGAAGATCGCTGGTTCGATTCCCAGCCAGGACACATAACCAGGTCTCCAGCCAGGTCTGTAGCTGGAGGCAGGTGAAAGGCAACCATACATTGATGTCCTTCTCCCTCTCTGCCTCTCTCCCTTCCTCTCTCTAAAAATAGTAAATAAAACCTTTTTAAAAAGCTGAAAATATTTGAGTATATTTAGCAACAACATTCTAAACATCTCCGAATTTTGTCTTGCAGGGAGAACTTATATTGATCAAACTCTCATTACATGTCTTATAGGTGTTTGTATTCCCCTGAGAAGCCTTCAAAATTATACTTTATTTAAGCATATCAATGAGAAAATAACCTACTCCAATATTTATAATTGTGAGTCTGTGGTGACTCCAAAAGACAGGGAAATGTTTCCCTTAAAAGTCACTAATGCAGCCCCTGCTAGAGAGTGTGCACTTTTTGTCAAATGTTCTGAAAACTGTTTTATACTTTGTCATAATGTGTTATTGCATACAATGTTCCCCCTTGTGTGGATCTGCAATTAAATGTGTTCTTAATGCTAAGAAATGTGCTCAATAACACAATGAATATTTCCAAATGAAACTGATCTCATAGAAATAAGATAGTTTAAACTAACAGTGGGGGAATGATGGAGGACTCAACTATTGGAAAATTTTAGTTTCAGTTAATAGCTAGTAAGATTAATAATCAATGTATGTAAAAAGCTCTTGTTTCAGGAACTGCAGGAATGACCCATCTTGAGTCTAGGTAACCATGAGCAGTTCCACCTTCATGCCTCAGGAAGACTGCAAGTGATCAAGATGGTATCTGGGCCATTATACTACAGGGTGAGATGACCTCCACCCAGGACACAGAGACCTCAGACCAGGACACAGATGGAAGAGTGCTGCAGCTTTTATCTCATTAACATTTCCCTGAATTCTCAACCCCTTACCTTCACCTTTCTTCTCCTTATAAAAAGGGTCCATTTATAATGGAATGTAAGATAGTCTGTTAGGGTAAAAACCTGCTGTCTTCTCAGATTGCCGACCATCTGAATAAAGCGCCCATAAAGATTCAATTCCTGTCTCTGCTTATTGAGTCTGGTAGGTGACAGGCAGCACGAACATTGGCTTTTCTGGTTTCAACCTAAAGACATTCTTTCCATTGCTTTTAAGAGATAGAAGAAGGAAGAGAGAGAGATGTGAGAAATACTGATTAGTTGCCTTCCATACATTCCTGACTGGGGATCAAACCTACTATCTAGATATATCAAACCTCCCCTGACTAGTAATCAAACCTGTAACCTTTCAGTTACAGGATGACAGGACAATCAACTGAGCCACACTGGCCAGGGATAAGATAGTTATTTTTAAGACCAAAAAAAAAAAAAAAAAGAAAAGAAAAGACTCAGGAAAAACCTTTGATGTTCCCCCTAACTGCCTAAAAGGAATTTAGATAGAGGACCTGTTCCAAGAAAGGAGAGCTCATGATAGATAAGGATAGTTTAATATAAACCAGTGTGTGAATGGCAGAGAGGAACCTAGCAAGATTCCTTTGTCCAAAGTCCCCTCTGTGTCCCATTGTTAAAGGTATCCCAGCAAGCATTTATTTACTAAACATTTGCTTTTCCATCTCCATGTTGAATTGCCTTCCTGCCCTTTGAAATCCCTAACCACAACCTCCTCAACCCCCAACACACACACACACCCCTTTTTCCTTAACTCCAGATGGTATATAAACTTCAACTGCCTGATGCCTCCTTGGGTCTCATATTCTGATGGCACCTCTGAATGTACATTCATAGTGAACTTTGAACATTTTCTCTGGTTCATCTGTCTCATGTTAATTTGATTATTAGCCCAGCCAGAAGAACTTAGAAAGGTGGGAGGAAAATTACTTTTCATGGCCCCACACCTATTAGAAATAGTGAAGTGATAACCCTCACCTGGAGATAGTAGCTGCTTAAGTCCTTATTGGTCTGGGTGGTGGGTGGGCTGAGTCTGAAGGAGAGGGCTTTGGTGACGCAATAGAGATCATTGAGTCAGACAGTATAGGGGACGTTATGGAGACTGGGGAGGAGAATGGAGGAAGATATGTTGTATGACATCATCTTGTACATGTTTCTTCTCTACAGGTTTGTGAGTAGTGATAGAACAGAAAGTACATGAATGTTTGAGCCAGGCAGGTTTGAATTGAATCTTGCCTCTGTCATTTTCCAGTTGTGTGACTTTGGCCAAGTCACTTGACCTGTCTGAGTTTATTTTTCCATCTGCAAAATAAAGATAATAGAGCCCTGGCTGGTGGTGCAGTGGGTAGGTGCCGGCCTGTAAACCCAAAGGTTGCTGGTTCAATTCCCAATCAGGGCACATAACCAGGTTGCAAGCCAGGTCTCCAGCCAGGTCCGTAGCTGGAGGCAGGTGAAAGGCAACCATACATTGATGTCTCTCTCCCTCTCTGCCTCTCTCCCTTCCCCTATCTCTGTAAATAGTATACATTAAAAAGAAAAAAGAAAGATAATAGTATTCATCTTGCTCAATTGACCAAAAAAATACATGAGACTATATTTATAAAGCATTCAGTACCCATGATGGGTCCTCAGTATATTGTAGTTAGAGGAGAGTGGTCTCCCAACACCTAAGTCTAATTGTAGTAACACAGAGAAATACACCCTAAAGAGAAATAGCAGGAATACTTTTTCCGTTGGAAGAAAATCATAAAACAGAATAGCAAAAATTATGAAATAAACATTACTCATAATTCCACTACCCCCAAGATAGTTATTAATATTCCAATGTAGACTTTTCAGCTTATACATACACATATATGTAATTCTAAAATATAAGCTTATACTATACTGTCTTGGAACCTGCTTCTTACTCAACAACATATCATAAGCATTTTTCTTTTCTACTCAATATATAGCAATACAATTTTCTATTGGCTACATGATAGCCACAGTATGAATTATCCACATTTTATCTAACAAACCTCAGTGTGTTGAACCTAATTTGAGGCTATTAAGATCATCCTTTATTGCTAAATTTCACATTCTTCATTTTCTGGGAGTAAAATTTATGCAGATTATTATTGCTGGATCTTGCCAGGAAGGGTTTTTGAACCACTTGAGCAATATCTGAGAGAGATTCCAAAGAAAATAATCCCAGCCATCAAACCCCCTCTTTCTGGTTTCCCCTGTGTATTTGCTCAGTCTGAAAAATCTTGGAAGGAAAGACAGCTGCTTTGTCTTTTATGAAAGAACTTTCAATACAGATTTTTTTAAATTAAATAAAGATTTTTTTTTTATTGCTCTAAAGAGTAAGTTCATTATAGAAAACTTTACAAAGACAGAAAGTAAAGGCAAAAAACAAACAAAAAAAATCCTTCACTGTTTTGGTTTGTGTGTTTCCTTCTAGACTTTTCCCTAGCTATACTTTGAAATTTGTAAACAGTTGTGTTCATATTGTGTAGAATGTTATGCCTGGTTTTTGGGCTAGGAGCCTCTGAATTTTTCTAGGTTTTCTAAAATGTATCAGAAATATCATTTGAATGTCCGCATTGGCTGCATTATCCAGTATAGCTTTTGACAGCGGTCCCTCTTGTAGGCTGTGAAGATTTAGGCCCAAAAGTTGTCTTCTTTTCCAAAAACCTTAGAAAGACTCTCATCTCCCAACCTAACATCCCCTCACTGAAATTACCAGCACCCCTTTCTGCTCTAGCATCTCTTCCAACAGATCACTATTTTCATTGCATTCATCTTTTTAACCCTTTCTGCTCTGTACTCTTTCCCAGGGGTGTGCCCTCCTCCTCCCTGAGAAGCACTGGAGAACCTGCAGAGGTAGCCCCTCTGACATCTGGCCCTGGGCACATGACCTCCAATCCAGGTCAGGTCCCAAAAGCTAAGAGACTGTGTTCTCTCCAAAAAGCAGGTTAATTCTCCAAGTTAAATGGGTTGTTTTCCATATTGAGAGCAAACACAGCAGGTCAGGCTTGGAAACAGAGCTGGATCAGAACATGTGGGCGCTCTGAGAAGGCTAATAATGCATCTCCTTTCAAAATGACATTCTCTAAATAGATGTCCAACATCCATTGGGAGGGAGCGCCGAGTGCTACATGTGGGAAGGAGGGGGGAAAGACTGCTAGTTTAGCACTTGTTCTCTATTGCCCTGAGCAGTTCAGCTCTGGCCCTGAACTTGCACGTCCCCTAGCAACTCCAAGGCCTGCAAGGCGGGCTAGACACCATCTCTTGTCACTTGAATGCTTCTAGGGGTTTTTCCTTCCCACCAAGAGGTGATAGTGAACATCCTGGGAGAGCCAACAGCCTACTTACTAGTGGTGTGACTAGCAAATTCCTTAACCTTCCTGGAAGGAGTCTTCTTATCTTTAAAATGGGGCCACCTCAACAGGCTGGAAAGTTTAAATGAGTTGATGTATGGAAAGCAGTTAGAAGAGTTCCTGACACAGAGCTATCACTGTATATATTATAATCACTGTGTATCACCTGTAATAATAAACCTTATCATCACTCCCATGTCATGCTCACTCTCAGTGATTCTGGTAAAGACTATTTTCCCCAACTCATTATGTTTTCAGCAATGTTTTAGTGCTGCTTACCCACTGGTGTCCTGGCTCCAGCCCAGCTGGCTTGCACCTGAATTCAACTTGACTTGGGAGCCTCAAGTACAATGGACAGGAACATGTGTGGGACATGTGTGTGTGTGTGTAGGGGTCGTTGCCTATCCACAGCATAGCCCTTGGTTAAAAAGAAAGCCTTGCCCTGTCTGAGTAGCTCAGGTTTGTTGGAGTATCATCCTGTACAGCAAAAGGCTGAGGGTTTGACTCCTGGTAGGGGTGTGTATAGGAGGCAACTGATTGATATTTTACTCTCACATTGATGTTTCTCTCTCACATTGATGTCTTTTTTTCTCTTCTTCTTCTTCTTCTTCTTCCTCTTCTTCTTCTTCTTCCACATGATGATCGGGGGATCTCAAAAGGTAGAGATGGACATCAGGGGAACTGGTCCTTTATCAGGGTAGGTAATCCTCAGTAAGGAACACCTGATCTTGCTTGTTTCCTGATCTTTTTAAAGGATCAGGAAGAGAAGGAAAAATTCTTCTGCAACCAAGTGACATATGCCTCCTGGGATCCTGAGAGGCAGCATGGGGTAGTGAAGAGGGCAGGATGTACGGGCTTTGGAGCCAAACCTGAGTCTAATTTCTCTTAGAAACTGAATGAGGCTTAAATAAAGTAACTCTCTGTGCCTCAGTGTCCCTCTCCCTAAATCGACTGGTCACGCTGATGAAAGAAGATGCTCTGTGTACAGTGCCTAGCACAGTAGCTAGAATAGTTGGGTGGCCCATAACTGTGAATTCTTTGCACTCTCAAAGTGACAAGCTGAAAATGTATCCTGACAGCACCTTCAGTGCTCAGAACCTAGAAGGTGACTGATGCACATGTGAATTAATGGGAATTCCAGGAGATCCCAAAATGCACAGTCACAGCAATAATATTTAGCCTTATCAAGTCCATTGTGTCCTTGCTACCACTTCATATCTATTATTTCACATAGTCATCTTAATAATCCTGTAAAGTAGGAATTATCCTCATTTAACAAATTCAGAAACTGGGACTAGGAAGTGGGGAGCCTGGGCTTACATCCCCCCAGAATCCCAAAGCTTTTTTCTCATCACTAGACCTAACTCATTGTTGCTTTGTCTTCTACTTGGGGAGATGGTGTCAGTTTTGTCTCAGTACTAGAAAATCACTCTGACAAACAGGTTTAAATAAATAAAACCATATAATTGCGGAATGCTACACTAGGCAGTCTAATACTGAGGAGTTACATTAGCCTTTTAAGTTTTATATTGCAATACAGTTGAAGTGTTTAATAATTATTGCCAGAGAATGGTATGATGCAGTACTAAACACGAGTAATTGAAAAGCCCATCAAGGTAGATGAGGCATCTTCTCACTGAATGGTTCTTGACTACTTTACATAATTATTTCATTCAGATTTATGATCAGCTCAGCAAAATGTATGTCTCTCTCTCCTGATCTGCCTGAGGTTGTTCAGGAAGCCTTTTTACATTGTGCTGATGATTTCTAGGATGACCAGATCAATGTCTCTTGTACACTGATGGGGCTTTGACTTCATTTAGCAAAGGACAAAATTAAGAATGAAAACTCAGTTTGCTGAGAACCCTCCATGTCCCAGTCACTGTGCTGGGGTTTATATGCATTAACTATGTTGGCACATTTAAACTCCCAAACTCTAACAGTCCCGAGAAAGGACTATGCTTCCCATGTCACCAAGGCTCAAAGAAATGGTGTTACTTAATCAGACTCGCCAAGCTCATAGTGAATTCATGCCAGGCAACCTGGCTCCCAACCAGTGGCCTTTCCATGATATCGCCAGCCTCTGGAAAGAGAAGACTTCGATTTTTGGAAAGAGGATTGTAGTAAGGTCAGATACAGAAGAACACAGAGCCCAGACAGATTTTATTTGCAGCTCTGGCTCCTCAAACATCTACGTGGATCCTCCAGCTCTACTCCTCCCTCCTCATTCCTTCATCCTTGTCAGCACCTCCCCTCCAAGAGGGCTCCAGACCCGTCTCCGTAAGGGGTGCAGTTTCCCATGGATTCGGCCGCCCCACCCTGCGCAGATCATCTGAGGCTGTGAGTTTTATCGAAGGCACAAGCTTATCAGCTTGCTTCTCCGAGAGCCCTCAGAGTGGGAGTTCTTGGCAAATTCAGTTCACTGGCAAGTGCAGACAGATGGCTGCCTGGGTGAAACAACCACCTTTGTTGTTGGTCGTACCCGTGTGTCAAAGTGGCCCCAAATGAGGAAAAGTGGGAGGGAGGAGGGGAAAAATGGGGCTAGCTTACAGGCCAGAAAAAAATAATACGATCCTTTTTTTACATTGCATTTAGAAGACTATAAATAGACAAAGTGGACTCTCTAGCTCTCCCTCACCCTGGCCCAGGACAACGGTGTTTCCAGCAGAAGATGGATTTTTTCTCCCCAATGTCCCAGTCTCCTTCTTACCCTGATGTTTGGCTGTGCTCTGCTTAGGTCAGCAGACATCAGCACAGGGCCAGAAGTGAGCCCCTCTCCCCACCCCTCGCCTTGAGAAGGAGGTACGGTTCTGCTGAGGGTTATTTCAGAAGAGGCTTAAACAGGTTCTTGACTGCCTTCGTTCTCCGGGACATAAAAGTGTGTCAAATTCCCTCCCATTTTAGCACGAAGGCGGCACACATGGTGCAGGGACTTAAATCTCACTGAATACGGTGCCTGTCTGTGAGCTTCTCCACACCCTGGGGAAAACCCAAACTTTAATCTAACTACATTCTAACACCAAGAGTCTCTTTTAATGAAGTGGATTTATGGTAACTCTAGTGGCTATTTGTTAAACTCATCCAATGTGGTTGGTTACCAGCAGGGGGTTACTGAGTGCAAAACAAATTAAATATCTGAGAAAGCATTTTGTCCTTGTGTGTCTGAAGGTGGAGGGTTGGAGGCAGGGAGGAGGCACTCATCAAACCCTGCAGAGAAGGGTGCAGGCCTTCCCCTCTGCTGCAGTGGGCTGTGAGCCCGGCTTGTGCCTGGCTAGGAGCAGGAGATGTGAGCGGTCCACCAGCTGATAGATGACAGAAGAAGCTCTTCCAGATAATTACTCCTGTCAACACAGTGTATTGCAGGAGGAAGATCACTAATAGGAAGGGAGTGGGGCCTGAAAGAAGGGGGGGTGGGGGGAAGGGAGGGAGGGAGAGAGAGACACACACAGACAAAGGAACCATGACTGAGTACTCGGGCACAGGCCCCAGCTAGTGGTAAGGGTGTCTATTTGTTACTCAGCAATTCTCTGAGGTCCTCCCACCTCCTCAGACACTGTTTCCTCTACTCGTTGCTAGACTAGCTCCAGTGAGTGGCCTTGCTTCCTCTGGGAAACCTTCCCAGGGCCTGAGCCACAAGGGCTATTCTCTGTACCCAGCCTGTCACCTCCCTGCTCAACCTGCATCTGTGTCCTTTATCCTCACCCTCCAGGGCTTCTTCACCAGCTCCACCCCTACCCCCGCCCCCAACCTGAACCCTGTGAAAATAGTGGCACCGGGGCCCCACCCCACACCAGTTGAATCAGAAGTTCTGGGAGTGAGGCCAGGGTAGTAATGACTTTTTAAAAGGCCCTGGGGGATTTCGATGGACATTTAGCATGACATTCCCTTGAATCAGATCTGAAATCGGGTCTTCCTTTTGTGTTAGCAGCACCTAGCACTGTGCCTGGCACATTATATACAGATAATTAATCTTTGCAGAATGAATTGATAAATTAATCACTACGACTATTTTTTTAGAGAACAGGAAATTTGATTTGTGGAGGCAAAATAGCTGGCCTATGGGTAGCAAAGTTGCCATAAGCTTCATGGGACAGAGACCTTGTCTGTTTTATTGTGCTCTGTGTTTCCAGTGTCTAGAGTTGAGTCTTAGACAGAACAGGGCTCAGGACATGTTTATTGAATAAAGACTCCACCTTGTCTCTTACTTTGAAAGTCAACCTTTTCCCACTCTATCTTGCTACCAGCTCTGCCTCTACCACTATCTACGTGGCTTTGCACAAGTCACTTCTGTCTGGATCTGAGTTTCGTAAAATGAGGATATTGGATGAAATGACCTCTGGAGGATTCCTTCCAGTTCTAACCGCAACAGACTGCCCTGTCAGCCCTACTTGGTCACTTTAAGGAAGCATATCCAGCTATTATGCCAGCAACATCTTCAGGTTTGTTAGGAGGTCCCTGAATTGCACCTTCCAGCCTTTCCCCACACTTCTCTTCCCTTGCCTCCCTGCCTCTCTTTTCTTTCCCCCTCCTTTGTGGTCGCCAGAGCTGGCCTTCATCTCCTGGTCAGCCCTCCCTCCAAAGAGCAAATCCGTAGCTGAGAAAATGTGGTTATTAATTTTTCATTCCTCTCAATCCAATTCCAGAGGATACCATCACTTTGTTGATATAGTTGCAACACAAAGGAGGAAGGGAACTTGTGTTTGCTAAATGCCTCGTAGACACTTAGAACTTCATTCTGCTATCATATTTAACCCTCACCATTAACTGCACCTCTACAATATTCCTCTGCAGCCCCATAGAGCACCTGAACTCCATAAGCCACTGCAGCAATGTTCTAACTTATCTTTCTGCTTCCACACTGAACTCCTACAATCCAATCTTCCTGCGATAGTCAGAGTGCACATTTAAGGTAATACATCAAAAAAATAATAACAATAAAAAATAAAGTAATACATCACATCATGTCACTTCCTGTTTAAAGACTTTCAATGCTTTTCCATAGTACTTAAAATCTAAACTTTATACAGTAGTGCCCCCTGACGCGTGGTTTCTCTTTCTGCAGTTTCAGTTACCTGTAGTCAACCACAGTTCTGAAAATATTAAGTGGAAAATTCCAGAAAGGAACAAGTCATAAGTTTTAAATTGACCACTTTTCTGAGTAGCATGGTGAAGTCCCCCACCATCCCAATCCATCCTGCCCTTTATGTGAAGCATCACTTTATCCAGCATATTAACAGTACATATGCCACCTACCCATTAGTCATTTAGTACCATTTCAGTTATCAGATCAATTGTGTGCAAATAACCCTTATTTTACGTAATAATGTCCCCAAAGCCATTCATATTAACTTTCGTTATAAAATAGTTATAACTGTTCTATTTTGTTATTAGTTAATTGTTCATCTCTTACTGTGCCTAGTTTATAAATTAAACTTTGTATATCTAGGAAAAAACAAGATATATAGGAGCCTGGTACTATCCTTGGTTTGGGACATCCACTGGGGATCTTGGAACAGATCCCCATGGCTAAATTCCCCACTTGATCTGGTCCCTGTCAACTTCTTGGACAGTATCTCCTGCCACTCTCAGTCTCATCCATCACACTCTAGTCTCTTAAACATGCTCTATTCCAGAGCCTTTGGTGGTTGCTTTTTGGTTGTCTCCATACTATATGATCCTACCCATAGATCTTAAAGATTTAGGAAGGAAAAGAGTGGGGAAGAAATTTAGCTATGAATGAGACTTCATGGTAACTTGTTTTCAGGTGAACCAACATGAACTTGCTTTTAGCTTTGCTCCTCACCTTTGCTTTCTCAGTGTGCTGCTACTGGAAAGGTAGATAAAGCAAGTCAAGGCAATCTATGGATAAAGTCAAAAGCACATGCAAACTGTGGTAAGGAACCAAGACACTGCCTTCTCTTACCCTATTGAAAGATTTCAATAATTCACAACTTGAGTTTTTTAGATGGTTAGGGAGCAGAAGTTCAGCTTTGGGAGAAGGAAGCTAGAATTTATTGAACTACGTGGCAGGACTTTTAAAAATGATTTTGTTGAACCTGCAGAACAACTCATTGAAATAGGTATTATGATCCTGTGTTACAGAGGAGGAAACTGAAGTTCAGCGGAGTTAAGATATTTCCTGAGGGACACAGGGACACACAACTTTCCTAATGGATAGAGACAATATTCTACCCAGCTCTCTCCTCTACCACACCACCTTTATTCACTAAGCACATCCTTTCTTTCCAACAGCCTCACAGTAACCAACAATAGATGAGTAATCAATGATTAAGATATAAAAGGGAGAAAAGGTTGCTTCCAAGTGCACATGTGAAGCTTCCATTTACCTGTGCTAATTGTAATATCATAACAACAAGCTGTTCATAAATATTCATTAAATTGGATCCTCTGAGGGCCTGTAATTGAGAGCTCAGTTGGCCAGTATTCCGAATTCCTAAATACACTTGAAAATAACCACGTGTCATTTGTCCCAAAGCATTCTATAGTTTAGATTGGTAGCCAATTCAAAATAACTCTGTTCAATTAGTGCTTTTAAAATTTTTTTTATTTTTTGCTTTTTCTTTTATTCATCTGAACCATAAGATCAAACTTTAAGTGTCACAAGCTGAGCACCTTGCTGGGCCTTCTTTCTGGTTATGTGTTGCCAAGAGAACAATCCTGCTTTCAATAATAACAACAATCAATGCTTTGACAAAAGACTTAGAGCTTCTGGTCAAGATGGCACTGAGGTATACGCAGTACTTGCATCCTCCCAAACCACATCAAAATTACAACTAAAATACAGAACCACCATCATTCTAAACCACCTGAAATCTAGCTAAACGGAAGTCCCACAACTAAGGATATAAAGAAACCACATCAAGACTAATAGGAGGGGAGGAGACATGGAATGGGTTGGTCCTGCATTTATGTGGGGTGGGTGAAAACTGGGGGTGCTGGAAAGAGAAATCCCCATAACTTCTGGCTATAAAAACAGTGGGGAGTGTAACTGAGTGAGATGAAGGGCTTCTGGAGTCCCAGGCAGTCCCTCTTAAAGGGCCCACTCATGGACTTACTTGAACTCACTTCGTCTGAGTTCCAGCACTGGGGGAGCAGCTAAAAAGACAACAGAGATAAATAGGAAGGAAGCAGTACCTGGAATTAGAAAAAGAGCTTGAGGGGTAGCTTTCTCTCAGACAAAAGTGCTGGGAGAAGCCATTGTTCCTTTTCTGAGCCCCCCTACAGAGATGGCAGAAAAGCCCCATATCTGAGTGTCTATCCACCTGGCCATCACTATTCCCCCTGCCTTGGTGACTCCCTGAGAGCCTGCCCCACCAACTTGTGGACCCATCCAAGTTGCTTCGAGTGTTTTTTTCATACAATGGCCTGTTGCAGCTCATGTTTCAGATTTTCCTAATCTCTCTCAAACAAGCGGCATCTGAGCTCAGTGTGTCCCTTACTTCTTGCTAAGTAGTCCCAAGTCTGGCACTAGCAGCAGCCAGCCTAGTTCATAGCTTGTCCTCACCTGGGCACCTCTAAGCCCAGCACAAGTAGCAGCTATCTGCAGATCACTTTGTAACACATATTGGGTGGCCCTAGGCAGAATACAATGGCTTCTGATTTTGGTATACACTTCCTGGGAGGCCCCAGAGCCAGCACAACCAATAGACAACTCCGTACCATGTCTAAGCACCACCCAACCACCTCTACAAGCAACACACTCAAGAGGTGAACTCAGCAGGCACCAGAGTCCTATTGAAGTAAGTCTGCTCTGTGGGGTAGGTCCCTGTACAGCTGATCCTCCACAGTGGTTGGTTATCACAGCCAATCCTTGCAGCTGGTTGGCCTGAAGGTAAATCCCTTCCTCTGACTTGCCCACATAGAGTGTACACAGCCCACATAGTTGGTGCACCTAGAATGCCCAGCTCAGGCGAACAGGGAGATTGTGGCACTATATTCTAGAGGACACCTACTATATTAAGCCACTCTACCAACCCTGGAAGATGCAGCAGTTCTACCTAATACATGCAAACAAACACAGGGAGGCTGCCAAATGAGGAGACAATAAAAATATGTCTCAAATGAGAGAAAAGAATAAATCTCTAGAAAAAGAACTAAACAAAATGGAGATAAACAACCTATTAGATGCAAAGTTTAAAACACTGGCTATAAGAATGCTCAATGAACTTAAGGGAAGAGTAGATGAGCTTAGAGAAAACTTCAACAATGTGGAAAAGACATGAAAACCATAAAAAAGAACCATTCAGGAATGAAGGACACAAAACTGAAATGAAGCATAATTTATAGGGAACCAACAGTAGAGTAGAAGAATCAGATCAGAACCAAGAATTAGATCAGCAACTTGGAATATAAGAAAGCAAAAAACATTCAGAACAGCAAAAATAAAAAAGAATTTAAAAAACTGAGGATAATTTAAGGAGCCTAACACAACTTCAAGCATACCAACATCATGGGGGGTGCCAGAAAGAGAAGAAAGAAATTAAAAACCCATTAAGGAAAATAATGACAGAAAACTTCCCTAACCTGTTGAAGGAAAGAGACATACAAGTCCAGAAAGTACAGAGTCCAAAACAAGATGAACCCAAAGAGGCCCACACCAAAATAGATCATAATTAAAATGCAAACAATTAAAAACAGAGAGAGAATCGTCAAGGCAGCAAGAGAAGAGCAGTTAGTTACCTATAAGGGCACTCTCATAAAACTGACAGCTGCTTTTTCAACAGAAACTTTGTAGGCCAGAAGGGATTAGCAAGAAATATTCAAAGTGATGGAAAGCAAGGACCAACAACAGAGATTACTCTAGCAAAGCAATTATTTAGAATTAAAAGACAGATAATAAGCTTTCCAGACAAGAAAAAGCTAAAGAAGTTCACCACCACCAAACCCTGGAGAAAAAGAAGGAGGAGGAGGAGGAGAAGAAGAAGAAAAGTTAAAAACATGAACAATAAAGCATTAAATATGTATCTCTCAACAATTAGATTTAAAAAAATAAATAAATGAACAAATCCAACAGAAGCAGACTCATAGATATGGAGAACATTTTGATGATTGTCAGATGGGAAAGGGTTGGACACATGGATTAAAAAGGTCAAGGAGCCCTGGCTGGTAGCACAGTAGATAAGGCCTGTGAAACCAAACGTTGCTGGTTCAATTCCCAGTCAGGGCACATGACCAGGTTGCAAGCCAGGTCTCCAGCCAGGTCCCTGGCTAGAGTCCGGTGAAAGGCGACCATGCATTGATTGCCCTTCTCCCTACCCCTCTCTTTAAAAATAATGAATAAAACATTAAAGAATAACAACAACAACAACAAAACTATGAAAAAAAAAAGGTAAAGGAATTAAGACATACAAATTGGTTGTTACAGAATAGTCAAGGGGGAGTAAAGTTCAGTGAAGGGAATATAGTCAATATTCTCATAACTATGTGTGATGTCAGATGGGTACAAGATTTATCAGGATGATCACTTAGTAAGTTATACAATGTCAAATCACTAGGGTCTACCCTTGAAACTAATATAGCATTGTATGTCAACTGTAATTCAAAAGTAAAAAATGATTTTAGAAAAGACTTAGGACAGTGGGAATTATGGGTGAGTCCCTTTGTTCTTTACAAAATAAACGGCATGTGTGATCAGTGAACTTTCGAAATTCAAGTCACACTACGTAAAATAAATGGTTTTCTTAGAGATTCAATGAGTGTCCTCTCACAATAATTTTGTTTGTATCAAAAATATACACTTTGTTGAGTCCCTGGAGGAAGACCAACTCTAGCATAGGTATTGGAAGATACAGATTCTAGGGCAACATGGGAAACTAGTCTTTTCTGGACATTCATTTGCTCATGTAAAATGATTCAAGGCCACCAAAATCCCCTGCAGTTCTAAAATTTGGGAGATCTGTCCTGAAAGTATCGAGCCATATAATGTTTTGATTATATTGACATTGGCTTGATACTTTCAGGACAGGCCTCGTAAGGTTGTGCTCTCAGAGTTAGCCAGTTTGGCAGAAGTGAAAAGAAGCAGGGATTAGATTCTAGTGTTTCTGGGCCTGCTTTCCTCTCATGCTGGCCCTGTCCTGGAAAACTGCAGCATCCAGGCTACGACTGACAGGTAGCTCTCAGCTTGAGTTCCTCCTCCCTGAGGTCATCCTGGGCCTGGTTGGTACCAAAACTGCTTCATGTTTGAAATCTTGGTCCATGCAACTTCCTCCTAAAGATACTTCCTATTTTTCATTCAATCATTCAACAAATAATCATCACCTGTCTGCAATGTGCTACATAGTGTGATATACAGTCGAGAGCAAAACAAGAATGGTACCTACCCGCATGTGGCTTAGAGTCAGCCAGGTGAATCAGACATTAAAATACCCTTGTTTCGAAGGTAAGAAATACAGAAATGTATAAAATAGCAAGCAAATTGTTCCCTGACTCCATTTCACCCAAAAAAGGACTGTTTAACTGTTGGATCATATTATTTTGCTCTTGTAACATCACTTTTTTCTCTTAACATCTCATAAACAGCTCTATTTCTATACCTAGAGATCCATAACGTATTTTTAATGCTGCACCATAATATGTGCTAGGCATATTCTATGTATTTCGTTTGTATCAATTTCCTTTGTGTCCAAGTCCTCACCATTCTTTATGAGTTGCTACTATAATTATCCATTTGATGGCAAAGGAAACTGAGCCCAAGAAAGTGTTCCAGAAAGCTGAGGTCAAGCAGCTGGTAAACTGCAGAGCCAGAATTCCAGCCCTGGCCGTCAGGTTCCAGAACTTCAGCTCTTAGCCACTGTGTCCAGTATTCCATGGCCAACATGTACCCTCATTTGTTTTTAATAAATCCTGCATGATGGACATTTAGATCAATTACCCCTCTTTTATTTTTCTTTTGCTATCATAAACCAGGCTGCAGTCAACACCCTTGTACCTACTATATCAGCCTACTTTTGTCTAATTCCTCCTGTTGGGTTAATTCCTGGAAGTGAAATTTCAGAGTTAAGTGGTATAAGCATTTTGAATTTTGATACACGTTGCCAAACCAATAGAAATGTTGAAGTAAGTTACATTCCCAACTGCATGTGGGAGAGATGCCATTCTCTTCTCAACCCTTGGCACCGCTGAATCTGTTGCAGCAGCGGCTGCTGTGGCCTCCTCACTTCCAACTCTGACAGCTCTTTACAGCCTCATCTTGCTCAAAGCTCTGCCACATGAACCAGTGCAGACATGCCCTCCTGGAAAGTCTTCCTGGTTTTTCCTTGGCTCTCCTTTCCCATTTCTTTGGCATTTGAAATCTCTTCACCACCCCCTCTTCCCTATACGAATGCCATGTGTCCATGGAATCCTGGGTTCTCCCCTTTTCGTCTTCTTGCTCTAAATGCCTGCATTCCTTAGTGTGGCAGACGTTCTCAATTGTAAGCCACCAGCCATTCCCTCCTACTTCTTCATTAAAAGAACCCCAATTTTGTTCAAGGCTTAAACTGTCCAGACCCAAAGGAAGACTCATGAATGACCTAAGCCAGTCATGGCTGTCCTGCTTCCCTTCCAGGAACTACAGGTACCTATGTGACCCAGTTCTGGCCAGTGAGACACAGGGGAACTTCACCCTGGAGCTTCTGGAATTTTCCTGTACAATAAAAGAATAGAGATCTGTAGGAGGAGCATTCTCCCCAACCCCCATAAGCCTCATTCTCTCTTATTTGGAATGCTGCTGGGGAGGATAAGATGCTTTGAGTTAGAGCAACCATTTTATAGGCCAGGAGAGAAAGGCCAAATGAATCACAGAGCCACCTGTTCAGGGGCCTGACATCAGTAAGCTGCTAAAAGAATGCTGAAACCACTCATCTCCAAATTCCTTGCTAAACAATAAAAGAATCCAGAAGAAGAGCCTCAGATGGATTTTTTGTTCATTCTAGCCGAACATTTCATAACAAATAGATATATAGTGGTCAGCTTAGTCTAATATTCAACCTTGATGGTGCCAATCCAGCTGTCTCTTGAGCCACAGAACTATGTACAAAGATAATAATATTGTTAATAATAACAATAATAAATATTCTTTAAGTACCTTTATGAGTGATAAACTTCTAAATTATACATATATTTAAACATCACTACAACTCTGTAAGGTAACGCCAAAGAGCTATTAGTATTCTTATTTTATTAATAAGGAAACTGAGGCACAGAAGGATTAAGTAACCTGCCTAAGGTCATAAATCTAATGGCCAAGCTAGGTTTCAGGGTTCCTGTGCCCAAACATAATGTCATACTGCCTCTCAGCTACCTGGATGACTAGAGAGACCTTGAACTTAACATGTCCCAAATGGGGCTCATCCTCTTTCTCCCTCATAAATGGGCTCCTTCTTCAAACTCTCCTTCTTCGTCATGGCTTCCTGAACCTGTGCTTCTCTCTTCTCCACCACACCCAATCCCACCTGCTGACAACTACCTCTGAACATGTCCCAACTATTCCACTGTCCTTGCTTACAGTAAAAGCCTCAGGAATGCTGGCTGCCACGACTGGGATCTTTGTGACTGAACTGCTCCTGCTGTCTTTTCTTTCACCATCCCAAACCTCCCAGCCCACTGGACTCATCTAACCTACTGCAGGCAGAGTTTTGTTGAAGTCTTCTAAAGGAAAGAAGAGTTTGTTACCCCTAAATATGCCTTCTGGGATATTGATTTTAAGGTGGTTCTGTTTAAGTAACACCCATGAAAAACTTTTGCCCTTCCCCCTAACTACCTGAAAGGAATTTAGATAGAGGACCTGTTCCTGGAAGGGAGAGAGCATCACAGATTACTATAGTTTAATATAAACTCTGTGTGATAGATAGGACTCACTTGTTCAAAGTTCCCTCTGGGTCCCATTGTTACTGATGGCCCAGCAAACATTTATTTACCCAACATTTGTTTTGCTATCTCCTTGTGGATTGCCTTCCTGCCCTTTGAAGTCCCAAACCACAACCCCACCCCCTCCCACCTTTCTCCTTAGCTCCAGGTGGTGTGTAACCTCCATTGCTTAATGCCTCCTTGGGTCTCATTCTTAGGGTACCCCTGAATGTACATCCGTAATACATTTTGGACATTTTCTTCTGTTCACCTGTCTCATGTTAATTTGATTATTAGCCTTGCCAGAAGGACTTAGAAAAATCACTTTTTTTGCCCCTGCACTACTGATGGGGGACTCAAATATTGGAAAATTTTAGTCCCAGTTAACAGCTAATAAGCTCAGCAATCAATGTATGTGCAAAGTTGTTTCAGGAACTGGAGGAAAGACTCAACTTGACTCCAGGGAACCATAAGCAGTTCTACCTTTGTGTCTCAGGAGGACTGCAAGCCATCAAGATGGTACCTGAGCCATTATACTCCAGGGTGGGAAGGCCACCACCCAGGGTACAGAGTTTGCCCAGGACCCTGATGGAAGAGTGTTGCACCTTTTATCTGATTAACTTTTCCCCTGAATACCAAACCCGTTACCTGCACTTTTATTCTCCTTATAAAAAAGGCCTGTTTATAATGGACTGTTAGACAGTCTATTAGGGTGCAAACCCGCTGTCTTCTCAGATTGCCGACCATCTGAATAAAGCGTCCATAAAGATTCAATCCCTGTCTCTGCTTATTGGATCTGGTAGGTGACAGGCTGTATGAACACTGGCTTTTCCAGTTTCACTTCCATTTGAGTGTCCAATTCTGTAAATATGTGGAAAGGCAGCATGGCCCCATGAGATATGCTTGGCCAAACCACTTGGTACTGGTTTGGTAGCAAGTTGCCCAACCTCTGATTCTTTTCCTGTAAAATCTGGTTAAGAACCCTCTTCTGTCTCCATCACTGTGCTATCCTGGAGCTCAAAAGAGAGTGAATACAAACACTAGTTATGTCCTGCTAAGTTCTCTAGAAATATAAGATACATTTTGCAAAGGGATCAGAATATATTCAACCCAGGGGGATTAAAAAAAAGAAAAAAGCTTTAGTTACAGATAGTAACCAAAATGAATACAAATTAAATCCTTTCAGCTAATGCTTAGTCTAGAGACAATAATATTAATTTTAAAAACACATTGACACTGATTTTTGAAATCTATTTCATTATTTGGCTCTCCCTATTTACTAAAGAGTGAGATTATTTTGTTGAGTTTTACTCTTTTTATTTGTGACCTCACTGGTTTTCACCTCAATAAAAATGCTTTAAAGAAATAATGTTATTTCAGCAACTTGGATCCAATTATACTTGGCCATTTGTTCAGTCTCAACTTGAAAAGTGGTTTGTGATATTTTCATTAGTAATGAATACTTCTGGAGAGTAAAATTAAATTTCTCATCTGAGCACAGGAAAATGCAATATGGGCAAGGAGGGTCACTGCCACTGAAAATGGGCCTGACACCAGCACCAAAACCTACAAAAATATCCGCCAACACCAGCAATCAACAGGCATCTACAAAGAGGGGCTAAAGCTTGCTTTGCAGAGTTGCAATGCAACTCTGTGTCCATTTTTGAAACAAAAATCTGCTGACCTGGTATCAGTTACTACACAATGCACATGGATCTTACTAAAGGCAGCAAGCACCTAGTACTTAGTGAGTGATCAAGAAGTGTTATCTGAATTGAAATGAAAAAATAAATAACTAAAAAGGTACATTACCTTGTGGAGATTAAAGCAATTGTATGAGTTAACACCAAGCTTCCTTTCTGGCCCAATGTAAGTCATTACTAAAAAGATCATTAAAAAATTCTATTTAAAAAGGATTAATTTTAGATTAAATGAGGTATGAGCTATCTTAAATTCTTTTTGAACAAGATTGGGCATATATTTTTATTTTTAATGTGAATAAAAAATATAACTTTTTTTTTTTTTTTAAGATTTTATTTCATTATTTCTAGAAAGAGGGGACAGGAGAGAGGCAGAGAGGGAGAGAGACATCAATGTATGGTTGCCTTTCACCTGACTCCAGCCACAGATCTGACTGGAGACCTGGATTGCAACCTTGTTATGTGCCCTGGCTGGGGAATCGAACCTGCAACCTTTGGGTTCGCAGGCCAGCGCCTTACCCACTGTGCTACCAGCCAGGGCTAAAAAAATATAACATTTAAAAATTCCCGCTACTCTGGGAATTTACTTTGAAGCACCTATTAGCAATAAGTGAACAGTTATTTCATTTGACTGCTAATCAAATTTAGAGAACGCATAACCAATGCCTTAATTACACGGGCCCTTTTCCAAATAAATGAATGACTAAGTTGACTGTTATTTTTATGTGTCTTTCTTGCTGAACACAATACAACAGACATGAACAGTCACGTCTGAAACTGCTATCAAAGAGCCAAACCTCTTTGTTTCTTATCCTTCCCCTTCAAGGAAATTTAACAAGAAGCAATCCCAAGCTTTTCTGACCCCAAAGGCTAACGCATCAACTGCCCAGCCCTCTGTGGCCATCTGTCCTTGACCCATGAGAAAGAAAGACAGTGGCCTGACACTTTGGAGATCCCACCTGAAGCCCGGGCAGTGTGGCCACTTCCCCAGTCTGTTATGAACAACTAACTCACTCGAGGCAAGTAAAGTCAGTGGTGACCCAGAGCTTGCCTATTTCCCCAGAGGGGTCCCTGCTCTTGCTCCACTCCTAGCAAAAGCTATGCTAACCAGCTGCCATGGATACACAGTGAGATACTTCCGATAGCCTTTTGTTCTTTGGCAGTGAAAACACAAAGGCTTTATTACTGAGTTTAAAGGTATTCACTGTTGTAAGTGTCTATCAACCAAGTCTATTAAATAATTCACAAATTATCAAAAATGTTATGCATATTCATATCTTTTAATATACTGATTCCATTTCTAAGAAACCATTTTAATAAATTAATCTAAAGCATTAAAAAAAGCTTTTCTGATCAAAGATATTTTTTTTTCCTAGCATTTATAATAGTGACAACCAGCAATTCATCTTTGAGCTGCACCTCAATAGGGAAAAGTTAAGTGGGCTATTTCATTTTCTTATTAAAAATATCTACCCAGGCCCTGGCTGATGGTACAGTGGATAAGGCACTGGCCTACAAACCCAGGGGTCGCTGGTTCAATTCCCAGCCAGGGCACATGGCTGGGTTGCAGGCCAGGTCTCTGGCCAGGTCTGTGGCTGGAGGCAGGTGAAAGGCAACCATGCATTGATGTCTCTCTCCCTCTCTGCCTCCCTGCCTCTCTCCCTTCCCCTCTTTCTAAAAATAATAGGTAAAATATTTTTTAAAAAAATTTTTTGAAAAATCTACCCAAAACTCTGCTTCTTTTAAAAATTAACTCTAGTGAACATGTGTGTATGCATCCATATACATACTTGTAAATAATGCATTTTGATTTGTAATGGAAAACAAGGTAGAAAAAAACAATGTACATATATGGTCATTGACAGTAACATTCATACAATAAAATTTTAAAATTTCAAATACTTACACATCTTTCTTTTACAACAAATGTGCTATTTCATAATTAAATTAATACTTTAAAAAGCTATTTAAAAAGATCAAAGTCACAATCTGTGTGAGTAGAGGCAAGCCTCTAACCTGGTTCTAGGAGTAACGTTCCCTGTGTTTTGTGTCCCCCAGTTTACAGTGAAAGACATGGCAGGTGTTCCTTCTTTTACTTCCAGAGACATGGCACGAAGTTGCAAACTTCTGGTGCTGGGGTTCCTGCCATCTCCCATATACCCTGTCGCCCTAGTTTATCCTGCTTCCACACTATGACAGGACACAGCATCAGACACTTTCCCTTTCAAACTCCAGGTAATCTCCATCAATTGAACAGAGCTGACATGCAAGACAAAACCTGCCATAGTTTCTTGAATATTAGATGCCACTGAGGGCTAGCAGCATTGATGATACAGGAACAGTTTATCTGGGGCGAAGGAACCCTACATTCCACATGTATATCTGTTACAGGGTGCATTCTGATTTATGACTGCAATGTTCAAAATGGGCATTTTAGAATCTGTGGAACATTGCTGTTGTCCTCCCTGGTCTGTGGCAGCCTGTCTTTTCTTTTCCCTTCTCTTGGCATTTTGTGTGCTTGCTGACATGTCACTTGCTGTTAGGAAGGCATGGCATGGACATAAGTCACTGGGCTGGGGCCACTCAATCCACTTAGCCTGGGCCTTCTGGGACTGCCTGGATCTGTCTCCCCAGCTGGCAACTTATTCTGAAGGAGAAGCAGGAACCTAGGTTCAGGAGGGCGCAAGCTGACTTATTAACATGTGTGAAATTCCGTTGGCGGATGAAGGTGCTGTTAGAAACAGACTCACAGTGGCAAGATGTAGGACATACCAGACTATGGTCATCAGGGACCCTTTTGTGCAGGGGGAAGCCTCACCCCTCCAATAAGGCAGGATACAGAAATAGACATATTCAATAGTTAATAACTAAGGAAGGGGACATCAAATATAGCCATGCTTTTGTTCAACAAACACATTAACAATCAGGAACTAAAATTTGTGCTGGGCCCTGAGGATTCCGAGATGATTAAAACATGCTTTGTCTTCAAGGGGTTTACAATCTGATTACAATCTGAAAGACTGATTGTAAGGGATGGAAAGAAAAGGTAAAGTCCCAGGAAGGACAATGAAAGCCTCAGAGGGTGTGGCTTCCGGGGGCTGGGGTCATAGAGGGAACAGAGGAGGCTCCACAAGGAAACGAACTAAAAGTGCAATGAGAGTTTGCCAGGCCAACCACTGAATGGGTTCCTTGTACCTACTTGGAAGAGGGCAGCATGTGTAGGATGCACGTAAGGGAAAAGCTTCTTTCCCTTGCACACAGGGTAAAGGGGGCCTGCAAAGCCTCCACCGTGAGAACCTGCTTGGCCTGCTTGGCACCCCTAAGATGTTCTATGAGGGAGCAGGTGTTAGTCTAGTTCCCAGATGTATCTCACCAGGGCCGGGAGCAGACCCACATGAGGGATTTCAGGACACATTGCTGTGGCATAATGCCAACCTCTCCATTTGGGTCCTATGGCGCTGGGTGAAAGGCCTGCATGTGTGTTGGGAGGGAAGGTGCCTGTCAGCAGGCTGGGTCTTCTTGGGCTGCCATCACGGTCAGCATGAGGAGGCTTTGCAGCAACATGTGATCAGGCACAGGAGTTGGGAGCAGTGAGTGTCGGGAGGCTGTCCAGCAAGTCCTGAGCCTAATTCAGCAAGTCAGAGAATGTGCTTCAAGGTCCAATCTGGCTCAAGGGAAGGGAGGGAAGAAGCATTGACAAACTCCTACCTGTGGTCTCTGAGGGCCCCATGACATGACCCTCAACCACCTGAGTCAGCTGGAGGTACCTCACCGTCTGATACTCATCCACTGTGTGCTGGCCAGACCGCTGAGCACATCCCAGGCATTAAATTGCTGCCTCATACCCCATACGCAGTTCAAACGCTTTTCTGTTGCAGCTTCTTGAGCTGAATCCAAACCCTTACAAAGGAGCAGAGGACTGAGATCTGCCCTGGGGCTACCCCATGCTTCCCACATTCTGTGCGTAACATTTTGGCTCTGGTCTGTCCTAATCGCCCACACAATTAGGAGAATGTAATTTATTATTAAGGGCTTTCCATGAAAGAAAGAGAATGGTTCATTACCAGAAACATCAGCAATTCTTAAAACTAGGATCCTATTATAATATGGAAGAGTTCCTATTATAAATCCACTCATCAAGGATGCTTTATTACCCTGGCTGGAGGCTAGCAGCATCTCCAGTAGACTGACATTCTGAAAGATGAGAGAAACATATGCTCAACCCCAGGCAGGTAGGCTAGAGCAGGGTGAGATGGTGATGGTTTATCGAATAGAGCGTTGGCACAGGACATGAATCCAACTACTGCATCTAGAGAAGAAAGATCAGTCTGAGTTACCTGCCTCAGTGAGTTTGCATACCTGTGAACAGAGGCACCGTAACCTATTGAGAAACAGGTTCACATTGAGGACAGTGTGATCATGCTTCTCCACCCACACACACATAGGGTAACTACATGTAGGTAACTGCTTCACAGAAGCTTTTAAATTTTTTCAGTAAATTTAAACCTTCCCTCTTCTCCCCTAGTTCCTCCTTCTTCTTCATCTGATCTCATCTTCTGCTCACACCACCCCCTTCAAACTCTTCCCTCCCTTCCATTTCTCTACTTATCTCTAGCCACATCCACTGTTCACACATGTACCTCTTCCTTTCTAAAATGAGTTCCTAGTCTACTTGTAACCCATCCCCTCTCATCTCCAGATACTGATCCTCTTGTATCTCCTATCTCTCCTGTCTACCATGGTTTCACCAACTGTGTAAGTCTAAAATCCAGCCTGTCTTGAGCTCCTAATCTAAATTTCCAGTTCTCTCCTCTTCCTGTCTCTGATCTGAATCCCAGCAACATTCCGTTATCTATTCATTTATTCCTGCAATACTTATTTATTGAGCATCTCTGTCAGACAATGTGCCAAGCCCCAGGAATAAAATGGCCCCCATTCTCATCTGCTGAGAAAGACGGCCGTTATCAGACAGCCATCAAATAAGAACACAATGATAGCAGGGGCATTTTCTATGAAGGAAATCTATGTGTGCAAAGAGGGCATGTGAGAGCAAGTAAGTGTGCTAAGGGAAGCTTTTGCAAGGAAGCAACTTGCAGCATATGATGCTGAGATCCAAAGATTGAATCAGCATTAGGTAGGAAAAAATGGGTTGCGTATTACAAATAATGAAAACATGTTGACTTACAAAGGCCCTGGGGCAGTAGGGAACTTGGAGTGTTCACAGAAGACCAGTGTGTCTAGACCCAGGGAGTAATGAAGAGGTGATGTGAGAAAAGAGGGGAGTAGGGGCAAGACCTTTAAGCTGTTAAGGAATTTTGTCATCTTTCTGAAATTAATAATAAATTGACTACTTTCAATAATTATTTAAAAAGCACCAGACACTTACCTAGATGCTAGGGACACAGGGAATTCAGCAGAGCATGAAACAGAGCCCTGATCCCATTCAGCTGACATGCTGGCCATAGAGGCCATGGAAGGGGCTCAGCAAAAGTGGGGGCACTGTGATGGTCCAGGGTACATGACAGCAGACTGGACTGAGACTAGGCTGAGAAGGGAAGAAGCTGGTGAATTAGAAAGATCCTTAGGAAGTACAATCAACAGAACTGGGTGATGGATTGGTCAGGGGAAGGAGTTTCTATTTATTGTGCAATTATGTTGTTGTTGTTTTAAGAGGGATTCATGAGGGAAGAGTTATAAAACTTGAACTGGCCCTGCCTGGTGGTGCAGTGGATAGGTGCTGACCTGCGAACCCAAAGGTCGCTGGTTTGATTCCTCAGCCAGGGCACATAACCAGGCTGCAAGCCAGGTCTCCAGCCAAGTCTCCAGCCAGGTCCATAGCTGGAGACTGGTGAAAGGCAACCATACATTGATGTCTCTCTCCCTCTCTACCTCTCTCCCTTTCCCTCTCTCTGGAAATAATAAATAAAATCTTGAAAAACAAACAAACAAAACTTGAACTGAAGGGAAGGATCAAATTGAGAGGAGAAGTGCTATGGAGAAGGGGTTGGTGGCCATTTAAAAATTCCTGAGAAGGTTGTGTCCAGAGCCTAAGTAGAGGATTTGGCCTTAGGAGGAAGGATTATTCATATTACATCATTTTAGTAGGAGGGGTGGTGAGAAGTTTACTAATTTGATACCAACATGTTCATGGTCCAGGAATTTCCTTTTTCTTTTTTCTTAGAAAAAAACAAGGTCATTTGATGAGAAAGATATGGGGGAAACATAGAAAGAAGTGATAAATGAAAGAAAATCAACATTAGGGAAGTGGGAAAGAAAACCTTCCCAAGTAATTTAGTCAGACTGCCAGGCAGGTTGAGGCCCCGCCAAGATTAATGTTCCTAAATGGATATATGCATTAGGCAGAAAATGCCTCCCTAAAATATATTCACTTCCTAATCCCCAGAATGTGTGCATATACACTTACATAGTAAGAAAGTATGATTAATTTAAGGATCTTGAGAAGAGGCACATATCCTGGATTATCTAGTGTGGGGGGATGAGGCAGACGCTAAGTGCAATCACATGTATCCTTAAAGGAGAGATGCAGAGGTAGTTTTGAGGGAGAGACAGAGGAGAAGGTAATGTGAAGACAGAGAGACTGGAGTAATGTGGCTACAAGCCCAAGGCTTCTGGAAGTCACCAGAAATCAGAAAAGGTGAGGAACAGATTCTCCGCTAGAGTCCCCTGGAGGGAGGGCAGTCCTGTTAATACCTTGATTTTGGCCCCAGCGAAATTGATTTTAGACTTCTAGACTCCAGAACTGTGAGAGAATACATTCCTTTTGTTTTAAGCCACCACATTTTTGGTCATTTGTTACAGCCACCCTAGGGAACTAAGGCAATGTCTACCTACCAATCTGCACTGCAGCAGGACTTTCTCCAAGGACATGGCTTAGGTACAAGCACAAAGTGGTTCTGTTGCCACTAACATGAAAACATTAAATTGGTATTCAGGCTAAGTCTATACAAGGATCCAGAAAGACAGCTATACAAGTGCAGTGGCTTTGGAAAGACGTCTGGAGGTGTGTGTGACGGTGCATGTTCTCATGTGGGAACCTATGAAGAAGCCCTGGATATTGGGAGGTCAAGGGGCTGAGTGTGGGAGCCAGAATGCTTATCATTTTATTGTCAAAAAGAACAGCCAGTTTTAGGGCTGAATTTAAAAAGGCACACCAAAGAAACAGACAGAAACTTATTAAATGCCTACTATGTGCCAGGGACTGTGATAACTAAACAAAGCAATGTCCCTACTCCCGTGTGGCAGACATGGCAGCGAGGGAAAACGGCTCATAGACCAGCAAGCATACACCACGTCAAGTGGTGATACGTCAAATGAAGAAAACAAAAGCAAGATAAATGGGATTGAGAGGGGTGGAGGTATTGTTTTCTAAAATATTGTCAGAAATGGGTTGACAAGAAATGATGTTTGAGGAGCAACTTGAAAGAAGTGAGGGAGTGAGACATGGACCCCTGGGGGAAAGGGAAGAGGAAGTACCAAGCCCCTGAGGCAGGAGTTGGTGGCTCAACTGAAGCGACAGGCTCATTCAATCTGCAGCTGAATCTCTGGGGATAGGGATTAACTAGGTTGGATTAAAAAAATGACAAATCTAGAAGAAGCATGAAATGCGGGTGAGATGGACCATATTGAATAATCAATTTAGCAGGGCAAAAATCTAAGATCTTGAACTTTATTCCAAGAAGGTAATTAATTGCACAAGAATGGGATTTGCAAGCTATTGTTTAGTAACCACATAGTAGATCGATGGGAATTCCTTCCGACCAACACTCTAACTTCCCCAAAACAGAGGACTAGGGGACGCCAGGTATCAGCTGGGGGTCAACTGGAGTGACAGATTTGTGGCCAGGGGAGAAATCAAGACAAAGTAACTTGTCAAAGGTTATAAATTCTCTCAAAAAGCAGAGGGGAGCAAAAAGGGGATGGACGTAATACAACAACAATAAAATTAAATTTGAAAAAAGAAAAGAAAAAAAAAAAAACAAAAGCAAGCTCGGAGTCAGGCTCCCACTCAACTCCTACTTGGTTAGGTGCAATGGAAAGTGATAATAATATACATCAAGAGCCTGAATACTAACTGATCCAGAAATTTAAGACTCCATCCCATGAAAATGATCTAAAGTGTAGAAACACAACGTCCATAGAAGAAGGGGTTTTTGTCTGTCCCAGTTATATTCCCACAGCCTAGACCATGTCTTGCACATAGGAGGCTTAATAAATATTTGTTTAATTGATAAATAAGTGGATAAGAAGTTCTCTTTATAAAACATTGTGCACTGCTAAATTATTTACAAATTTACCTAAATATGCCACAATAGGTTTCTGTTTAAGTAAACTATGATCCACTCACTCTTTGGATTGACCTATCTTAAAAAGCAAACCTAATGGCTTAAATAAAACCAGAACTGAGATCTAGCCCATGAAATAGTTAGAGGTGGACTGGAGACTCTGTTTTCATTTTAAAGATGAGGGATTGCAAGGCCACACAGTGACTTACTGCCATTTTTAAGCTACGTAATACGTGATAGAAGTTCTTTTGGGCAATAAAAGTTATATATTATCTGCTAAACAATTCTATGACATATTTGAAAATAATTTCCAGGCCTTTAGAAAAATAGAGGTGGAAGCACTGCTAGTTCCCATGCATGAGGTCAACTAATGCCAGCGGACAAGTGGGTAGGGCCAGAAATTCCAGCCGCAGTCATCCATCAATTCGGAAAATATTTATCAACTGGCCAGTGCACCAAGCCTTGGTGAGACCGTGGGAATTCAGAGATGTCTGGGGCCCAGATTTCTACCTCTTTGCAGACTCTTGCACAACAATAGGGATTTAACACATCACGATCACACAGTAAGTGAAGAACTAGGATAAAGAGGACGTGCAAAGTGTTTGAGAGCTCAGAGATGGTGCAAGGGACTCAGATTCCAAATTGAATGAAAATTAAGATCCCAGTGTCAGGAGGAGATGGCAGATGAAGGGCTAAGACCTGGAAGATGAAGGATCTGGGAGATGATGAATCTGGTGTGATCCTGGGAGTGACCCAGAAAAAATTTCAGGAGACCAAGTAGTTGATGTCTATCTGTCTATCTGTCTCTCCTACACATCTGCCCCTGCAGCTACAAAAGATGCTCAGAAGAGATAACGGGATGGACCTAGGGTGTTTCATTCTTTGATTACTGCCATTGATTGGCTCTGTGCCCTTTGCCACATTTTTAATTTGTTCTGTGTTACCTGGCCTATAAGATGGGGATAATAACAGCGCCTACCCCAAGGGATGGTCTGATAATGACAGGAACTTGATTGATTGGTTTGGCAAATATTTACTGAGCATCTGTTGTGCATCAGGCGCTGCACCCAGCACTAGGTGGGCTATCATGAAAGAAACTATTCTTCTGGAACAGAGAAAGAGAATTAAAGTAAATGAAGCAACTGGACAGTTCAGTGCCTAGAGGTGACTGCTGTGGTTTCCTGCACCTGCTCATTCTCAGGTGTGGAACCTTTGTCAAGGGATAATTTAAACACCTTTTTCCGTGAAACCACTGAATAGGTCACAAAGGCAAGACGTGAGCCCAGCCAAACACATTGAACAGTTGTATTTTTATTTACTGGGTATCATTTACGCAGCAGCAACGGAATTTTTTATTTTACTTTACAGCCTTCCCAATCGGGAAGGCCTCCCAGTGGGGAGAGAAGCCTGTCATTCTCCTCACAGGATAGAGTCCTACAGGCAGCTGGCCAGTTACACCCAAGCTGAGATGTCTGCCCATGTGCACCGAAGGAGGCAGTTTGTGAGTCAAGAGGGCACAGGGACATGGAGAGGGTATCCTGGGCTGCTGGCTCAGGAGGAAGAGGCACTGATTGATGCTCCATCATGTCCAGGCACTCTACTGGGCATTTTACATAAACTATCTCATCTCATACCCAAAATTAAGCAACTTCATCACCTAGCTGGCATAGGCAGGATTGGAGCCCAGGTTTGCTGATCCCAAAGTCTACATTCTTTCCACAACCCTTTTATGAATAAAAAAGATAAGCTAGAATTGGAAGAATAATAAGATACATGGTATTTTTTGAGGAGGAAGATCAGCCTAAAAATAGGGGTGTTTTCTACTGTCATAATAACCTGTGTGCCCATCCCTGGTACTATCAAATCCAATGGCTACCTCTCAAACAGAGGAGCAGATGCATACAGGGAGGGGCAAAACTATGTTCACAGCTGCATTGTGAAACTCTTTTGAGTTAATAAAATTATTGTAATAATCATAATCTTCATGTCTTTTTTCCATATGAACAACTATAAACCTACTTTTGCCCATCCCTGTATAAATGTGTGTGCATGCACAGGGAGGGAGACTTTAGTTTAATCCCATAACTTAATTCTTGAAATTAATAATAAGGAAATAATATGAGGGGGGACCTCAAGAAAACTGGAATTATTTTCTGGAGGGTGAGTTCCTTTAAGTACAGGCTTACCCTGCTCGGTGAGTGTTCTAGCCCACCTGTGTCAGCGTACCAGCTGGTGTTATTGTGAGAGGCTGCGTTTGGCTGCAGTGAATTTTTTTGAAGGCTTTCAATGTGTTAGTCCATTTCATGATGGGTGATTTACTAGCACACCAGCCCACATTAGGCTGAGTTTTCAGCAGTTTTTGACCAAAAACAACATGACCCCCATCCCCACCTTCCCTATTCACCTGATCTCCCTCAAGTGACTTTTCTTTGTATCCCTGAATGAAAAAAAGTCTTCAAAGAGAAATGTGGAAGAAGTGAAAGAAAAAAACAGTAAAACCACTACTAGAAGCCATCAAAATCAACAAGTTCAAAACCAGAGCAATAAAAAAACTGTTTCTATAGGTGTATTGCATCAAATGAAGAGTAGTTTAAAGGTGACTGAAACTTAAATATGTGAGAATAAATACACCATTTTTAGAATAAATTCTGGATTTGGGGGTTCCTTCCTTGTACATGCTGACAAAGGTTATGAATTAAGGTATTCATTTGGAGCATTTTTAGAAATAACAGTAAAGAGAAGAAGAAAAGAGGAAAACTGGAACTCTATTTGCCCAACATAGAGAAATAGCTGAAAAATTTATAATTCAACAGTATATTGAAGTGTTATAAGGCCATTAAAACTCATGTTGTGAAGTAATATTTAATTGCATTAAACTATATTCATAATACAATGTTCACAAAATAAAACATGATATAAGACCATATATATAGTATGGCTCCAAAATTTTGAAAAATTATATATATATATATATATATATATATGCATACGTATATTTAAAATCAGGAAGGAAATGTACCCAAATTAATAGTGATTATCTCTAGATTTAAAGATGATTAATTTTTACTTCTACTTTATCCTTTTTTTCCATCCTTTTCTGTATTTTTTAAGACAAAACAAGTGTGTGCTCTGCTGAAGAGTGATGCTTAAGCCTTCATAAGAAGTCTTATTCCCAGACTCAGAGCTTATCTGTTTGGAAGGAAACTGTTTTCCATCCTTCCTGCTAGCAAACTCTGGACACCAGGGCTGTGGAAGCTGGAGGACCCCATATCCACCCCAGGCACTCACCCAGCATGCTGCTGTCGTCCTTCTGACAAGTTATAGATAGCAATTTAAAAAAGAAAACTAAGTGCTGAACAAGAAAGAGGTATTGCTTTTCTTTCTTTCTTTTTTTTTTTTTTTTTTTTTTTTTGATGATTCCTTGAGGATCGCACCTCCACACAGAGGCATATTACACTGAGTGAGTTTCTGAAGGGTAGGGGCAGGCATAGTATGTCGTTCATCCTATTTTATTTATTCACTCATTCAGTTAAGAAAACTTCTACTGGGCCCTGGATAGACTCTATGCACTTGTCAAAGAAGATATAGAGAAGCATTAAGAAGGGCAAGTTTTAAAATAGAAGTGTGATGAAAGAGTGGAGTAGCCTTCACACACACCCTTCATTTTCATCCCTTGTCCACTTGCAAACTTCAGTCACCCAAAGTGACAACTTGAAAGTTATTTCACTAGAGGTCCTTTGTATTATCCCAAATATTATCAGCACTCCTCACTTTCTGCAAATTTTCTCATTTGCGCACATGCAACAATTAAAGCACTAGCGTGCTGCAATACAACAATTCTTTGTATACAAGTCTCTTTATGTCACATGTAGGAAAGGACAGAATTTCCCTAAAAAGATGAGACCACCCCAATATTAAGGAAATAAGTATCTAGGCTCTCCTATAATTTATTTGTAATCCACCAGTATATGCATCGTACCAGGGCTAGGAAGTTCTAATACCCCAGACCATGCCTTAATTATTCATAATTTGTCCCATATGTTCAGAGCCCAGTACATTACCTTTTACATAGCGGGTAATTAGTGCTATTATTAATCAATTTCAGCATGTATTTACTGAGTGTTCACCATATGTCTCATACAGTGTTAGTTATGAGAAATACACTAGTTAACAAAGTAGATTTGGTTTTGCCCTACAGTTTGGTGGGGCCAAGCAACATATAAACAACTACACCTATAAACAAATACATAATTATAAGTTATAATTTTCACTCTGAAGGAAAAGTATAGGGTTCTATGAATGTTGTGTAAATAGACTAATGAACAGATGAATGAATAAAAGAAAACACTATTTTGGACTGCGGTATTTGTTCACTTCAAAGGTATACTTTGGAGGGGAAGAAAGAGAATATTGTGGACTCTTTCAGGAAGGGTTAAGAATCTTATAAAATAATCTGACTCCTATGTTTATGCTTCAATGATGCATCCTAAAATCTTATCAGGTTTTGTGGTCCTATCTCATGGATGACGCATTCTGAACTTACTTTCAGGAAACTAAAAATCCTAGGGTATTTTTGTTGTTGTTTGTTTAATGTGCTGCCATAAATCCAAGTGTGTCTTCTTGTATTCTGTCACCTCTGAGAAGGGACATCCTGATCAACCTACTGAAATCTGGATCTATGCAGATGACTTCCTTGTTTTCTCCACTGGCTTCTTGCTAGATTTGCTCCATCAAGTTGACCTGCCCAAATCCTGTGATACCCAGTCTTGATATGGAAATATATGCCACCTTTCATATCAGTGGATGTGGCTACCATAACGGAAGGCCCATTTTCAGTTGTTGAAGAGAGTTCTGAGTGAAATTTGTTTTGGATGGGTGTGTGTGTATATAAAAATCACCTTCGCAATACACATAAACAACAAAAAATGTCCATATCCTTTGCATTTTTAATTACATTTCTGGGAATCTATTCTAGAAAATAATACCAAAGAAACTGTTTTTACTTCATTATTTATAACACTGAAAGGCAGATGAAAAATCCTAATATCTTATAAGGTGCATGATTAAGCTTAGGTGATGGTGACAAAAAGTTTTCTGATAAACTAAGAATTCTTAAGAATAGGATTGCAATAGCATTTTATTTTTTGAAAAGTGTGTCAAAAACTCCTTTAGCTTCTCACATGGAGCTCAGAACCCATTATCACATGGGGCTCAGAACCCATTAAGTGCTAATAAATATTTATTGTTAATGAAGAGATAATGAAAATGTTTGGAGACAGGTGATTAAGAATATAAATAATTAGCGATTTTTCAAAAGTACTTGTTTTCATGGGATTAAAAAGGGGTCTCCTCAGGGAAATAGCCCTTTATAATGAGTCTCTCTTCCTTTGACTGGCAGACTGTTACCTAAACTAGTTGATGCTATAGGCCTTCAACTAAAATTAAATAAAGTGATAACATTATATTAGCAGCTTAAAGTTTTGTCCATAAATATCTGAGTGTCTACTGTGTGAATGGCATAGTTTGAGGTGCTGGGAATGGAGCAGCAAACAGGACAGATAAAAGCAACAAGTAGAATAGATAGCATATCAGATGACAATAAAGGCAATGGAAAAAAAATTAAGTGGGGAAGAACAGAGAGTCCAGCTTAGGGGTGGAAGTGGGGAGGGATGAACTTTCAAATCGGGCATCCGGATGGTCTCCTTGGAAAAAGGACATCTGAGCAGACCCGAAGGGGCTGGAGAGGGAGCCAGGTAGTTGGCTGAGCCATGGGCATTCCAGGCAGCAATTTGTTTTTAGCAATGCAATTTTAAAGGATGGGCGGGTTACTTTTGTACAGGCAGCCTGGCCCTGCATGCCTTGTCACTTTCAATTAACCATGAGTATACCCAACCAGCTCATCTAAGAGAGGTTCCTGTGTCTCTCCCGTCTGGCAGCCAAAGACAGAGCCCCTAGTCAGGGCCTAAGCTTGCCACGCTGGACCCTCCCCCCTGGAAGCAGAGAAGGCAGCCCCACCTCTTCTCTTGGGCCCTCTGCTGGAGCCGGTACCAAGCGGCTGAGCCACTCCCCACTGAGCCTAAAGGGGCATTACAGTTCACCCCTGTTGTCTCTGTACCTGGTCAGTCTGGACTCTCCGTGCAAGGGATCACTCATTTGGAAGCAAAATCATCCACTCTCAGGATCACTTTTAGAACTAAGGATGTAAACTTGAACCAGATTTAAAAAGTATTACAATTTTGTTGTTAATGCTAAGTCCTCAAAGCTGTCAGGCTAGCATGAGGGTGTTAACGAAGAAGTATATCTAAATATATGTTAATCACTATGTGTATATATTTTTAAACCATTTTTTAAAAAGATTTTATTTATTATTTTTAGAGAGAGGGGTAGGGAGAGAGACACAGAGGGAGACATCAATGTATGGTTGCCTTTCACCTGCCCCCAGCTATAGACCCGGCTGGAGACCTGGCTTGCAACCTGGTTATGTTCCCTGGCTGGGGAATCGAACGAGCAACCTTTGGGTTTGCAGGCTGAAGCCTTATCCACTGTGCCACCAGCCAGGACTTACTATGTCTATATTTTAAAAATTACAATGGCATTTGTCATTTCTAATCACCTCCTCATGTCCCAACTGATGACTTGCTGACTTTCTAACACATCTTTTGCTGCAGAAGTAATTTGAAGTCCAGGGACAAGGAGGACACTATATGCTCCATGAAAACAAGACTATGTCTGCTTTTCTCATGTTTATATCCCCAGTGCCAACCTCAGTGCCCAGCACGTAGGAGACAATCAATACCAATGGATAAACGAATGACTCCAGAGATAACCGCTCTGGTATATAGAGAGAAGAGTTTTATAGTGGAATAGGAGGGATAAGCAGAGGTGAGATGGAGCAGGAGAGGCAAGACAGAGGTATGAGCTACCATGCCTCACCCTCTAATGTCTGAGATGATGGAAACCCAAGTGGAATGTGTGTTCAAGGCACAAGGTAGGGTGGGGGTGAGGGGACACGAAGTGAGAGAAAATCCCTTGGCACAGTGTTTTTCCCCTTCTTCTTCCATAGATGTTGGACTTTGGTCAATTTACTTCACTTCTTGGAGACTCAGTTTCATCACATGGAAAATGGGGATAATAATATACTGGCCTCACAAGATTGCTACAATAATCAAGTAGGATATGTATATAAAGCCCTTGGCAGAGGAACTTCCACCATAAAAATGTCATAATACACCCTGTTTTCCTCACTTAACATACTGAAGCAATGTACGCCATGGTTGAAGGCAGGGTCCTGGCCTACGTGGGTTTGAATCCCAGCCTTATTCCTTGGAGCCGAATGGTCTTAGGGAAGTTACTTAATTCCTCTGTGCCACAACTTCCTCATTTATTGAAAAGTAAAAGTAGGGCAATAATGCTTAAATCAAGTAATAAATGTAAACCACTTAGAACTACATCTGCTATACAAGCATTATTATGGTACGCTAGGCATTTTTCACATTTGTTTCCCACTTTGATCCCTTTAGGACTGATAGAAGCAATGAAAGGATAGGCCGGGGCAGACAAATATGTTGACACGATGATTGAGAAGTATGTATGTCTATACCACATTTTGTTTACACTTCCCGCCATCAATGGGCTATTGTGAATAATGCTTCAATGAATGTGGGTGTGTACAAATACCTGTTCACAGGTCCCTGCTTCTAACTCTTTAGGGTATATACCTCAAAGCATCATTTTAAAGCAGATAAATTTCGTTTGGGTGAAGATTAAGATTAAACTCTTCCATCTCACCCCCAACATTTTCTTTTCATTGAACTTTACCCCTCCTGACACTCAGGTCCCCAAGTCTTTCAGCTGCCTGAATCTGATAAATTGGCCACACCTCCAGGTAAACTAGCACAACAAGGACCACAGGAATATGTTTTAATGATGTATAGGCTAAATGCAGACATGAATCTTCCCTTTCCTATAATGAAGAACTTCCTAATGCACTGTCCAAATATACCTGAGCATCTTCAGTCTTCTACAGAAATGAGTTCCTTTCTGGAACTGGCCTTACTGTTTATCAACCATTTAGGCAAATGAGTTAACCTCTCTAGTTTCAATTTCCTGTTTGATAAAATAG
Organism: Noctilio leporinus; assembly: GCA_004026585.1. NCBI lineage: Eukaryota > Metazoa > Chordata > Mammalia > Chiroptera > Noctilionidae > Noctilio > Noctilio leporinus. The sequence goes on from PVIW01000263.1 coordinate 542,974, forward strand.
AAATAGAAGTTCCTATCTACTTTATTGTTTTGAGAATTAGCATTATCTTAATGAGAATTAAGATAAGGCAAGCTAATTAAATGAAGATAAACCAAGATAAAGGAAAACACTTAACCCAGTGCTTGGTTTAGAGTAAGTGCCAAAAAGAAAAAAAAAATGTTGGCTCTTGTTAGTATTATTATATGGTAACTCTTCAGATACATGCCAAGAAAGTTCCTGCCGTCTAGGTCCATGGAAGGACATTACAATGAGTATGGAACTAGTATACCTAGTAGGCCAAAAGCCCAGGATCCTCAAAAATGGACATTTTTTTAAAAATCACAGGATTCAAAACGACAACCTGGCCACAAGAAACTAGAAAATATTTTTGGATGGGCAAGATATTGTGGGGCAGAGTCCTCTGTGAATCCCACAAATTGGATCCAAGTCCCCAGCAGACAGCTATGGGTATAAGCAATCTCCCTCCGAGTTTTTCTTTTTCTTCTGAGTTTGCAAATGCCAGATAGAAATGGATTCCAGAACAATGGAAATTTGAGATGAGTAATGGTTACAGCAAATTTGGCCAGGCTCCCTCCTAGGATCACCCCGGTCCTTCTGGGACGTGTTCTGACAACTTGCCGGCCTCTTTCTAAACCTCTGAAAGGGGATGATGTTCCCACTACTTCCCCTGGAAGAATGTTCGACGGTGAAATATGACTCACTGTCAGGGCCCTTGCCTTTGAGGCTCCCTTTCTTCTCCTGACCCATTTTCATCGTGCTGCGCTCTTTTGTACAAAGTCAGATGCAGCAGCCTCCCTGGAGGAGACTGCTCTGTGAGGACTGACATTTAAAGACCATTACCACCTCTTCAACTCTGTCCTGTTCATTTAGCCAAGCGAAGCATTATTTAATTCTTTTAATCTTCCCCCATAAATCAATCCCTTCATCCCCTTAATAGTCCTTCTCCTGTGCTTTGAACTCCCTCCAGTCTAGCCATCCTAAGCTCTTGCTCAGTTTATACTTGAGAATTGCTGGTCCATCACAAAATGTCTGTACAGGAAAAACAGCCAGGCTTTACCCGGGTTCCCAGAGCTCTCGCACTGCACTGCACTGTGCTGCCTAAAGGCACTGTGAGTCCAGAAAAAGGCCCTGCCTGGTAGCTAACCCCTGAAAGTATGCCTGAGGCATTTGCTGCCTCCTCCAATTAGCAAAAGAGTAGCATTTCCTGGCTCTTTCAAGTAGACCCAGCCCACCTGGTTGATGGTCAAAGGAACCGTACAAGAATCCACCTCAGACACGTACATCTCTCACCTGATCCAGGCTTCTCAGTTTGTCCACCTTTCACTTGGCTTCTACCTACCAGGGCAGTAAGGGCCACTGGATACCCTCAGAAAGGTTCTTACCTGAAAGGTCCCAGCATGGTCTTCTTCCTTATCACCCTCTCTGTTCTCTTTGAGGGCAATTAATGTGAATCCTCTGAAGTAGGAGGGAGGAGCAGCTGAAAGCGTCACTGTGGAGAGAGAAGAAAGCAGATTTTAAGCACAGGAATCAACTGCCTTCTATTTGCCAAGTGGACAGGTGTGAGGTCTCCATTAGCCTCCCGGACCGATGGGTTAGAGGGGCTGCAGACAGTGGAAAAGACTCGTCCAGTTAAGTAGTGAACGCTCATCTCCCTCTCTCCACCAGGCTCCCTCTTCCATGTCAGAACCTGCTAAAGACCTGAACTGCTAGCTCACTTGGGAATTCTTGAACTAACCAAGGCTGTGGTGAGTTCTCTCCCAGTACCATGATTTGATAAAGATAGTCCCTGGTGAGCAACTCTAATCTTGACAGTTATTTAATGATATACTTCTATTAGATCTGCTCAAGGGAAATATAGCAAAACACATTTCCTTTCTCTTGTGGGCACTCAGCTGGACCACATTGCCAGCCTCCCTTGCAGTTAGGTTGAAAACATGGGCAGACATGATACATGCCACCTCCATCCTGGCCCATACTAACTTTCCACATGATCCTTCACTCTTCTCTCTTGCCTCTGCCTGCCAAATGCAGGGCATCCAGCAGAGGACTCTGATGTCCCAGGAGAAGGAGCCACAAGATTGAAGGAACCTAGGCTTCTGAATAACCACAAAGAATCATTCATTGACCAGAGACAACCCTACTGTACTCTGCATAAACTGGAAATAAACTTATACTGTGGGGTTTTGTTATAGCAACTGAAGTTATGAATTTACATTATGCTCTTTCTTTTTTCGCATTTACCCAGAGAACTATATTTTCATTGAAATCTAGTTCAAGTGCCTTCTCAGCAATGATGGTCACTTCTCCTTGTACATCCCCAATCTCCTGAGATGAAAATCTTTTATTGTAGAGTTACAATTAATTGCAATTCTCTTCTTACCTGTCCTTCCCACTGGACTGTCAGTTAATGCTGAAGAGGAGCTGGATTTTAATTATCTTTGTATCCTTAGCACCTAGCACAGATCCTGGTATCTAATAGACACTCCATTCAAGTTCCTTGAAATTGATGTACGTCGAGGTTTAAATTACCTTACTACATGATCAAAGTACTAAAATGCTGGCCCTTACATAGAATTATAGACTTCTAGAACCTCAAGCTATCCCAGGTATCCTCCATTCCAGCTTTGCAACTTCACGGATAGGAAACAAAGGTACAAAAAGGTCAACAGACACTACCAAGGTAGTAAGACTACCCAGAGGCAGGGTTAGGGCCAGACCTTTTCCCAAGTTTAACACTCCACCCATGGTTGTACAAACTGAGCATAGTTTTGATTATATTTTAAAATTTTTGAAATAGTATGGTTCCATAGTGTAGCAGTTAGCACATCTGCATCACACACAGATAGTCCTGGGTTTGTGCCTCACTGGAGCCACGGTGTGGTAATGTTTACAGGGGACTTCTGGTAAAGATCTTGAATCTTCCCACAACCACATCAAAATTACAACTTAACTACAGAACACTCATCATTCAGCACTGCCTGAAATCTAGCTGAATGGAAGTCTTACAACTAGGGATTTAAAGAAAAAGCCACATGGAGACTGGTAGGGGAGGCAGAGGGATAGCTCAGCTGAGGAATGAGGGGTCCCAGCCCCACAGCAGGGCTCCCCAACCTAGGGTTCCAATGCCAGGAAGAGAAGTCCCATAACTTCTGGCTATAAAAACCAATAGGGATTGAGGCTGAGAGAGATGGAACCCTTCTGGAGTCCCAGGCAGCTCCTCTTAAAGGGCCCATGAACACACTTACTCAGACTCACTCCCTCTGAGCTCTAGTGCTGGGACTGCAGCTTGAAAGAAACCAGAGACATATAGATAAGAAATGAACTGTCCAGCTTCAGGAAGAGAGCTGAGGGGCAGTTTACTGCCAGACAAAAGGGCTGACAGAAGCCATTGTTTCTTTTCTGAGACTACCACCTTCACACAGAGCTGGCAGGTGTGCCCCATAGTTGAGTCTTCGTTAACCCAGCTAACACTATTTGCCCAGCCCTGATGATTCTATGAGACCCCATTCCACTCAACTTGTGGGCCCACCCAAGCTATGCCCAATGGCTTGTTACTAAAAATGGCCTGTCTTGGCCCATGCTTTAGGCATTCCTAACAGCATTCATGCAAGCAGCATCTGGCTTGCTAAATGGCCCCAGCTTCAGCACTAGCCGTAGCCATCTTCGGTGTGCAGCTTGGCCTCACCTGGCACAAGTAGCAGCCATCTGCAGATTGATTTGTAGCCAATGCTGGGTGGCCCTGGGCTGAATACAGGCAGTGGCTGATCTTGGCCTATACTTTCCAGGCGTCCCAGTGGACAGCTTCAGACCATGTCCAAACACTACCAAAATACATTCACAAGTAACTCATGGGGAGGACTCAGTGGGCCTAAGTAAGTTCTGCTTTGTGGGGCAGACCTGCACAGCTGCTCTTCCACGGTGGTCACAGGCAATCATCCTGCAAGCAAACCTCTCTAATTGATGGACTAACAGCAATCAAAGCTCAAGTATAATAGGAGGATGTACACAGCCCACAGAGTGGTGGAGGTGGGGAATGGCTGTAGTTCCCAGCTTGGTTGATTGGGGAGGCTATGCTACAGAACACGTGCTACATAAGTCCACTCTACCAAGTCCACGAGACATAGAAACTAACGAAGAGAGGCTGTCTAAATGAGGAGACAAATAAAAATGTCCCAAATGAAAGAACAGAACAAAACTCTAGGAAAAGAACTAAACAAAATGGAGAAAAGCAATCTACTGGATACGGAGTTCAAAACATTGGTTATTAGGATACTCAGTAAACTAAGTGAGAACTTCAACAAGAGATAGTAAAAATAAGAAAAGGACATGGAAACTTAAACAAAGAACCAGTCAAAAAGAAGTATACACTAACTGAAATGAAGAGCAATTTGCAGAGAATCAACATAGAGTAGAAGAAGCCAAGAATCAAATCAGCAATTTGAAAAATAAAGAAGTAAAAAATACCCAGTCAGAAGAGCAAAAAGAAAGAAGAATCCAGAAAAATGAAGGCAGTGTAAGGAACCTCTGAGACAACTTCAAGCATGACAACATTTGCATCATGGGGGTACCAGGAGAAGAGAGAGCAAGGAATTGAAAATCTATTTGAAAATATGACAGAAACCTTCCCCAGCTTGGTGAAGAAAATACGAGGTCTATTCCAAAAGTATTGGCCACTCAAACAGTTTTAATTATATTGACATTGGCTTGATACTTTTGGAGCAGACCTCACAGACATTCAAGTCCAAGAAGCACAGAGTCCCAAACAAGATGAATCCCAAGACACATCATAATTAAAATGCGAACTATTAAAGATAAAGAGAGAACCTTAAAAAACAGCAAGAGAGAAACAGTTAGTTACCTACAAGGGAGCTCACATAAGACTGTCAGGTGATTTCTCAACAGAAACTTTGCAGGTCACAAGGGACTGGCAAGAAATATTCAAAATAATATAAAAGCAGTATGGAGGAACCATGGATGTGGACAGCGGGTGGGATTGACTTTGGGGGGAATGGGTGGGTGGGGAGGGGGACGGAGGGGAGCAGAAAGGGGATGGATGTAATACAACAACAATAAAATTAAAAATAATAATAATAATAATAATATAAAAGCAAGGACAACCAAGATTACTCTACTCAACATGGCTACTATTTAGAATCAAAGGACATATAAAGTGCTTTCCAGACAAGAAAAAGCTAAAGGAACCAGTATTACCTGAAATGTTAAGGTTTCTTGTTTAAGAAGAACAAAAGAAGGAAAAAAGGTAAAAAAAATACGAACAATAAAATGGGAATAAAAACATTTTTATCAACAATTGAATTTAAACAACAAAATAAATGAGCAAGCAGCACAGAAACAGACTCATAGACATATAGAACAATGACAGTTTTCAGAAAAGATGGGGTTTGGGGATAGGTGAAAAAGGACTTATCAGAATGATCACTCAGTAAGTTATATGATGTCTAATCACAGGGGCATACACCTGAAACTAAGATAATATTGCATGTCAATTGTAACTGAAAAATGAAAAATTATTAAAATTTCTTAATGAATTTAACATATAATATTTATGCAATTCTGGTAAGCAACCCTCTGTTGGGGAGGGGCATTTCGTCTTCCAAATTCCTCAAGCTAGTTCCAGTTCCAAAAGTGAAGCACCATAAAACTCCAAAACCTAGAATCATCATCTTGGATAATGTAGCAGTGGTCCATGAGCCACCAACACTTCTCAGAGAACTCGGAGACACAAAGATTGCAAATCTCATGCTTCGATTGGTCAGTTCATCCTGTAAAAGTAAAAGAGCATTCGTTTCGGTTATTGATGTGTTAAAAAGGTCAGACAGAAAGTAAGGAAGAAAGCATGAGGCGGGGAAAGCACCATAAAGAACAGTAAGAAAACTGATAGTGCTCAGCAGTGGTTATGGTTATGATGTCAAGAAAAGAGCTGATATCTCTGAGGAACAGACAGACAGCCCCAAAGCAGTCTAAGGTTATATAGGGTGGAGTGGGGTCACTTTTAAGGCCACAGTTCTGGAAAAAAGGGACCAGACATTAGAGATTCTCTGCCCAGGTCCACTCAAATTCCCTTTTACCATTTTAAAGTGACCCTGATGTTTATGTGTCTTTGCTTCTTGCACCTGTGGCCCTGGAGCCTGTTCTACTATGAAAGTCCTGGATGCCTGCATCAGCAGAGGAAAACTTTGAAGGGTACCTACCACTTCAAAATGGTTTGTCAGACTGAAATTCTTCTTCTTAGGGACCTCCCAGGGGGTCACAGCCTGTCAGGGCCCTTTCCCTTGTCTGTCTTGCTTCTCTACTCCTCTTCATGGTTTCCGCTGGGATCACTTTCTAGTAAGTCACTTACATCCAAATCCTCACTGGAGGGTTTGTGTTATGGGTTGTGTTCTCCAAAAATATATGTTGCAATCCTACCCCCTGTGTCTGGAAACAGGACCTTACTTGAAAATAGTGTGTTTGTAAGTGTAATTAGTTAAGATGAGATTATACTGGATTAGTGTAAGCTCTAAATCCAATATGGGCGGTGTCCATAGAAGAAGATGCATGGAGGCACACAGAGAAAAATGCCAGGTGACAACAGAAGCAGAGATGGGAGCGAGGCATCTACAAGCCAAGGAATGGCAAGGACTGTCTCCAGAAGCTAGGACAGCCATGGAAGAAATGCTCCCTCCAAGCCTTCAGAAGGAACCAACTCAGCTGCTTCAGGGTTTAGCCTCCAGAAACGTGAGAGAATACATTTCTGTTGTTTCAAGCTTCTGGTGTGGTACCGTGTGTGGCAGCCCTAGGAAATGAATATAGTCCACTTCTGGAGAACCCAACCTCAGACAGTAAGTCCCTGCTTCACAGCGACTGGCTTTGACAAACAGCTCAAACTAAAAGGCCCTCAGCCTCTGCCGCTCCAGCTTCACTAACCACATTCCCATTCCCTGTCACACCCCATTCCAGTCCTGGGACTCACTCACTGCCCGTTTCCTGGAAAACTTATCACTGCACCCAGAAATATCTTTTCTCCACAAGCTACTCATATGCCTGCAATGTTCCACTTCCTCCGTTCCTAACAAACTTCTTCAAAAATCAGCTAAACGTTCACCGTTGGTGTGATGGGTTCTCTGATTTCCCCCATCAAGACCCTGTTAAGATGAAAAATAAACACCTATGCAATGGACATAATAACAGCACTTACCTCACAGTATCAGTATGAAGCATAAATGAATTAATACATGCAAAGTCCTTAATCATCTTGGTAAATAATAGGCACTTAGTAAATATTAGCTCTTACAATTATCAATGATGAGATGGTCACATTAATTATATTTTGGGTGTAAGTGTTTGCTTACCCATTTGTAAGGCCTTCAAAGGCAAGAAGCACTTCTGAGCTCAGCATAGTGATTAGCACAGAGTTGATGTGCAATCAAATTTACTTAATGGATTGGCAGGCTCCATATTATGAAGATGTCAGAGCTTCTCAAATTGATGCATCGATTTAGTGCAATCTCAATTAAAATCCCAGCATGTTTTTATGACATTGATAAGCCAATTCTAAAACTTATATGAAAATGCAAAGGGCTAAGAATATCTAAGGTGATCAAGAAAGAAGGTCAAAGTTGGAGGGTTTATACTACCAGATACCAAGATACATACATCTATAGAGATTAAGTCAGTCTACTAAAGCAAGGAAATAAAAATAGGCCAATAGCACAGTGTGAGGGCCCGAAAAGGTTTCACAAAGATATGGAAACTTGATTTATGATAGAGGATGTACTTCAGAGCAATGGGAGAAAACAGTATCTTCAATAAATGGTGCTAGGACCACTGGATAACTATATAGAAAAAGGTGAATCTTGGACTTTATGTCATATCATACACAAAGTCAATTTTGCATAAATTATAGAGCTAAATCTGAAAAATAAAACAGTAAAGTCTGTAGAAAATAGTGTAGGATAAAATATGAATGACTTAAAAATTTTTTTGAACTGGACATTAAAAAGGGCTTGTAATAAAAGATATCAAAATTTTGCTCATCAAATGACACCATTAGGAAAAAGTAAGTCACAATGTGGAAGGTATTTTTAATCCATATAACCAACAATTAACTTTTATCCAAAATATGTCAAGAACTCTTTCAGATCAATAAAAAAAAAAAAAAAGATGAACAACCTAATAGAGAAAAAGAGGCAAAACACAGAACTACCACTTCACAAAAAAAGAAACCCAAAGCCTTCTTTGAAAAGACATTCAACTTCATTAGTCCACAGGGAAATAAAAATTAAATCCACAATAAAGAGTACTACTACGTGTCCACCAAACTAAATTAAAATGGATCAATATCAAATCTTGTTCACTGGAATTTTCACACAGTGCTGACAAACTGAAAATGAGTGATTTTCACTAGAAAACTCACAGTATTTACTGAAGCTGAACATATACATACTCTACAACCTAGCATTGCTACTTCTAAATCAACAGAAATGCATACATATGTGGAAACCACACCACATGTATAAGAATATTCACACTAATGTTGTGTAACAGCACCACTGGAAACACTCAAATGCCCATCAGCAGTAAAATAGATATATACACTGTGACATATTCACAGAATTGAATTCTTTATAGTAATGAAAATGAACAAATTGCTGCTACATATAACATGGTTACATGCCACAAACATAATCTTGAGTGAAAAAATATAGACACAAAAGAACAAATGGTATGATTACATTTATATATATATATTTATATAAAGTTAAAAAACAAGCAAAGTAAACTATGACGCTAGAAGTCTGGACAATAGTTGTATATGTGGGAAAGGAGAGTGAGTAATGATCTGAAGGGGAAACAGGATGCTTCCAGGTGCTAGTCATGTGATTTTTTTGTTTGTTTCAGAAAAAATGGAAATGAGAAAGAGAGTAAAAGAAACATTGATGTCTTGGCTGCCTTCCATTCACCCCTGGACCAGGCACAGAACCCGCAACCCAGGTATGTGCCCTGGCTAGGGATCAAACCCGTGACCTTCACTCTGTGGGATGACATGCAACCGAGTCCCACTGGTCAGAGCTCATATTCTGTTTCTTGATCTGGATGCCAATTGTGTGAATGTATCCAATATATTCAACTAAGCTGCATGATTAGTGAACATTTCTGTACATGTTACCTTTTGATTAAATGTTTCTGAATAATAAACATTCATCTTTTTGTACATCTGTGTTGTGCTCTTAAAGGACTAGCTCAGCTTCCCAGAATTCTGCATTCTTGTAGGTTCTAGAAAACTATGGTTTGACCTACCTTTATGAATACAACCCATAAGATGGATGCTGAACTCAGTGTGGTGTTCCAGTCTGTAATTATGACAGGTGACAATGGTATCTTACAGTATAATTTGAAGGAAGAGAGGAGACCCTCTCTCTCCAAAGGACTCCTTTATATGACTCTCTCCTAAAAGGAACAAATGTGCAGCATGTTCTGAGTCCCAGTAATGACTAAAGATGATTGCTTGGCAATAAATAATGGAATTTTCTCTCTAATAACTTCTTCCAAGCGCCTCCCAAGAGAGGCCATTAAGAGGCCTAAGAAAGTCAAAAAAAAAAAAAAAAAAAAAAAATGCTTATGAAGGATTTTAAAAAAGAAAGAAAGGTCCATTCAAAGCCATCCTGTGGGCACATGGAGGAAACTGGTTAAGAGCAAAGATTTGGGATTAGACTCTAAGAACTAGCACTTACTATGTGACCCACGACAAGTTATTTAACCTCCCTATTTCTTCATCTTTAAAAAGAAGTTGATGACATTGCCTTTCTCATAAGAATGTGGAAAGGATTAAATAAGCATTTATCATAGTGCCTGGCAGATATAAACGATTCAAGAATTGTAAAGGATGATGATGGTGATGGTGATTTGGGGGGTGATGATGAAAAATGATGACTATCATGAAGATCATGATGCCTAGTAGGCTGATCAACCAAAAATGAGTTTTGAAGAGCTGGTCCTCACAGACAATGACTGAGTCTTCAAAGAAACACTCTAGTAGGTGCTCATGAAGGACCACTAAGAGGGTTGCAATGGAGATACTTGTCTGGGGGGATGCCTTTTGCAGTGTCAGGTTCTGGAGGGCTTTGAGGAAGTCCTTATACTGAGTCTTCTTGGAGCTCATCACAAGCAAGATAGAATGCTGTGTGAGGGCCTCTCAGCCCCTCCACATCCACCCAATATACCCTGTCAACACCCCTTTCCTTTCCTTGAATACCTCTCACCCAATTTCAATATTTATTTTTGAATTATTAAATGCCAGTCCCCCTCAATAACTTGTAAAGTTTGTGAGAGCTGAGACCAAGTTTCTCTTGAACAGCATTGTATCTTCAGCTTTTAGCATACCTCTTAACACAGAAAATCCTCAATAAATACTTGTTGAATGAATGAATGACAAAGAGTTTTTAGTGCATAGATTGCTATTCCTGCTCCGGCTCCTCCTCCAAAGTTCTCGTGGGTTTCATGGGTTACCGTATGTACTAATCTCAGCCTCCTTTATTGTTTTGTTTACCCAGCACTTGTCCATGCCAGCCCAGTTCTATGCCCCCGCAGACATAGAGAGGAAAGACAGGGCCTCTGTCACTTAGAAGCACACAGTCTAATAGATGAGAGAGAAAGACACATCAGCAGATTTTTTTTTAAAGATTTTATTTATGATTTTTAGAGAAGGGCAGGGAGAGAGGCAGAGAGGGAGAGAGACATCAATGTATGGTTGCCTTTCACCGGCCTCCAGCCATTTACGTGCTGGAGACCTGGCTTGCAACCTGGTTATGTGCCCTGACTGGGGAATCGAACCAGCGACCTTTGGGTTTGCAGGCTGGTGCCTTATCCACTGTGCCACCAGCCAGGGCAGATATTTTTTATAACATGTGATGCGTGTTATGGAGGTATGAAAAAATGGTCTGGGATCCTAGAGGTGGGGACATGTAAGTCTACTGGGGGATTTAGAGGAGGCTTCAAGGAAGGGATGGCATTTGAACAGCAAGGCAGATGAGGAACAGGAGTCTGTCTGGTGGACAAGATAAGAAACAGCATCCCAGGCAGAGAGAAAGGCATGGCAGGCCGGTCTTGGAAACCAGAGCTAATTCTGTATTTCCTAAGTTGTAGGCTGGGATGGAGGCTGTGATGAGGCTGGGAAGAATGAGCATAGAGAGTAAATAGTTAAAGGCGTCAGAGCTTTGCTAAGAAGTGTGGATACCACACTGGAGGCAATAAGAAGTCGCTGATGAATTTGAGTCAGGGGATGTCATGTTTGGATTTATGTTTTAGGAACATCAGGCTGAAAGTTACACAATTATTGGATTACAACCCTACCCTAAAAATCAGTTCAGTGGCAAAAGCCTTTCTTGCCTTGTTTACACTAGAGCCTAGCCTCAAATCTCCAGCCCAGGTTGAGTTGGGTACCTTTGGGTACATTTGCCATGAGAAAACTTCAGTTCCATCTAATTCCCAAATAGCTTTCTGGCTCCTTCAAATGTTTGTGTAGAATGATCCAACACTAACTCTGATGAACTGTTACCCAGTTCATTTAACGGTTCATGGGCTATGCCCATTGCCCTTATTGGATCTTGTCCAGTGCTATCACCCACCCTGCCTCTGGGGTTCAGACCTCTAACCCCAATCTCAACGAAGAGGTCCTGAACTAGATCTCAGCTCCATCACACAGCCAGCCCCTGCCACCCACCCACCCGCTACATGACCACACATCAGCTACAAGGAACTCAGCTTCTGCCTTAACTTGTAACATGACATTGTATAGGCTGCTGGAGCATTATGTAAGCCACTGTGGTCTACTCCCTCCTCTGCACAATGTCCAGAGCTCTGGGGAGCTGTAACTGACATACCGCACTTAGAAACTGGCACAATCACTCAGCCCACCCCCCCAGGACCAGGCAGAAAAAGATGCTGGTGACGGGTTGGCAGATAGGGAGACAGAGCTAAAAGTCCAAGGGTGAGCAAGTGTGTATAGTGGGGTTGAATTATGCTGTTACTTTGGATGATCTTGAATTCCCAGGCAGACAAGAAACACCACCCATTCCAAATTAAAGATCATGAATATTTAAAATCGCAAGGACTGCCTTTCTTCAGTGGATGTAGCTAACAGACCTGCATTCAAATTTCTGTTTAGTATGTGTAACCTTAGGCAAGTTGCATAACCTCTCACTGTCTCAGTTTTCAATCACCTATAAAATGGCAGGAGTAGTACTTATGTCATGTTGTTATGATAATTAATGAATTACTATCTTAATAGTAAGTATACATAAATGTTTGCTAAATTAAAATATATTATTAATTAATTGTTTAATTCATTAAATAGTTTAAAAATAAGCCAGGATGCTATCATCCTTGCTGTCCATTCCTCTTTCTATCCACATGTTTTTCATCTGCTCCAAGCTATCCCGTGATGAGGTAGCACATGGGAGGAAGAATGAACTTACTTTGAGCTGTTGTAATGCATTTCATACTTATCTTCTTTAATCCTTACGACAAATTTATGAGATGATGATGATCCCTATTTTGTACAGTAGACTGGCTTATCTTTTAATACATTTTATTAATTTAGCAAACATTTACATATACTTGTAGCTGAGAATAGGGATGAAAACAGGAAGTTCTAAAGGAAATATACTGTCTAGCACCTCACTGCGTCCCCTGCTGTGACCAGGTGATACCAATCACAGTTCCTCTCCTCCTCAAGATATAAAGTCACAAAAATGAGTGGCCCAGACCAGCCTATCTCTATACCCCATTCCCCTGGGTATGTGACCCAAGCTAGATCAATCAAAATCTTTCCCTGGGATTTTTCAGTCTGGAGTTCAAGGGAAAGTTATTTTGTTTTGGTCACAACTAACTGAAAGGTTTTTCAGTGAAGGTCATTGGCAGCTATCTTTCCTGTCATTTGGGGAAAGTTTATTTATGGTAAATAAAGTGAGGGTAACACGCAGAAATCCACCCAGAGATAAAGGATGAAAGGAGCAAGACATGTTAGGTAAAGGGGAAAATAGAGAGGGAAGAGGGGAGAGATGGGGAGGAAAAGGGAGAGAGAGCATTTGAGTCCCTAGAGCCATGCATACGTGAAGCCAGATCCACCCCTGGACTTTCTAAATATGGGACTCAATAAATTCTATTTTTTTGCTTTCGTTTGACTTTATTTCTGTCACTTGCAGTGGAGTTGTGACTAATTTTAAAGCAAAGCAAGAAAATAATTCTGCCTAGCCTATAAGATTCATTAGCAGGCTAAAGAAACAGTTTTCATGACTAAGCTGAGGTGGCTGACCAGGAGGGTGGCAGTTGGTATTTAAATGTCATTGAGAAGACAGCAGACCCGTTGACTTCAAAACTACTTGTCTAGATGTCACCTTCAGGGAAAGACTCTAAAGGATGTCAGAGGGCTCCTGTCCACATTTTTATCAACTTCCTTATTAAAATTGTGGATAATCCAAAATTAGATAATGTGGATTAGTCACTCAGTGACAGAACCCAGATGCATGGATGGTTGATAGCTACAGGGGTGGACCCGAATGCACTGGAATAAATATAACAGGGAATTACGTCAAATGTTACGCGTGTGGAAGGCAGCAGTCCTCTCAGCAGAGCACAGGCATTCTGGCTGGCTACAAGCTTGCTGTGTCTCAGAGTACAGCCGCCAAAATATCAAGGGCAAGGCCTGGCAAGCTTAGCACAGACACTGTCCAGGACAAGCGAGATAATCGCTCGACCGTGTTTCATCCTGGTCACAGCACATCTGGACTATGAACTGCAAGGAAACAAGAAACAGCATCCTACAAAAAATGACAACACAAATGGGGCATTTCATCAGAGAGATGCAAATTAAAACCACGATGAAATACCATCTCACACCTATCAGAATGGCCCTCATTAACAAATCAACAAACAAGAAGTGTTGGTGAGGATGTGGAGAAAAGGGAACCCTAGTGCATTGTTGGTGGGAAGGCAGACTGGTATAGTCACTATGGAAAACAGTGTGGAATTTCCTCAAAAAACTAAAAATGGAACTGTGTTTTGATCCAGTGATTCCATTGCTAGGATTATATCTGAAGAATCCTGAAACACAATTCAGAAGAACCTATGTACAAAGCAGTGTTATTTATAATAGCCAAGTGCTAGAAACAGCCTAAGTGCCCATCAGTGGATGAATGGATCAAAAAACTGTGGTACACTTACAAAATGGAATACTATACAGCAGGAAGAAGGAACTCCTATATTTTGTGACAGAATGGATTGAACTAGAGAGTATTATGCTTAGTGAAATAAACCAGGTAGTGAAAGACAAATACCACATGATTGCACCTAACACAGGGCACTAAAGAACAAAAAACAAACAAAAAACCTAGCAAAATAGAACCAGAGGCATGGAAACAAGGAACAGACTGACAGTGTCCAGAGGGGTGGGGGCAGGGGGAGAGAAGGGGAAAGAAGGGGAAGAGTTTAGTCAAAGAACTAGTATAAATGACCCCTGGACATGGACAACATGTGGGGATTGGCTGTGGAAGAGGAGACAGGGTGGGTGGGGCAGGGGAGAACAATGGGGGGAATGGGAAAAATGTAATACAGCAGCAAAGAATTAATTTTAAAAAATGAGAGAGAAAAATAAAAGTGGGGCATTTGAGTCAGAAAGCATAGTGGCTATTTCACCACAACCACCTCAAGGGCTGATATATGGCCAAGGGCAAACCTTATATGCCTGACCCCCAAGGAAGAACATGGATGACAAGTGAAAGGTGCATGGGAGGCACAGCTGACAGCAGAGAAGTACAACTAGGCCAGGCCTAGCTTGGGCTCCACCAGTCTGAGTGGTCACCTGAAGGATGCTCAGGCTCTTCTCTCCTCACCTCTGTACTGCCAAGGCAAGGGATGCCGCTGTTGTACTGGCCCTGGGGACATGTCACTGGCCACTGTACTGTGTCCACAGCAAAAGGATAGGCATTAAAGTACACCGGGCATGAGAGTCTAAAGATGGGAAGAGGTGGCGAAAGGAAAGCATGCTCATAGAAAAGTGACCATCTTTGGGCCACCTTCTCTTTGTGCCTCAACATCTCCTGTCAAAAGAAAAAAGAAAAAAGAAAAAAAATATATATATATAGTATATAGAATTTGGGAATTCAGCCTTTTGTTAGGGTGAGGCCAGTAAAGGTCTGTATTTTTTCCAAAATTTCCAAGTGATTCTGATGTGTAGCTAGGTTTGAGAACAGCATGCGTGAGCCCACAAAGTGCTGATTTCAGGGAAAGTCACTTTATTCACTGGTTTCTGGGTTTGATGGATCAACAGTCCCCTCTGCCCTGTTCTCCATATAATCAGAGTCAGTGTCTGAAGCTGCCAACCCTTTCTCTTTGCTCTTTCGCCTTCTGGACTCTGCTCTTCGCCTCTGAACCATCAGCGATTCAGCTTTCACCAATGGCAACGAGACGCAGTCCTTAATGTCATGAAGCTTGTACTCTAGCTCAAGGAGACAGAAGACAAGAGAATGGTTAAGGGCTTTGAAGAGAATAAAATCAGGTAAAGTAATGGGAAACAAATTAGTCAGAGGAGCTTCTTTAAAGCGGTAACCTCAGAGCTGCAACTTAAAAGACAAGGAATGGGTGACACAAAGAGCACCCTGGACCTGGACAAGCACACACACAAAGGCCCTGGAGTGGGAATAAGCCTGGTGTACTTCGAAAATTCAAAGAGCAGTACTACTGTTTTGAGGAGGAGAAGTAACAAAGGGAGGAGGAGAAAATAAAGAAGAAGGAAAGGGCGGAAAAAAGGAAGAGAGGAGAAAGAGAGGAACATCAGAAGAGCTTCTTGCAGCACCTAGCATCAACATTTAGTCTTCATGGCCTGCTTCTGGGTCTGCCCACCTTCCCACACTCCTATCCCCACCAACGCGGTGGTTTGTGCTTGGAGCTCTTCCCCACCCTTCCCCTTTCTAGCACAGTCCATGCGACATACTTGCAAAGCTCTGAACCACAACTGTAAATTGGATTTAAGCTACTTCCTTTGGCTCCCCAGTGCCTCAGCCAATCAGCAGATGTGAGTAGGCTCCTATTTAAGTTTTCCTGAACTTTTTGTGGTAGTTATGATTACTACCTTTGTAATCATAAAGTTAGAACCTTTGTCTATGCAGAGCTTGCAAAGATCTTCTGGGGGTGTCACCTAACCCCTGACCCTTCTATCGTAGCTTCAACGCCAGCCCAGCCAAGACACCTGATAAATATTTTACACTAGCAAGAGCCGGTCAGCCTCATAGAACACTTCAGGTGATGTAGCGAGTTACCTGATATATGCATATTCAAATACAAGTCACACACTGTTAGAGAAAAAAAGAGAGGAAATAAAACTTTAGATAATTTGGGCCACTTACTACTTCATTATGTGCTTGAATGAGCATGAGTTCCCTTAATCCATCATACCGTATTTCAGATTTGTCATGTCATTGTTTAAGGACAAGTGAACCAATTATTTTATCTGGTTCTCAATTTAGGAAATGTCAATCTCTTCCAATGCTGAGGGAAAACTAGAAGTGCTAGACTTACTGAGAAATATCAGTTTATTTCTACTCCCCACTAACAAAACTATCTGGAGGGGTTGGAGGGGTGTATAAATAAGGATAGATTGAATCTGGTATCCATATTATATTTAATGTACAATTTCAAAGGACTTTTAAGGAATAATTTTGACTTATGTGATTTTGGTTTTCCATAGTGCCTTTTGAATATAACCCTCAAGTAAGATGAGACTCAACTGTACCCAAATTATTTATTTTGTTTTCATTCTGACTATATTCAGTGTTTTCCTTTCCGTTTCCTTTTAATTTGATTTCTTTCCCCTTCTTCTCTCTGGCTCTCCCTCTTGGCCCCTGCCCCACACACATGCATTTACTTATTTTATCCAATTGTATGTTTGCCCCTTTCTTTCCTTACAGCTTCGTCCTTCATGGGGGGAGAATGTGAGACAGAACAGGCAACTCTGACATATTGGCCCCCTTCTGTCTTCTCAGTGTGAAGCCTATCAACACACAAGCACACACTCCACCTACTGATTCAGTCAGCAGTTATATCACCTTCATATACTGTTGAGAAGACCCATCGAGATGGCCTATCACCGCAAAAACATCAAATATTGCGTTTTTACATGGCTGTGCATTAAAACATGTGGTAGAGGCATCTAATTGACCCCCTAATTCCATTCTCATCTTTATCCTTTTGAAAAAATAAATTCTTCCTCCAAGTTGCAGCTGGTCATGCGGCTGTCCAGCTAAATGCTAGATGCCCTAGGCTACCTTGGCGCTAAATGTAGCCATGTGACTACATTCTTATCAATGGTGTGTGTTCGAAAGTGCTGAGTGCAGTTTCTGGATCCCATTATTAAAAGAAGGCTGCTCATCCTCTACTTCTGTTCCTGCCCCATGCTGAATGGAACTCAGAAATGGCAGTAAACGAGCTGGCTTGTGACTACACTGATAAGAACATCTTAAAACCTTGCTGTCTAATGGTAATAAAGCCCAAGCAAGCTGAAATTCATTTTCTTTGTCAATAGGTATCCTGTAAGAATCCATGTAAAACAAATCACATTAATTTCAACATGTCTTATTTCACCTATATATATATATAAAATGATCACTTCAACATATAATCAATATAAAATTACGAGAATTTTAATGTTTCTTCACCCTCCTTATTCAACAAGTACGCATTTTACACTTACAGCCTGTCTCAGTTGGGTCAGCCAGGTTTCAGGTCTGTGGCTTGTGGCTCCCTATGGGACAGGAGGGTGCGAGCCCGTGGAGGGGAAACAACAACATAAATGTGATGGAGATGCACTGGTTGCAAAGCTTGAAAAATTACAGTTTGATAGGCTTTTGTTTTCCTGCGTTTTGATACTTTTGCACTTCATGAAGCTGAAAGCAATAAATTGTCTCTACAATCATGAAGCATTTAGATACATGGCCTGTCCAGAAAGTACCCAGCCACATACTATGAAAAAGAGAGACATTTCTTGAAGAAGATACAAGATCCAAGAAACATTGCACATGGGACAATGACACCTTAGGCCCCTTCAAAGTAGGTACCTGGGGACCTCACACAGTTTCCCTAATCACCATCAGCTGCCCTGTCGCACTTTCCTGAATTTCATCAATGGTCTGAAATCTCTTCCCTTTCAAAGGTGATTTTAGTTTGGGGGTGAGCCAGAAGTCATAGGGCGCCAAATATTAGCTGTAGCGGGCTGATTCACCTGGGTGATTTGATGTTTTGCCAAAAAACTGCGTAAGACATGATGCATGAGCAGGTGTGTTGTTCTGATGAAGCTGCCAATCACCAGTTGCTCACAGCTGCAGCCTCTGAATCACCCAAAAAGTTTCCGTGGAGAATGTTCAAGCTTAATGCAAAAACCAATGCAGATTCGCTGCTCTACTTGCTCAGTCATTTTGAATGCGACGGCCACACAGTACATATACCTGCTCACTCAGTAGCATGTACTACCCCTACTACGGTACAGTGAAGTCCTCATTGTTCACACATGCACGTTCCAGTCCACTCTTCTTGGCTTCCAGGTTACATCAATGTTGCACAAACTGTCCTCATTATATTAACAACGGTTGGACTGCTTTTGGACAGACCTTGTATATGCACAATTTACTTTTTTTTTTTTTTTAGATTTTATTTCATTATTTTCAGAAAGAGGGGAAGGGAGAGAGGCAGAAAGGGAGAGAGACATCAATGTATGGTTGCTTTTCACCTGCCTCCAGCCACAGACCTGACTGGAGACCTGGTTTGCAACCTGATTATGTGCCCTGGCTGGGGAATTGAACCTGCGACCTTTGGGTTCACAGGTCGGCGCCTTATCCACTGTGCTACCAGCCAGGGAAACAATTTACTTTTTATTATCAATTTGAACTAAATATTTAAAAGAGGCAAAGACTTAAAAATATATTTAAATAATGTAAAAGAGGAAAATGGAAATAATTTGAAAAGCTATTTGGATATTCATGTTCATTGTAGCTTTGTTTACAACTGCCAAGCAGTAGAAACAACCTAAGTGTCCATTGATGGATAGTGGATAAAGAAGATGTAGTACATATGTACAACAGAATATTACTCAGCCATGAAAAAGAATGGAATCTTGCCATTTATGACAACATGAGTGGACATTGAGGGCATTATGCTAGTTAAATAAGGGAGACAGAGCAAAACAAATATTGTATAATCTCACATATGTGGGATCTTAATACAATGACAACAAAACCAAGCTCACAGATACAAAGAACAGATTGGTAAATGCCAGGGGAGGTTAGAGAGGGGTAAAAGATATAAATTTACAGTTATAAAATAAATAACTCCTGAGGATGTAATGTATAGCATGGTGACTATTGTTAATTATACTCTATTATATATCTGAAAGTTGCTAAGAGATTAAATCTTAAAAGTTCTTGTCAAGAGGAAAAAATTTGTAACTATGTATGGTGACTTATTGTGGTGATCATTTCATGGTGTATAGAAATATTAAATCTTATGTTGCACACTAATGTAATGTTGTATGTCAATTATAGCTTGAAAATTATTTTAAAAGAAGCAGGTAACTATTCAAGAAAAGAGGAGAGGTGGAAGAAGTGACTTAGAATTAATTACACTATCATCAGCTGTACCTAAAATAAAAACACTAGATAAAAGTTTATTTAACAGATCCCATCCACTTAAATTTCTCAGGTTATACCTACGTACTTTTCAAACATCATTTTATACTAATGGTCATTTAACATTTGCATGTGAAAATGAAACAATAAACTGGTTTCTTTTTCCCTATCCAATTTGTTTCTGTTTCACCACAAACAAAAGGAATTGACTAAAGAGTGACAAGGTTCTTCTTCATGTTTCTAAATTAATCCTCTAGTTTATGGGAAAATGTAAAACTGCAGTCTACAAAAAGAAAAAAAAAAAACAGCAAATGTAAATAGGAATCCAATCACTTCATCCTTTGCATCCCAAGATACGTTAGTTATTATCTTGATTTGTTTCTGCTGTTTTCCTTGAATGAAGATACTGTCCAGAAAGCTGAGGGTTAGCTGAGTGAATTTATTCTCTTCCTAATTCATTGTATTGAGTCCGTATGGAAGGCTGGTTAAGAACACAGATTTATGAGTAAGATATCCCTGAATTTTTATCTTGACTCCACTGATTATTAGCTGTGCAACCATGGCAAGTTACTAAACTCTCTAAGATTTAGTGTTTTCATCTGCAAAATAAGAATAATAAAACCACCTCAAAGTACTACAAGGAATAAGATGTAAGTTGAGTAGGAAGTACTCAACACAATGTCTCCCAGCGCTTGCTGCCAAGTATTTTTCTATTTCTAACATAATCATCTCATAACATATATTTATTTTAGTACCTATTGTGTGACAATTTCTTTAGATGTGGATTATGTCTAATTCTCACCGCAACACTGGGTGGGAGGAAGAGGTTGGAAAGCGCTCTCATTTTACAGTTGGAGAAACTTACAGGTCAAAGAGGTGAAGTGGCTTGTTTGAGGTTGCAAAGTAATTATGAACAGACTCAGCCGATATCAAAGCCTGTGCTCTTTCTACCAAGCTAAGGTGGGACACTCTGGGACACACACTCTTATGGTAGTGTGTACCTCAGAGGGGGACAAAGAAAGAGAAGGCAAAGCAGCTTTGGAGGTCTCCAAACCTCCTGGTTCAGAATAAATCCCCCAATTATGCTCCAAGTTGGAGATGCTTTTCAAATCTCAACTGGACATTCTTTTCTCATCAAGTTCCTTGAAATTTCCCTTTAAAGAGCATCTAGGAAAAGCCGCTCTCATTAGCCAGGGTCTGGCTTTATTTTCCTAATAAACAGATCTTTAGTCAGACAAAAGAGCCTCTTTTATTTTCAATCAATTCTTGAACATTTCTGCTGATTTTCTTCTACTTGGCTTGAAATTGTAATCTGGGAATGGCTGGTCCGGCAAATTGTCCTCCCATAAGGAATGCCCCTTGAGGATCCTCAACTTGTTATTTTTAATCACTGTAATCTCCTTTTCAAAGGAGGCCATAGTCAGAAACAGAGCAGGCCTTTCAGAGCTTTCTAAAGCACAATTATTGCAGAGAGACAAGGTTGGGGGGAGGAGGGAGGGAGAGAAGAGAGACGTGATGGGAGAGAGAAGGAAGTCAATATAGTACTAACAACTTGGAAAGGGCTGAATAATAATCTCAGTTGGATCCTGGCTATTGAGAGGAAATCCCATGTTTCAGCATATATGTGCATTTTTAACAGTGACCATTTGATTCCAGTCTAGAAAGCCTAAAGGACATAATGGGGTGGGGAGCATGAACAGCAGAAGCTATTTGGGGATGAACTGGAATCCTGCGGACAAAGATATGAGGTAAGGAAACAAGCCAAGGATTGATTCTGAGGATTGTGAGGGGGCCCTAATTCAGGAAAAAGTTAAAAAATAAATAAAAAACAAAACAAAACATAGACCACCAGAGGAATGTTAATTTCCACAACCCTAAGTCAATACTCCAGGCAGAATACTTTTCTCAAAAGTATTCTAAGAAAGTATAAGCCAACAGAAAAATGTCAAATTAGGTCAGTACCCCTTTCTGCCTTGAGTGACGGTATCAGGTTTGCTAACCACAGAAGGCCTCAGTATGGTTCCTGAAAGATCTTCCTTTCAAGATCTCTTAGCCACCAGAAAGGAGAAAGGGTCATTGCCCACCTAGTAGTTTTGAGTGGGGGCTTCACAGTCCAAAAGGCTATTATTAGTTTAGGTTGGGATTACTGTAGGGTGAACATCCAGTGCTCCCCTAGCTCCAGTTCCCACCTCCAGGGCAGCCATGGAACCTCTCCATCCATGGGAATACCTGATGTACCTCCCTCTCAGTGCTGGGGCCTCGTGCTGCCCACCACTGTCCTGCCAAACTAGGATGGTTCAATCGAGCCAGCAAGAACCAGCCCAGGAAGAATTGCTGGGTAGAACACTTGGCCTGGGCCCCCTACTGACCTAAACTACTTTAAAAAATCCTCCCAGCCCTGGCTGGTAGCACAGTGGGTAAGGTGCCAGCCTGTGAACCCAAAGGTCACAGGTTCGATTCCCCAGCCAGGGCACATAACCAGGTTGCAAACCAGGTCTCCAGTCAGATCTGTGGCTGCAGGCAGGTGAAAAGCAACCATACATTGATGTCTCTCTCCCTCTGCCTCTCTCCCTTCCCCTCTTCCTAAAAATAATGAAATAAAATCTTAAAAAAAAAAAAAAAATCCTCCCTGGCTTAAATTAGGAACAATCTTAGGCAAGGCTCCAACCATGGAGAAATCAACCACTCATTGATTCGGTTAATTCTTGAGGACCCTAAAAACCACCATTCACTGGTAGATTGGACAGATGGAGTGCTGAGAAAACCTTTTACACACACACACACACCCCAAATCTGACAGATACATCTCTCCATTATTAAACTAATAAAGGCTGCATATCCCACTCAAACTAACATGTATTAAAGACTTTGGGCATACTCTACTTTGGAAACTCCTTTACTCCTGACAACCACACAGAGGTCGGATAAACAGCTAGTATTTCCACGCTGGAAAATGGACTCTGCACAAGGTCATGCAGCTATGAAACCCAAGTCGATCTGACTCCAGAGCCACATCTTTCCCTGTCCCATGGGGCTGGGCAGTTTTCTAAGAGAACCTCTGTTTTGGCGAGGACTAAAAAAGCCAATACAGTTATGCCCACTTCCCTCCGGTCCACCGGAGAGCGGAGGCTATTTAGAGAGGTTGTGGCCACCCATCGGTTCAGCACCTTGGGCCCATCTGCAAACCCCGCCAGCTGCCTAGCGTTGGGGCGCTTATTCTCCGCCCAGCGTCTTTCTCCTCTCCGTGAAGTCCCAGGCAATCCTGCCTACCCGCGCGCCCAAGCACTGAGCGCCTCCCCATGTGGAGGGCGCGCCTGCAAGCTTGCTCTCGGTAGCCCCAGGTGGAGAAATTCGGGGGCGCAGACCCTGGAAATGGGAGAAGCATTCTGAGAAGGGTGGCCTGTGGTTCTGGCCGCCCGAGTTGCCGGGGTGCCCACAGACACTGCCCCAAACTTTCTCCACTGTTGCTCCCACCATTTCCTCCCGTGACGCTCTAGGAACTGGGAAAGCGGAGGTGGACGAGTGGGGGCTATAAACCAATTTGCCCCACCAGATGCACCAACATCCCACTTTTCCCTGCTTGATATCAGAATTGACTTATGAGGGAGCGGGCGGGAGTAAAGAGATAAGCGCCCTGTCATTCCCAGCCTGCATAGCCCCAGGTGAAGCCAGGAAGGCTTCCTTCCCTGCCTCGGGTCTTCTCTCGCAACTGAAGAAGGCAGCTGCTGCATGGGGAAAAAGATGTCTGGGGACATGGCCGCGCTGAGGAAGAAGGAGGTGGGCCGTGGGGATGGAGTCAGGGGTCCTCAGGTCTGTGCTGGTGGTGCTGTCAATCCTGCACGGAAGGCGCTCACCTGCTTGGACATCCGCTCGCACGCAGCGCTCCGGAAAGCCCGCTAGCAGTTGAGGTGCTTAGGCACCACGTCCCCGGGGCACCGAGCATCTGCGTTTCTGGAACTAAAGCCCCCCACCCCCACCCCAGCCTCCAGGGAGCAGGCCTCAGGCATTCGGGCTTCCCTTTCCTCTCCAAGACTATCCGGAGACCTTTGAAGGCCAGTTCCAGTTCCACTGGGAGCCCGTCCTAGAAAATCCAGGGTCTTCTCCCTTGCCTGGGACCAGAAGAACATTGCTGGGAGTTCTTTCCAGAGACCTTTCCGAAAAGCTTCAGGCTCTTCCTCCCCTTCTTCCCGTGCCCAGTTAAGGGGGAGGCTTCAAGTCCCTTTTCCTCAAGGGATCTGTCGGGAAAGCTTGGAGTGACCGTCCCTCCGAGGATGGGTGAGAGAGAAGCTGGTATCTCCCCCTTCAGGAATCGAAGCGGGAAAGCCAGGGTTCACCACGTTGCCTGGGGTCCAACTCGGTGAAGCCAGGGTCCCCTCCCCTCCAGAGACGGATCTGGAGAGAAGCGGGTCTCCGCTCTTCTTCGGGTTCCCTCCCAGCCAGGCCCGTTGCTTTGCTACAGCGCACGCCTGCGAACCCGAGTCGGAGACGGGGGCTGCTAGCCTGGCTGCTGGCCCCGCGACGGCCCGGAACTGGCTTGGGAACTGGCTCGCCTGAAAGGGCTGAGGGCAGCCAGGGCAGAGCGGCCCTTCCCGACTCTGCAGGCACCGTGCGCCCGGACACTGTGCGCCCTCCTCCGGCACCCCGCAGGCAGCGCCCTCCGGAGCCGGGTCCCGCGACCCCAGTGCCACGCTGGACCACTTACCTCGGTAGCTGGTTCCCGGCTTGTAGAAGTCGGGGTCGCCCTCCACTCGGAGGCTGAACTCGGTGTAGCCCTCGCGCCGCGTGCCTTGAGCCCGCAGGATGCGGCTGCAGTAGCCCTCCGACTTCGGCACTTTTTCCAGGGTCTCGTCGGAGAAGGCCAGCCCCGCGGCCAGGGGCAGCGCCAGGGCCACCAGCAGCATTGGACTCCTGCTCAGCCTCAGGGTCGCCGGGGACAGCCTCATCCTCGCGGGCCCCCAACTTTGTGCAGCTGCTGCCGGCCCTCAGCACGCGACTCCTGCCCGAAGGGGTCCCCGCGAAAGGAAGACCTGGCGGAGCCCGGGCGGAAGCTGCGGGAGTCGGAGTCGGAGTCGGGCCGGGAGACCCTGCCTGCCCAGGCTTGGCGGCTGCGCTGCGCCGCGCTGCGCGGAGCTGAGCGAGCAGAGCAGTGCGAGGAAGGGAGGGCGGCGGCGAAGGAAGAGGGAGGGCTGATTTTGCCCAGATCCCAGCGCAGCGCTGTTTTGTTTCCGAGCTGGCGATTAGCGGCACTGCTGTGTTTATTTTGCTATGCTGATCCCCAGGGTCTGGGGAGGGAATCGTAGGAAACAAGGGCACTGGGGGTTCTGTCCCCACTACCAAGGAGGTTGCTGCCCCAAACCCTGCTATACTGCGTGGAGTAGGGTACTGGAAGGAGGGAAAGGCAGAACTTTTTTGCACACCTACTCTGTGCCTAGCTATATGCTGGGTGGTTTACTGATGGCACCTGGTCACAGAAGGCCTCGCTGTGCACAAGACGTTACTTTCATTCATTGCACAGAGGGGTTAACTGAGGCAGGGTCACACACCATGACTACCTGACTCTTGTTCTTCCCATAGTGACTGTTGCAACAAGTCAAGGCGAAGAATGAGAAATGGCCAAAGCACCTCAACCATTGGGCCCAGTAGGCACAGTGCCTATGGGCCTGTCAGACTGTTGGAGATACCTGAAATATTTTCCCAAGAATCAGAAGAAAGAAAATTAGGTCGGATAAAAATGTTGCACCATATAATATTAACATACTAGTATTTATACCCACACAGTCATAAAATACTGTTTTATGAAGAAAGGAGTTCACAGAGACGAAAGTGCCTAACGTCCACCAAACTCCTCAGATGGCCTTGGGAAGGAGTCTTGAAAGGTTCAGAGAACAGCCTGAGTTTTGTTCAGCTCTGACTTTAGTTCAGGTTTTGAGGTCCTGGTGACAGGTGTTTGGAGAGGGGCCCACAGGAGGAAGCCTAGGTGCAGAATTTGCTGCCAGTATTTCCCTGGGACAGGGACAGACCTGAATCAAACCTTCATTCTGCCATTCACCCACTGTGAGGCTTCGGAGAGTTCTTGAACCTCTCCAAGCTTTGGCTTCCTGCTCTGGAGAAGGTGTTGGTGCGTGCCTGTTGGCCAACACGCTCTTCCTCTAGGGAGTGCTAGACTCAAATAAAACGCTTGGGCTAGTCTCCAATGTCCCCCACTCCTCCATCCCGATGATGGGTGGATCTTGGCTGACCTTGAGCACCACAGAAAAGTAGGACAAGCTTCTTTGGAGAAGATTTAAGCCCCTGCCTTCCCTCGTTGCTCGCATGCGCCTCCCTAGGTGCTCTCAGAAGCTTTGATTACCCAGCTCTCCCTTCCCCCTAGCCAGTCAACACACCTTAAGAGCCTACATCTAAAAAGCAATCTCGTTTGCTTCCCAGGTCAGGTTTTTTTCTTTGACATCACTAATGAAACAGCCTGCAGGAGGCATCTGCATTGCAGGTCTCCATTCCTCTTCACCAGCCCACTTACCCCTGAGTTGTGCTGGGACTCCTGTTGCCACTGTTAACTGGACATCTTTTCTCAGAGGTCACCCCAGAGTGGCCCCTTGCTGAAGCCAATTACTGTATGCTCTTTTCTCAGCCATGGCCTTTCTTGACCCTCAACAGCACCTGATCCAGCTGGCCAGCCTTCTTTTAAAAAGTGACTCAGATTCACCTCTGCGTCCTGAGCAAATTGTCTCCAGCATCATTGTACTGGCTGGGAGCTCATACTAGAATCCCTGGTGCACAATCTCAGTCATCCAGCAAGCTTGCATTGAGTGCAGATTTGGAGCCAAGTCTGGGCTGAGGGGTGGACATCACAGAGAACAAAAACTCATTCATTTATTCATTCATGTTGAAGGCTCTCCACAACATGCTCAGCTCTGGGACACAAGACAAATATTGCCTTTGTGAATCTTACAATCCCATGGGAAAGGCAAATTCTAAATAGTTACTAAATTTTTTCAAATTATCATTGTGATATAGGCTACAAACTAATTGGTTTATTAGAGCATACCTGATTTTTATCTCAGAGGACAAGACACTGCAGAGATGCATCAAATGTAGCTCCTGTTTCACAAAGCTTCTTATATGCCCAATAGCCCAAATATGTGTTCTTGAATGTCTTTTCATCTAAATCAACACATTCAAGTTGACGTGGAGGTGGGTGGCAGGGAGCAGGCTGGGATGCAATAGTTAATTTTTTATGGAACACTGACAGGAAAACCATGCGAGAGAGCGGGCCCATGTTCCCTCCCCCTTGCTATTTTCCAGGCTAGGAACCTATAAAATTACCTGTCGAGGTGCCACGGCTAACAAGGGAAAAAGAACCAGCATTCAAATCAGGCCTCACCAATCACAAAATGGGGTTCTTCCCGCTATTCCGTGTCTAGGTAATGACAGCAGGCTCCAAACAGCCCATCACACTTCAACCCCACTGACCGTCTCTGCCGTCACATCAGCCCTCTGCCCTCTCTCCGCACATCTATCTAAGTCATCACCAAGTGATTAGTTTCACCTTCCAACTACCTCTTGCATCCACTTTTCTGCATCTCCTTTGCCACCACACCAGTCTGAGCTGCCAATCATCTCTCAGCCTCCTAATTGGACTTTCAGCATCTATTCCTGCTTCCCTCCAATCTGTCTTCTGCACTGAAGCCCAAATGATCCTTTTTTAACATGTGGGCTTGAATGACAATCCCAATGTTAAAATCCATTTTCAGTGGCTTTTCAGGGTGCCCAGACCAAAACAGAATCTTTAACGTGGCCTCCGAGGCCCTGCAAGACAGCTTCTCGGGCCCTGTACCCTTTCTCTCATGGGCTCCAGCCACCTGGCTGTGATTTTCTCTGGTCTACTCTTCAGCCTCTTCCGCCATCATCCTCTCCCAGCCAACTCCTATGCACCTGTTAGCTCTCAGTGCAAAACTGCTTCCTCGGAAATGTCCTTCCTGATTTCCTAGAACAGATCCTGCCCCTCTTTAGATGCACTCCTGGAACCTGAGAGCTTTTCTCTTTAAGTTCTCAAGATTTACAATTACTTCTTCATTTGTATGTTTGATAGTTACATTCTGTATTTGTCTGGTATCTGTCTCCATCACTAGATTCAAAGCTCTGTAGGGGCAAGGGTGGTCTCTGGAGCTCACCACTGAGTATT
Source organism: Noctilio leporinus (assembly GCA_004026585.1). NCBI lineage: Eukaryota > Metazoa > Chordata > Mammalia > Chiroptera > Noctilionidae > Noctilio > Noctilio leporinus. The sequence goes on from PVIW01000263.1 coordinate 570,829, forward strand.
CTCTGTGCACATCACCATGCCTGGCTCCATAAATAAATACTCTGTGAATTAAAAGTCTCTAACAGCCTCCCAGTGCCCTGGTATTCAGCCCAATTTCTTCAAGGGACCCCAAGATCCTCCACATTCTGGTCATAGATCTGGTCACCCGGAATGAGCTCCTGGTGCCACCCAGCTGGGTTACGTTGGCCCCTGCTTTCAGACTTGATTTGGCACATTTGCCTATACCTTTCCCATTACCTAGGATGCTCTCCCTCCTCCTGCCTGGTTAAATGTTCTTCTCCATGGAATGAGATCCCTCATTCTCTCCTCTGGGCTTCAGTAGAATCTCTGAGGAGAAAGTTTCTTATTTTGACTATTGTGTTCTGGTGGATTGTCATGAATTATTGTGTCTTACTGTGTCTCATCTCTTAGCAATGAATCTCGTTTATTTTCTTTTTAATTTCCTGTTCAGATGTTTTGTTCTATTGTAAAATACACTGGACTTCAAGAAATCTCTTACCAGTTTCTAGCTCAAGGCAGAGCTGGTGTTAGTTGCTAGGATGTTGCTAGGGAAAGTCATTTAGCCCCAGCATATGATTAACTTTATCAGTGTGTATGGGTAAGTCACAGAAGAGAAGAACTGGGGCTTTACTTATCCAAGAAAAAAACAAAAACAAAAAAAAACCCTCCTTTGATTGGAAAAAGTTAAGATCAGCCTCGCTCTCACATCTTCTCTTTCCCAGAGAAGGGGAGAAAAAGGAGTTTCTGAATTGTAGTCTTTCTGAGTACGGTCATTGAAACACAAGCATCAGATGTTTGCCTCAAATGCGGATTCCAAAATCCCATCGCAGACCTGCTGAATTTGTACTTTGAACAAAGTCCAACTGGAATTTAGGAAACCGCTGACCCAGAGTTTATAACTCAGACTTGGGGTGCAGCTATCCCTCTAACTTTGAACACTCCAATGAGCATAGCTCCCTCCCCACAAGCTGCTCGCCACTGCCACCCCAAAAAACATCCTCAGCTTTGGAAATCTTGATTCCCAACAGCCCTCTCTCCTTCCACTATCAGCTTTCCCATTTTCTCACACCCTTGCCTTGACTCCTCTGTGTCACTGAGACCCACAATTGCTTACTCATTTCTGATTTTCCCACCTATCTTGTCCTCAATTCCTTCCCCACCCCCTTTTGGACACCATACTCAGTCATTTTAACTGCATCCTCACCAACACTTCTCATTAAGTCACCCCTTTCATTTCTCTAACTAACCCCATCCCTAGATCAGCTAAGCAGAACAATTAAACTATCTCAGACTTCTGAGTTCTTTCCCATTCTTCATAGTGCCTTCTCTCTTGCTTCTAGTCCTTACTGTTGTTTTTAAGTTCACTAGATCACTTCTTTCACCCTCAAATAAAGGATATTAGACATGAGCCTTCTCAAATCTCTGCCTGCTCTGTCCTCCTACCAAACTCTGGCAAACCTAAGTTCATTTCTTCCTTCAAAGGAGGAAGAGTCTTGATTCTTCAGTTCTTCCTCATCCCCTCCTGCCTTCTGCTGAACACTGAGCAGCCTGTGATCTTTTCTCCCTCTTGTGTTTGTCTGTTTTCCTTCCTATCCAAGTCCTTAGCCTGTAGATGTGGGTAAGTCTGCCCCATCCTGGGAGGGTAGCAGGAGTGGGGGGTGGGGGGTGGGGTGGGAGGAGGTGAGGTGGCACAAGGCACGACACTGGACCTTTCGCCAATTTTCTCTCCTTCTCCTGCTGTTCTCTTACTATGTTACAGAGTCAAATTTGCTGAAAGAGTTGCCCTCCCTTATAAACTCTGCTCCCTCCATTTCCATTCATTTTTCCATGCAGGGCAGTTTGGCACCAGCTCGTATCTCTTTATTGAAACTGCTCCAACAGAGGTCACCTAAGACCTCCTAATTGCCATAGTTATGGTCTGAATTAAAATAGGCAAAAGCTGTTAGTAGGGGCCCTGTCATTACACGGCCAAATGGAAGCTCACCACTGGAAGAAATTAAATGGAAGTGCGCAGCGGGAGGACTTCTCAGGTGCAGACCTGGCCGCAACCTGGAAACCTCTCAGTCTCCCTGCTGTGGGTTTATGGATTAGAGAGAACATTGTGTCTGAATGCAAAACAGCATGCCAGGTGCAGCTGTGGCCAGCTCCCAAGAGTAAGCCCCTGCAAGTCCAGCCATGTTCAGGACCTGGTGACAGCCCACATGGCCACTGTGGTCCTCTTGCTATTAATCTAGCAACCCCCAACCACCTTTGGGAAGTTCTAGAACTCCCTGGCTTGGACCACATGACCATGGCACACTATTGCCACCTGGTGACAGAAAACTGAACATGCAGCAATATTAAGTAAGGAACTCTGAAGGCACTCCAAGGATCACTTCATTGAGCCCGTTTTAGACTGGATTGTTTGCTCTGTGAGTACAGTCACGGAGCCTTCCACTGTGTTTAAGATATTATGTCTGCGTGAACTCACTACTCGATGAATTTTTGTGAAATTTAAGCCTTTCATTCAACAAACATTTATTGATTCACTAGGAGGAGGGTCATACAAAGGGAAGACATAGTTCCTGTCTTCAAGAAGCTGCAGAGACAGATAAAAGTAGATTTATCTGTGACTGGTGGCACAGTGGATTAGGCACCAGCCTGCAAACCCAAAAGTCGCTGGTTTGATTCCCAGCCAGGGCACATAACCAGGTTGCAAGCCAGGTCTCCAGCCAGGTCTGTAGCTGGAGGCAGGTGAAAGGCAACCATACATTGATGTCTCTCTCTCTCTCTGCCTCTCTTCCTTCCCCTCTTTCTAAAAATAATAAAGAAAATCTTTGTTAAAGTAGATTTAAAATGAAAACTCATACAAACTAAATATCAATGAGAGAACAGAGGAAGGAGAGACTAATTCTGTCTGAGGTGAGGGCCCAGGGAAAGGTAACATTTAAAAAGCACTGAACACCTTTTTGTAAGCTAGGTAACAATTTGCCCATTAGAAAAGGGCACAGGTATCCTAGGCAGCGGAAACAGATAGTACAAAGACACGGAGGTGTGAAAAAGCAGGATGTGTCCTTGGGGTGTATGAACTGTATGAAGTGGAACTGTATGAAGATAGATTGTCAGAGATTCTGGGGCTTGGGACGAATGCTACAAAGCTTTCCTAACAGTCTGGCCACAGAGGAAGGGATGACAATGAGGGTTGCTTAGGAAGTAGGGTGAGGAGGATACGGTTCATGGTGACATGTAGGAGAGAAGGGAGTCAGAGATGGCTCTGAGGATTCTCATATGAGCCATTGGGCAGGGAATGTCAGTGGTGATATAAGATTACGAATTTAAGAAGAGATGCTACAAGGTATGTAGGAATGGGGGAGATAGGGTGAGATTGCATACACTCTATTGTGGTTGCATCCCATTTAAGAGGGTGTATGGTGGGCTACATCAACAATAGGTCTCCAGCTCAGAACATAGGTGGTTGTTGGAGACAGGCAGCTGGTAACATATTGGGCCCCAGCACCACGTTTAAGGAGCTCTCAAAGTCCAATGCTGCTTCCTCTCAGTTTTTGTGCTCTGATTTCCAAACTAACAGACCAATTTGATACATGTACTCTTGCTCAAAGGTTAATAGATAAAAACAATCTGTGCTCCTCACCTGGCTCACCAGGTGTCAAGTGGCTGTTTACAGTGGTATCCTATGGTGAACCAGAGAGGTAGGGTGCAAGGTACCTGAGGTTTGGGGCTGCTTTCAGGGTTGACTAGAACTGGAGGAGAAAATGGACCCACCTCCTTTCAGCTTGATGGTTGGAGGAAGAGACAGAGAAGGAAGGAGACCCAGAAACTGGAGATGAAGGAAGAAGACAGAAATGGCCAGAAATGAATAACAAAGAAAGGACAGCAGAAAAGATGCTCCCCTCCCCCTACCACCATGATTAAATGTCCATGTGCTGAAAATAAAAAAAAAGGTCTCTTTTGCCTTCCAATTATCTGTGGCTCCAGTTTTGTACCTCTCCCAGTCTGAAAAAATATAATTGCTGAAGTGTCAGGTTTACGAATTGGATTGTGGCTTTAAATAAGCATCCAACTGTTACTTCAAATGCACACCCCAAAGAGCCAGGACCTGAAAGGGAAAAAAAGTCCCCAGAACATAATCAGCCCTGGATTCATTTTTCTCAGAAAATTGGAACCCAATGTGTTGGTCTGAGCATTAAGAGAAAGAAAGAATAAAACACATTTTACTCATTCATTAGATAGCAGTCACATTGACAATGCTGAGCTCTTTACTCAGCCACCGAAGGACGAAGGGCATGCCCCCCTGTCTACAAAGGGCTTGCAAGAATTAAAGTGGCAAATTATCATGTCTACTATGGCAGTGGTGGTCTCAATGCTTCATACGTAATAAATTCACCTAATCCTCATTTTGCAAATGAGTAAGCTGAGGCATGGAGAAGTTAGGTGACTTGCTTGCCCAGAGTCACAATATTTTTTGAAAACTCACACAGATCTACAAGAGGCATTTTGGTGCTGATGAGGAATGGAGACAAATGGTCTCAGTGTTCCTTGAAGGGTCCCCACAGGGAGGAGTACCACTGGCTGGAGGGGTCCAATGTTTTCAGGAAAGCAGCAGGACTGGGTGAAAGGGTAGAATTGGGGGGAAGGCATCTCAGGGAGCATAGACTGTAGGAGCATAAAACAGTGGGGCCTCCCAGTCCAGCATAGGGAATCACAAGGGAAGCTGCTGTGACAGAAGCGAAGCTATGATGTGATTGTGGCATTGGAGTTTCTTTGGAGAAGTTTTAAATGCGAAATTAGCTTTTAGTTCTCGGCCCAGTGCATCTTAATAAAGTGTACTGGAGCCAGTAGTCTGAGTGCATTCCTTCCTCAGGCTCCATTAACTCACTAAACTTAACATTTCACTCATTAGATGTAACATTTCACTTTTGTTTCTGTTCCTTCATTCTCCTTAACAAGTCCTGGCATCTCTGAGGCTGACCTTTTGGAGAGATTCTTCTCTTGATTGTCAGTCCCCTTCCTTGTCCTTGAAGACATGGCTCAAATGGCACCTCCATGAAGCCTTCAATAATGCCCCAGGCAGGGTGGTCACTCCTGTAGGCATCAGGATCCTTGTGCATAAGCCTGTAGCCCTGATTACAAGACCCCAGGGTCTTTAAAAGACAAAACCGTTTGCTTTGTATCCCTAGTACTTTGCCCAGTGCCTGGCACATAGTAGAGGCTAATAAGTGTCTGCTGAATAAATGGATGAGAAATGAATGAGTGACCACTATTATACTGAACGGAATCTAAAGGATTATCTGGTCCAAATCTTTCTTTCTTTCATTAACTCTCTCTATAAAACAAAGGTAGTGCCCTGGCTAATGTAGCTCAGTGGATTGGTGCCAGCCTGTGAACCCAAGGGTCACTGGTTCGAGTCCCAGTCAGATCACATAACCAGGTTGCAAGCCATGTCTCCAACCAGATCCATAGCTGGAGGCAGGTGAAAGGCAACCATACATTGACGTTTCTTTCCCTTTCTTCCTCCCTCCCTGCCCTTCTCTCTAAAAATAATGGATAAAATCTTTAAAACAAACAAATAAAAATAAAACAAAAGTAGCTCCTTAGCTCTTAGTTGCTTTTACACTAGCCTATTTATTGATTGATTGTATAACACTCATCACAACCTATGATGTGTTGGTTCACCCTCTGAGAACAATAAACTCCATGAGAGCAGGGGCCGCATCCATCTTACTCACTGTTGCATCTGCAGCTCCTCACACAGTGCATGGCTAGTAGTCAATGCTCTGCAGATAGTCTTTGAGTAGAAGAATGAATATCACATCTCCAGTCAACTGTTCAGACTCTTTTTTGGATCTCTCAAGTGGAGGGAAACTCATTCTTGTTCTTTTAGATGACTCTAATTATTAGGAAAATTTTCTTTCTCTTGAAGTAAAAACTGCTTTCTTAAGATCTCTATAGAACAAGCCTAACTGTCTTACTAAGAAGCAGATTCTTGTAGCTTTTAAACATCTACAGATTCTTTGAGACTCCTCTGCTTAAGAGGTAGGGCTTACTACCCACCCCCGCTTGAGGGTCAGCTGGACATAGTGGTGAGCTTCTAATACTAGAATAATACAGAAGATACAGGTTGTGGCTTCAGAGATGAAGTCATGAAAGGCACTGTGACTCTTTCCTCTCTTAGGTAGTTTGGCTCTGGGGGATGTTAGCTGCCAGGTCCTGGGGACACTCATGCAACCCAATGGAGAGACCCATGTAAAAGAACTGCAGCTTTGCCAACATTCTGCCTGAAACCTCATGAGAGACCCCTAAAGAGAGCCACCTAGATAACCCACTTCTGACCTACAAAGACTGTATTTAATCAATGATGTTTTAAGCCAATGTATTTTGGTTTCAATTTGTTACACAGCAACAAATAACTGATGCGTAGCATTTTCAGTGTTTGCTGAGAATTACCGTGTTGCCCTATTTTGTTCTCTTTCCCAGCTTAGCTATGGTTTCTGAATTCCTCATCCTTCTGTTCTCTCTCCCAATGGCATTTTGCAGCTCATCATCCACTCTGAAAAAGGCTGGTACCTAGAACTGAAAACCCAGAACTGAAAACAGAATTTAAGGCATGGCTATGTTATCCTCAAAGAGAGAAGCCCCCATCCTAACATGACTACATCACATACTCAATTCACATTGACTTTGTTCCTCCTCTTACTATGAACATTTTCAAATATACATAAAGTCAGAAAAATTTTACAATTAACACCCGAATATCCATTACCTAGATTCCACAATGAACATTTTACTAGACTTTCTTTATCACAAATCAATGTACTACTCTACCATTCCATTAGTCCTTTTTTGTGTGAGTTTGTTTGTCTGTTTGTTTAATGCATTTCAAAGTAAGTTGAAGCCATCTCTATTAACCTTTCAGCCCAAATCACCAAGTCCTTTTTTAACTTGCTCCCACCCTCAACCTATTTTTTTCACATCCTATGCTTGGTCCTGAAATATAGGACTTGTTTACATTCATTAGCATAGGATATCAGAATGGCCTGGGTTGGGGGGACGTGGGGTGGGGGGTGCATTTAAAGGTGAAGAGATCTGGGTAGGAATCTAGTTCTTTCACTTCCAGCTACGTTAGGCAAGTGATTCAGCCTTACAGAGTCTTGGTTTTTTCATCTATAAAAGGAGGATGATTAAAAAGAACTACAATTCAGGGCTTTTTAGAGTATAAGAGATCATGCATGGAAAACACTTAGCATACATTCTGGTATGTAGTAGATGTTCAATAAATGATCGTTAATCTTATTTGCTCCACCTTTCCAGCCTATCTAGATAATTTTGGTTTCTGAATCTGTTATTCTGGATTTACATCATCTTTAAGCCTATAAAGTCTGCTAGATCTTCATCCCAGAAACTGAAGTGAAGCTTGACTGGGAGAAGTACTGAATCTCCTGTCAGGTATAAATACTGTTATTGTTCACAAGTCTGACATTAATTTAATTAAAATAATACAACACAATACTAATAGCTTTTGCTTATAGAGTTGACATTGACCATTCATCAACAGTCTTTTGAGTCTTTTAACCAGTGATAAATCCGCCTTACTCTGCTGTCATATTGTCCACGTTTCTCCATCTTATCTATAAGGATATTACAAGTAGCTTTGTTAGTGCCTTGCTGATGATTAATGCATTCACTACATCTTCCATATTTTCTTTTTCTGACAGCTTAGTAACATTTTCAGCAAAGGAGAGTAGGCTAATCTACTTGACAGTTTCTTTACAAACTCATGGAAATTCCTAGTGATCCACCCTTTAAAAAACATGTTTATATCCTGTTTCTTGGAAAACCTGTTGTTAGAGAGACAGGTATGTCACTAGGGCCCTTCTCTCCTTCTTTACTAACAAATTCCTGGTCTTGTTGGGGGAGGGAAGCAATCTGCCCTGCTGAAAAACTATATTCCCCACTTGTTTCAGATACTAGTGGGCCATCTGACTCATTCTGACCAATGAGATATAGGAAGAAGTTGCTGAATAGAGCTTTGAGAAAAAGTTCCTTAAAAGAAGGGATGGGGAGAAATGGACAGAATCCACTTGCTGTTGTCCTCCCCCTTCTTTCTGCCTGGTACACAGAAATTTATGTTGGCATTGAAGGAGCCATCTTGGCACTGTAAGGTGACAATGAGGGAAAGGGCAAGAAAAACTTGTAGAGCTGAGTCCTGACACCCTTGAGCAGCTAAGCCAATGTCTGCCTTAGGGCTGCTTACATATGAAAAATAAGTCTCTAGACTGGTGAAGCTACTTAAATCTCCAATTCCTAATGACAAATGTGACCCAGAAATGAAACAACTGTGCTGGAATTCTGACCAGGATTGACATGAATGCTCTGTAGTTCGAAGACTTTGTCTTCCTGCGATATAGAATCAAGATGCTATTTGACTATTTTCTGATGTCCAGTATCACTGAATTCCCCACAACTCCACTGTCTACATACCAGTGAATTTGTTGGCTACTTTCATCATGCCCAGGTAGGTAATTATTATTTAGTTTGAGAAACTTGGCATTATTTGGAGCAGCTTAATTTTCCAATAATTTTTCATGGACTTCAGTTCTCTCTTGCAAATACAGATTTCCATCCTAACTAGCCCAATGAGAATTCAAGTTAACAAAGATGGAAGCTGAGTAGAGGAACAGCTCTGTTTTCTCTCTGTCATCTACTATCCTCACAGCCCTTCTGTAAAGTCACAAACACTGGGCTCTGTACTTATCTTTCCAAACAGAAAAAACAGTCTGTTTTATTGATCTTGACATTTGTTGCACATCTCCGCTCAGTTTAGTCTCCAACCTTCCTTACACAATTCCCAATATATGCTTGTAGACTGAATAAATGTATTGAAAATATAAACAGACTAATGAATTCAACCACATAAATGCAACAGGGAATGCTCAGTCATTCAAAGGGCAGGAATGTTTTAATGTTATTTTTCTGCTACATGTACAGTGTAGACCACGGCATTTCTTGATGATATTTCTGTGGTGACATTCGCTATCCAACACCACTAACATTAACAGAACATACTTGGGAAGCAAAAAAAGTAGGAGCCTCCTTCTCCAAAGAGGATGTACAGATGGCCAACTGAGAAATGAAAACATGCTCAATGTCACTCATCATCAGAGAAATAGAAATTAAAGCCACAATGAGATATCACCTCACACCCTCCAGAATGGTTATCATCAATAAATCAACAAACAACAAATGTTGGTGAGGATGTGGAGAAAAGTGAACCCTTGTGTGTTGGTGGGAATGGTGCAGCCACCGTGGAAAACAGGATGAAGGTTCATCAAAAAATAGTGATACATATACATAATAAAATATTACGAGGCTATAAAAAAAATGAAACTTACTATTTGCAACAGCATGACTGAACCTAAAGGGTATTATGTTAAGTGAAAAAAGTCAGCCAGAGAAAGACAAATATCATATGATCTTGCTTATATACTATGTATAATCTAAAAAATAAAATAAACTAATTAACAAAATTGAAACAGACTCATAGATACAGAGAACAGACTAATGGCTACCAGAGGGAAAGGGGATTTGGGGACTGGGTGAAAGATGAAAGGGTTCAGTAAGAAGTAAGAATAGTCATTGGATGTAAAGAGTGAAGTCAATCAATGATATTATAATAACTATGAATGGTAACAGGTAGGTACTTGAATTATCAGGATCACTTCATAAACTATAAAATTGTCTAACTACTATGTTGTATATCTGAAATTAATATAAAATAATATTGAATGCCAACTAATTGAAAATTAAAAAAAATTTTTTTAAGTAGGATTTATTATTTGTTGGGCCAGCCATCTTTCTGCCAGGCTAAATCCAAGTTCCTTCTCTGTTTTTGCCTTTTAACTGCTTTCCTGGGAGCACAAAATGAGTTCACCAGGCCCAACCAGCAATACATTAAATAATCTATTTGAAAGGTTCCAATAATCTCTAATTTCAGAAAGTATTTGTATTAGGCAGGGTTCTTTTTTGTTGTGTGAAACAGAGACAGTATTAGCGAACATTTTTGGATAAATATTTTAGGGTTTATGGGTCATAGGGTCTTTGTAGCACCATACAGCTCTGCCACTGTTGCATGAAAGCAGCTATAGGAAACACAAAAGCAAGTGAGAATGGCTCTGTTCCAATAGAACCTTATTGATGGATGCTGGAATTTTTTTAAGATCATTAAATTGGATCTACTTTATTTTTGATTTTAGAGAGAAGGGAAGGGAGGGAGAAGGAGAAGGAGAGAAACACCGATATAAGAGAGGAACACTGATTGAAACTGCAACCCAGACATGTGCCCTGATTGGGAATTCTGTGACCTTTCACAGAAAGTACAGTGACCTTTCAGCTTGTACTCTGTCCAACCAATTGAGCCACACCCAACCAGGATGAAATTTAATTTTATTTAATTTTTGTGATTCATGTAATATTATTCTTCTTTTGATTTTTTTCATCTATTTAAAATGCAAAACCATTCTTAGATTCTGAGGCCAAAGGTGGGTCTGACCTATAAGTCATAGTTTGCTGGTTCCTGAAAGAGATACTCTTAGGGCTAGTTTAAGAAAAGGGTTTCTAACCTATGTACACCTATGTTCATAGCAGCACTATTTACAATAGCCAAGTGCTGAAAACAGCCTAAGTGTCCATCAGTGGATGGTTGGATCAAAAAACTTTGGTACATTTACACAATGGAATACTATACAGCAGAAAGAAAGAAGGAACTCCTACCCTTTGCAACAACATGGATGGAACTGGAGAGTATTATGCTTAGTGAAATAAGCCAGTCAGTAAAGGACAAATACCATATGATCTCATCCATTACAGGACAATAATGAACAAAACTAACAACAAGCAAAACAGAACCAAATATATGAATACAGTGAATTGGCCTTTAGTGGTCAGGGGGAAGGGGGTTGGGGGGAGACAGAGGCAAGGAAGGGGAGCAATTTAGACAAGACCCTAGTATAAAGGAACCATGGACATGGAAAACAGGTGGGATTGACTTTGGGGGGAATGGGGGAGGCAGAGGGGAGCATAAAGGGGATGGATGTAATACAACAACAATAAAATTTTAAAAAGAAAAGAAAAAGGAAAGGGTTTCTTTCTATAAAGCTATAGCAAGAACTGGAAAAGGAAAGTAGAAAGCTGTTAGGACCTCTGTCTATACCGTATGTGGTCTCCCTCATGGTCTCTCTTTATCACTTAGTACTTCAACTACTTTTCTAGGACCAGCCAGCTACCTCTCTGCACTCAGAGCCTGCACAGATTAATCAATAGATAAATGCAATGAAACTGGTATGCATAAGGCATCATTGACAACTACAGGAAGTCAAGAATAAGGGCCAAGTTAGTAGCCAAAGGTGTGGAAGGTTTGTAATGGTCTGTGTAGAGAATGAGATAGAAATCAGACAGAACAAAGAACAAACCTCCTAGGTACCAAGAGAGGCCCAAGTGATGCTGAGAGTTTTAACATTTGGAAGGTGTATTGTTTGGTTGCCTTTGGCAACAAGCAATAGAAAGTCTTCTCAAAGTAGTTTAAACACTAAGCTTACTAAAATGCAAATATCACAATTGCAGGAAATATGGCTAGTTTGCTCCCAATCTAGCCCCAGTTTCTAGCACAGTAGCTGGTGAATAGTAAGCATCCAGTAAATAATGTTTGAGTGAACAGATGAATAATCTCTCACAGCAGTAATGAGCTCCAGGCTTGGTTAACTCAGTGGCTCTGTGACAACATCAAAGATTGAGGTTCTGTCTATCTTTTTGTAAGTTGACTTTGTCTTCAGGTGAGTTTCCCACGGTGGTGATATGGCTCCTACAATCCTGGTCATTATAATCAGATCCCAAAATGTCCACCAGAAGGAAAGGGACCTAACTACTCCTGGAGTCTCTTTTTAAGAGTGAGGAAACCTTTTTCAGAAGCCTCAGCAAACTTTTCCTCAGCTCTATTGGCCAGAAATGCATCACATGCCAACATCTAAATTAATCACCAGTAGGGATAATAGGACCACTATGATTTGCTTAGATGGTTCTGCATAGGGGGTGATTTTTGCCCACTCCCACCAGAGCACATGGGTAATGTCCAGAGATATATTTGATTGTCATGACTGAAAGGACATCTGGTAGGTGGAGGCCAGGGGTGCTGCTAAACTGTCCTACAATGAACAGGATAGTGTTTACTGCAAGAAAGAAATATCCAGATCAAAACATCAATAGCTCTGAGGTTTAGAAACCCTAGTTTGAACCAATTAGAACCTTTCCCTGGAGCTGGGGCAGGTCTACTTTCCTTGAAGCCCATGGGCAGGGAGGAGCCTGAATATTTGTATTAATCAAAATTCTATAAAGCAGCAAGAAATAAAAAGGAGTAGTGGGAGGGGAGAAAGGATGCTGGGTTGGCAATCGACTGACTTATCCTAGAAAGATTGATCAAATTTTCCAATTTTGCACAAGAGCCTTTGGAAAGGTGATTTTTAATCCTCATCAGAGGACTTTTTTTTTTTTTTTTTCATTTATTTTTAGATAGAGAGGAAGGGAGAGAGAAAGAGAAAGATAGAAACATTGCTTTGAGAAAGAAACATTGGTTGCCTCTCATAGGTGCCCATGAAGGCCTAGGGAGGGTGAAATCAACCCACAGCCTAGGTATGTGCCCTGACCAGGGATCAAATCCAAAACATTTTCGTGTATGAGACAGTGAGTGCTCCAACCAACTTCAGTGAGCCACACTGGCCAGGGCTCCATTTTTTTTAGAAATGTAGAACAAAGAGTTTCTGCCTCTGTTAACAAAATTAAGAGCGCCTGCCTTTTTTGACAAAATAAAAATCATAACCTGTTGTCCATTCACCCATCCAATAAATACACATGTGGAAAGATTAAGAGGAATTGATGCTCACTGAACACCTACTATGAGTATCAGTGCCAAAAGCACCTAAGATGTGGAGAAGCCATGCCGGGAACTTACAAATAGGGTGGGCAAAAGTATGTTTACAGTTGTCGATATGGAAAAATACATAATACAAGAATAAGCTCTGTTTTGCCTACTTACAACTGTAAACCAACTTTTGATTAGTCCTGTGTATTATTGCATTTTGTCCTCACAACTATACAGCAAGGTATGTGATATTATCTGTGTTTTACAGAGCAGGGAGCTCAGACCCAAGGTAATCCTCTGAGTCAGAGAGCTAGAATTCTCCATCAAATCTGCACATGCAACCCCTTCTCTGAGTTTCGAATAGTGCAGAAGATCCAGCATTTCTAGGGGAAGCCCAGCTACAGAGGCTGCCACATGCTGACTCATGGTCTCCCATGCCTTAAATGCTTAGTAGCATCTTCTAAGGACAAAAGGCTAGGTCAGAACTGCTCTGGAGAAAGGACTCCTTGATAGAGACCTGCCTTTGGTGTGGGCTTAAAGACCCAAGAGAATTTCCCAATCTAAAACTTGGTGAATTAAATAATTTCTTTAGAGTCTTTTCTTCCGCTTCCTCTTCAACACATACTCAGCTTTTACATCTCTGCTTGAGTATGATGGGGTAAAAAAAGTAGGAGTGATGGAAAATAGAGCCAAAAACTTCCTGAAGTATTCCTGAAAGACAGTATTGAATGATTAGAGAGTGTTCACCTAATTGCTGTTGAAAATCTTTCCTGGGAAGCCCCTTTTTTACTGCTTAGAATTAGGATTCAGCCTGGGTCTCCTGGCATGCATGTGGGGGAGAGAAGGGGCCAGCCTCAGCTGTCCAAACAGAGAGGAATTGAATGCTTTTGTCTCAAATGAGACCACTGAGCTCCATGGTGATTTTCAACTCTCACCCAGGGGTGTTACAAAGACTCACTTCCCTCCTTCTCCCTTCCCTCCAATCCTTCTGTTTGTTTTGGGAGGAGAGGGGGCCTGTGGTAGGCAGGCTGCAGGTTTGGGGCTGGATCTGAAAGAGAACAAGAAAGGAAAAGGGACTTAACTATTAAGCATGCTGGGTTCCTTCCTTTCTCATAGTAAGGGCTGCAGTGTAGTATCAGAGTTCGGGCACATTATTAAAACACACGTTGGACTCAGTAAAAAACGAGGAGCTTTAACAGAGTCTTTTGGCCTGAGTTACTTCTAATAAATCTCACTTCACAGGGTCAGTGTGGGAAATCAAATGAAGTCTACTAGGTTCCTGGTTCAAAATGCACAGTTGTGTCAGGTCGTTGGCTAATTCCTTTGTACTGAGCTCTCCTGCTGCGGAGCTCAATCTCACAGGTCTCAGAGGTATTTTCCCTGTGCCTCTATACTGCTGATCTCTTCCTGGATAACAAACTACCGCTTAATATGGCAACCTATGACACCAACCATTTTAATTACTCATGATTTCATGGGAAAGGAAGTTGGTAAGAATGACTCGTGAAGCTGAAGTCATCTGGCAGCAACCTTCTAGGACCAAATTGTCTGAAATGGTTTCACTCACATGGTGCTGGCTGTTGGCTGGGCCACATACATACTAGTATCTCCAGAAGGCCACGCACATACAAATATCTCCAGAAGGCCATGCACGTACAAGTATCTCTAGAAGACTAGCCTGGGCTTCTTTCCTTGGTTCCAAAAGCAGCATGAGGAAGGACAATGTGCATGCTCATGCCTCAGCTGGCCTCACTTTTGATAACGCCCCTTGGTGTCAGCAAATCACACAGAGGTGATGGAGAGGGTGTCCATCAAGGTGGGCAGGGTGTCAAGGAAGCATAGTTCCCTGGGACCCTTCCTGTCATGCTGCAATGAGTTACCAGCTCCCTTTCCCCTGGACACCTACCTCTCACTTCTCGCTCAATCTCCCAGAAGGAGACTGGTTATTCAATGGATATTAACCTCGGTTATAAAACTTAGTTTGCCTGAACTCAGCGCAATTTTTATTGAAAGCCCCCCTGCCCCTTCTTGCTGGATGGTAGAAATCCAAATAAAAAAAAAAATTAAAGATTTTATTTATTATTTCCAGAAAGAGGAAAGGAGAGAGAAACATCAATGTATGGTTGCCTTTCACCTGCCTCCAGTCACGGACCTGACTGGAGACCTGGTTTACAACCTGGTTATGTGCCCTGGCTGGGGAATCAAACCAGTGACCTTTGGGTTTGCAGGCCGGCAACTTATCTGCTACTAGCCAGGGCTAAATTTAAATTTTAGTTGCCTTCCCTTCCCTGCTTTCTGAAAGTTTCATCCAGGTTCCAGGGTTGGAGAAGCATTATCTGCTCTTGGCTATCTATTCATGAGAACATCCTTCTATGGAGGGTCCGTGATGTTCTCTTAGGGTCCGACTACCTCTCAGCTTACTTTTCTGTCCCTCTGTAGTGCAATCAATTATTCTACTGCTGTAAGGGCCCCTGGGCTGAAGGAATCTCTATGGGACTGTTTAAAATTCTCTTCATGCACAATGCAGTCGTTTCCCTTCTGAGGTCTTGCTGTTTTTCGGGTTCCACACGGGAAACAATACAAAGGTCTTCATCTCTTCATTTCCCCCAACTTTTCTCAAGTATCGGCCCTGCCCTGAGCTTGCCTGATTGAAGGATAAACAAGCCTTCTTCTGAGACCCACAATGTTGATAGATTTAACCATTATCTTCTGGCTCCCCTCTCCCCACCCCAGAGACCCTCTCTCTAGTCAGAGGTGAGGGAAGCGAGGCTCTTACTTAACCGGCTGTCTCTGAGCAGACTGTTCAAGCTGAGTGCTCCCTGTTGCCCCTGAGGGCTGAGCTGTCTGAAAACCAAGAACAGAAAGCTTCTGTTTTCTCCCCTTCTGGGGCTCCTTCCATCCCTGAGGCAAGGAATCAGAGAGGTTGAATTTGAGCAGGAGAAGGTCCACTCTTGGAAATAGAGGGAGAAGGGGTACCGTTGATATTTCAAATTAATACCTCAATACGTTTGCTTTTTGCTTCCAACTACAAGGTCCAGCAACAAGCCTGCACCTCCTCTACCCAGCAGTACCCTTTAAAATGCCAGAAGGAGCCCCAGCCAGTGTGGCTCAGTTGGTTGGAGTGTCCTATGACCAATTGGTTGGGGATTTGATTTCTGGTCGAGGCATATACGTAGGTTGTAGGTCTGATCCCCAGTCCAGACACATGTAATTCATGGTCTGGGAATGAATGGGAAGCAAGCAATTAATGTTTCTCTCACTCTCCTTTTCTCTCTCTCTAAAAGCAATGGGGGGAAAATGTCCTCAGTGAGGATAAAACATAAATAGATAAAATGCCATTTAGTAAAGGCCCAGTCTCTCTTGTAAGGGCTTTTACTTCATTGAGGCAGAACCATCCAGGAAAATGTTCCTTATAAGTAACTCTAAATCAACTCTCTTGGGACCATAATTGCATCTGCCAAATCCCTTTAGCTTTGCCATATAACTTACCAGTGTCAAATCCACCCCATTCACAAGCCCCACGCACACGCGGGGGGGGGGGGCGATTATTCAGGACATGCAAATCAGGGAATTGGAATCTTGGGGACCATCTTAAGGATCCTGCCTACACCACACTCAAGCAGGCTTGCCCTAGGCTGTGGCACTATGCTGAGCACTTTTATAAACACGACATTGTTATTAAGATAAACAATTAAATCACATCACTTATCTGAGGTTGTTACTAATGGCTGTCAGCCTCCCAATTCAATTACTATGGTATTCTGCCTCACATTCAGGTACCAGAATGATTTTTTTTTAGCCAGGAGAAGGGCTTTGTTAAACCAGGAAGATTCTAGGACAGACCCATAAGACTCCATTTAAATATAAAAGGCCATGTGCTGACTGCGTGAAGGGCTCTGGCCAGTGAGTAAAGAGTAGGCAAAGGAAGCCTTATTGAACATATATGGATAAGACATTAGGTTATATTCTTTCTTTTTTAATTTTTATTTATTTAAATGGTTCCCCCCCCCCTTTTTTTTTTTTTTAAGATTTTATTTATTATTTTTCAGAGAGAGGGGAAGGGAGAAAGGCAGAGAGGGAGAGAGACATCAATGTATGGTTGCCTTTCACCTGTCTCCAGCCACAGACCTGGCTGGAGACCTGGCTTGCAACCTGGTTATGCAACCTGGCTGGGGAATTGAACCAGTGACCTTTGGGTTCACAGGCTGGTGCCTATCCACTGTGCCACCAGCCAAGGCTAGACAATATTCTTTTATAGGATTCAACTTTTATATTTTCAGTTGCCCTGCATGTAGGCACCGGTATCCTCATTTTGAAGAATGAAGAAACTGAGACTCAGAATGTGTATGTACCTTTCCTGAAGTTACAGAGCCAGTATGTGGCAGAGTTCCATCTTGATCAGAGCAAACATGTTGGCAACATCCTGCAACTTGTACCATGGGGCAATGGTGTTTTTCATGTTGTGTACATTCTGTGAGCTACGCAAACCTTTTGTTCTCTGAGCTTCTCTCTTTCCTAGACTGGGGATGTAAGCAAATTGGTGTTCCGAGACCAATTTTCAACATAGTGGCAGTGTGGAGGGCATTGCACCCCACAGCAACACACACCCTGCCAGTGTATAAGAATTCAACTCAATTCCAACACTACCTACCTGGAGGTCGTATCACATTCTACAGGTTAAGGTTTCAGTCCTCCCAGACTGCCCTGCTCCCCACTGCAAACACCAGTTGCGAGTCCAGGTTGTTACCAACTGGCTATAAATCAGAGATTTCTGCATCCTCCTCCTTGGGTTAAACTTGCTAGAAGAGCCCATGGAACTCAGAGGAACATTTTACTTACTACATCTCCAGTTTATTGGAAAGGGATGTAACTCAGGAAGAGCCAGATGGAAGAGATACACAGAGTAATGTGTGGGAAGGGGTGTGCAGGATCCGCGTTCTCCAGACACCCCACTCCCAGCCCCTTCAAGTGTTCATTCACCCAGAAGTTCTCTGAACTCAGCCCCTTAAATAGATCTATTTAAATTAATGGATTTATTGTTGTTGTATTACAGTTGTCCCATTTTTTCCCCATTGTTCTCCCCTGCCCCACTCACCCCATCTCCTCCCTCAGAGCCAATCCCCACATGTTGTCCATGTCCAGGGGTCATTTATACTAGTTCCTTGGCTAAATGCTTCCCCTTCTTTCCCCCTTTCTCTCCCTCGTCCTCCCCTCTGGTCACAGTCTGTTCCTGTTCCTTGTTTCCATGCCTCTGGTTTTATTTTGCATGTTTGTTTTGTTCATTAGTTTCCTGTATTAGGTAAGATTACAATTACATATTTCTTATAAATATGCAGGATGAAATGCAATGGGGGGACAGAAACTGAGTCACATGGACCTGCGGGACTCCCTGCCAGGAAGGTGGTCAGCCTCCCGTGGGACACTGAGCCGCTCTGCAGCTCCAGCATGAGCTGCACTCCTTGCTGGGGACAGAATTAGCCCGAGGCGCTCCCCTCATCTCTGGCAGCCACACCCTGGAAGGATCGCACTCCAAACCCATCCTCCACGCAGAGCCCACACCAACACTAGCGCCAGCAGCTCCCGCAGAGACACCCTGTCCCTCTTTGTTTAAGAGGCACTACCAGCGTTTCCCTTCCGCACATCTTTCTTGTTGAAAATGTCCTGACAGCTTTACTACTGTGGCTGCTTTATGGGGCGGTGGAAGAGCGAGGGTGGGAGAAGATCAACAGCAGGCAGCGGAGGGTGCAGGAGAATGCTTAGTGCTGTGCCCCCTGACCCCCACCAAGCCGCGCCCCGCCCCCGCACCAGTCAGAGCTAACGGTCCTCGGATTTAAACGTGTGCTGCCCAAGACCTGGAGGGCACCAAGGCTGGAGCTGACCAGAGCCAGGGAGGCTACTGGGGAAGTTCATGACCACAGATACACATGCTCCGGACCCCTAGCTGCCAGGAAGGGGATGGGATCCTGGCTGGGGTGATGAAGGGTCTTTGGAATGAAATGGTTGGCAGAGTGCTGGAGCAGGGTGTGAGGGAGAAACCAGTGTCCTGGAGGCAGGAGCGATGGGGATAGGCAGGTCAGCAAGGAGGACATAAAGGGGATATGAACTGTCAATGTAATAAATGTCCAAACCTACAAGAATTTTTGTGAGTTTATTTGAGACAAACTGACAATAATTGCCAGGAAGCAAAATTTCAACAGATTGAGGGAATACTCTGGAGAATGGCAGTTTTACACCTTATTTTATACACTAAAACCAAAGGAGGAGGCATAAGGAAGGTAACATAAAATTCATTGGTGGTAGGTCAGGGAGGCAGGAGAAAACAAAGCAGAGAAATCTCTGGGATTGGATGAAAAGTAAAATGAAGGGACAAATACTTCTTTTACACTGGTGGGTCTAGGGTAGTTAACAGTGAACATCTACAGCAGAGATGGAACACAGGAGAGCAAGATGACAAAGAAGGGTTCTGTGGTCTTGCGCTCTGAAAGGGATTGCACCCTGAGAGGTTCTGGAAAAGCAGGATCGATGTGACATTTCATACATATGTTATCAATGATGCAAAAAGACAATAAAATGGCTCAGTTAAGGTAAAGAGTGACCTTTGTCAAGGAAGGTACGGGCCTAGGATGCAACTACCTGACATGACTCACTTTTAGTTAGGAATTTTTATGTCCAGACTATTCCTATGTGGTTACTTTCCATCTCCAAGTTTGTCAGGATTAGTGAGTGGCCCCTTTTTTATCCACAGAACGATTATGATAAAGTTGAACTGCAGAGAGGTAGAAGGTCTGTGGCCGGTGACAGCCACTTTGCAATATGTAAGGATATCAAATCAGCACATTGTACACATTAAATATACACGATGTGATGTTGATTATACCTCAGTAAAGCTGAAAAATCGACTCTTTAAAAATTAGAGCTCGGTTTTAAGGAATGAGTAAGCTGGAGTTCCCTCTGCGTCTGCCCCATTAGGAAGGGCCTACTTTTCATTTAAGTAGCTGTCTGGTAGAAAAATGAGCCCCTGGCTCCTCCTGAGCCCCCAGGCACAGTGTCCTGGGGGCTGGGCTAATGCAAAGAGCCTGAAGCCAAGCTCCCTCTGCCAGCTAGCCCTAAGGGAGTCCTATGTACTGACAGCTGGTTTCACATAGAGTAAATAGCAACATGCAACCTCTTCTTAAGTGGAATTCCCACGAGAAGAAATTAATTTCCATCGTGGCATTATGATAAATTCCCAAGCTACTCTCTGTGCTGCTGTGTGTTAAATGAGTAAACAACTGTTAATAGAATTGCCCCTTTGGCTGTCACTACCTAGAGCAAATTCCTGCCAAAAAGGATGGTGCCAGCTGACACTGTCACTGGAAATGGGACCTGCTTCCCTGGGGACTTGGGTTTTCTCATTTATAAATTTTTGCCTAACTTCATGCCATTTTCATTTCCATTTTCATTTCTTTGATTACTAGTGAGATTAAATGCTATTTTTCCATATTCGTGCTCCCTTTGGGTGACTATAACCTGATTATGAAAATGAGGGAGAAGTGACTTTGAGGCACCAATGACAAGAAAAGAGGAAAAGAAGGGTGCGGAGGAGGGGGACAAAATGAGAGAAAAAGATGAAAAAACTCCTCCACTAACTGTAAGTTGGAGTAATACACACAAAGTACACAGAGTCTGAAGTCAAGCCCACTACATCACCCCTCTCTGTTCTGTTTATTTTATTCATTTATTTTTTAAGTTTATTATTTCCAGAGAGAGGGGAAAGAAGGGAGGCAGAGAGGAAGGGAAACATCAATGTATGGTTGCTTTTCACCTGCCTCCAGCCATGCACCTGGCTGGAGACCCGGCTTGCAACCTGGTTATGTGCCCTGGCTGGGGAATTGAACCAGCGACCTTTGGGTTTGCAAGCCAGTGCTTTATCCACTGCACCATCAGCCAGGGCTTCTCTCCAATTTCAAACATAACTCTATCACTTAACAGATATATAATCCTGGGCAGCCACTTAATTTTATCTGTAAAATGGAGATATTAATAGTTCCTGATTCAAAGGATTATTATACAGATTAAATGAGCTAGTATATAAAAAGTACCTAGTTTAGTGCCTAACATACAACTACTATAATAATAATTATTATGATAAATACATAGTAATAGCCATAAATATAATAATTATAGATGTATAATTATATATTTATAAGAATATACTTATAATTGCTCTTGTTATAATTGTTATTACCCAAGCACTAACCTAAGCAGTTGCCATAGGTACCTATATTATATGTATTTAGAACAATAAAGCAGCAGGATAGTGACTGAGTGTCTAAAACTGGACATCCCTGGAGATGAGTCCTAGATCTGCTCTATACTACCTATATTTTAAACATTCAGAGATTCCATTTTTTATTTATAGCTGGCTAGCAAAATGTATGTAATAATTAAATAGCATAAACAAAACTCTTAGCACAGTGCCTGGCCAGTAGGAGTTGGAATAGTAGTAGCTGTATAGCAACTAATATTCAATGAGTATTATGCCAGATCACATGCTAAACACTTTGAGTACATCTCATTCTAATCAGTACAAAATCTTGTGTAGTAGGTGTTATAACCATTTCACAGAAGTGGCAACTGAAGCTTAGATAGGACTACATGACTTATACTAGGTTATATCACTTATAAAGGGCAATTAGAATTTTGACCCAAAAATCCTCAACTGTTGGCACCTACTAATTTTCAGTAAGCTTCTTTTTCATCTGCCCTTGTAAAAATCACTGTAAACCTTTATTCTGCTTTTATTTTTCCTACTTGTCACATAGAATGTCTGTTGGCTCTATCTGTCTGCCTTCCTCTCTAGCCTGGAATCCTGGAGTTCACTCTTATCTCTTTTCCCATAATCTGCTCTCATATTCCCTAGCACACCACCCCCTTTGCCCACCCCCAAGCCCAAGCCATGGTACCACTGAATGTACATGCAGACCTTTCCCAACCCACTGCCCCATCTCAGTACGAGTCCTCCTCTGCGCAACTAGGCCCCAGGCACCCCTCCAGCATGCCTGCTCCCATCCTGTATCCACAACTAATCCCATCTGCAGTAGCACTTAGTCCGGGTGCCGCCCCAACATCCGGGTCTCAGCATCAACTTCCCATGGCTGTGCCTTGGACTCTGAGGCACCACCTAGGCTCTGCTAACAATGTCTGCCTCCATCTCTCTCTTCTGCTCACCTCTCTGGTGCTCTCTCTGCACCCCAGCCTGCTTCCAGGATAGAAGAGAAGAAATGGTTATAATGTTATGATAAACAACTTTCACTCCTCTGGCCCTTGACACATCCCATCCTGTCCTATAGCGAGAGCTGCAACCCTAACCCCAAGAATACGCCAGTTGAGATGAATTATCCAGGACTTGCATCTTAAGCCCCATGAAGTGACCACCCTACAAGTCCTGCAGAGGAAGCCTGATGCAGAAGTGGGAAGCCAGCTAGGAGGGATGCACACATTTTGACTCTAATCCTACTGACTGACATTTTGTATTTTAAATTCAATGCTTATGTAGTCTTTATACTTAAAATAGAATTCATCTCAGCAGCACTTAGTGGGTACCAGCTTTGTGCCTGGTCTGTGTGAGACTTGGGGATGACAATGATAAAAAAAAAAAAAAAGACCCAGTCCTTGTTCTTAGGGAGCTCATCCATTTGGTGCACATTCAGGTTGGTTCAAGTTCACTGTGGTGCTAATCTTCCTCTTACACTTAATTATATTTTACATATAAGTTTTTATTTTTAATAATCAACTTGAGAGCTGTGCCATCTGTTGTGAATTACCTTTCATGGCACTAAGCTCAGTGCCATGGGCCCGAAGGCAATTAACATAAGCTCTTTGATGATATTGAACTTCCTGGAATCTTCAGGCATTTTCTTTCAGTCATCCTAGTTAGTGTCTTAATGTGATAATAGGGTGATTGATTTTTATGTAAATCTTAATCACCCATCAGATGTTTAACTTGAATTTCATTTCCACCTCCACCAATCCTATGACCTTGGACAGTTGGCTTACCCTTCCTGAACCTCAGTTTCCTCATCAGTTAAAATAGGAATAATAAAGCTCACCACACAGGTTTGATGTGATAATTAAATTAAAGAATTCCAGACTAAAGGTTATACACACCTTTAACATTCTATTCTGTTAGATTTTTTTTTTTCAGCCTGTGCCATGGCCCGAATTCTGTGCTACAGCACTTTGGGAATACTAAGAGAATAACACATGATACCTGTTATCCTGCAAATCAATAAACTAGTGGATAGAGACATATGTAAGCAAGTAGTTATGACACATAATGATCTCTAAGAGGAGTTCTTTAGGGACAGTAGGGAGAGAGGGCATAAATATTTATTAAGCATTTATGAGGGACCCACAGCAGAGTCACTATGGTGTGTATTTGAATGTGCATATCCATAAACTCATGCTCATTTTGGACTTTGCCTTTTCGGTGGTTGGGTTCCCTGGGTGTCTGACTTTTCTGTAACAAGTATCAGGAAGCTAACCTTGATTCTTCTTCACTTGGGAGCAACCTCGTCTCTAAGAGCAGCCAGGAATGCTGATGGCCACTTACAACATTCTGAAACCATCAGTCAAATGTGGGCCGGATAAATATGCAAAGAGGTGCTCCCTGTTGACCATTACCCGGAATGCTTTCCCAGCTCTGCTGTCTCCCGCTGCCCAGTAACCCGTTGCCGTGGGAGACAAGTGTACTTAGTGTGACAAGTCACATGGCACACTCAGCCTCCCCAATCCCATGTCAGGCTAACCCAAAGGCAACAGTACCTCCCCCAAGTTATCAAGGACAGAAAACATCAATGTTTAACCACCTTATGCACTTCTATGAGATCTTCCCTTGCATAACCATTTTGCTTTTTTTCCTCCCTGCAAGAGCCTGCAGAGGGATAGGTCTTGTCTGGCTGACACCTCTGTGGATGCCCAGGTTGAATCCTTTGCTGCTTTCCCCATCTCCTGGATATCAGGTTCCAAACCCCCTCAAAACAATCCTGGACTGGCCCCTTTCTTGATGAGACAAGAGACACTTACAGAATACGAATCACATTCCTGCATTAGGCTCCCCAGCAGTGCTGAAGCTGGAAGGAGAAGAGATAAGCAGAAACCATTTGTTAAGGCGTCAGTTGTGAATATCAACAAACAGAGGTTGGGTGAAAGGAGACACACAGGCTTAGCTTCTCTGCAGTTTTGCCTGATTTTCCCCCTTCCTAGTAGAAACAAATTGCACTTGACAACCTTTACATATCACATGCCCTTGTAATGTTTTGCTTGTAGAGTTTAGAATGAATAATAGTAACAGCTAAATATTTACTGAACACTAACTAACATCAAGCACCTGATATATGTTTGTTTCATTTAATGCTTATAATAACTCTGTGATTTAGGTGCTGGGATTAGCTCCTCTTTACAGAGTAGGCACTGGAGGCAGGGCAAGTGCGGTTCATTTGGTGAGTGCAGAAGACAGCATTCAAACCCAGGATGTCTAGATGACCCACTCTTAACTCTTGGGCTTTTCTGTTAGAGAAGCAGCCTCAGAGACTAATAAAGTGATAGACACCCCCCTCTCCCCCTGCCCCACCAATGACAACTATTATAGAACAATAATAAAAAAAGATCACCTAACTCTGTCACTTACCAGTTCCATGAGTTTGGGCAGGTTATGAAAGTTCTCTACAAAATGAGGACAATAATAGTACCTACCTCATAGGGTGACAGTAGTATACAAGGATTTAGTTTACATAAGACATTTAGTATCATCCTTGGCACAGAATAAAGATGTAATACATGTTAGTTATTATTTTTTTAAGTTTTTTTTAAAAAGATTTTATTTGTTATTCTTAGATGGGGGCGGGGGGAGGCAGAGAGGGAGAGAAACATCAATGTATGGTTGCCTTTCACTTGCCTCCAGCTCCAGACCTGGCTGGAGACCTGGCTTGCAACCTGGTTATGTACCCTGGCTGATACCTTTGAATTTGCAGGCCAGCACCTTATCCACCGAGCCACCAGCCAGGGCTAGTTATTTTTATTAACAGTAAGTCCCTCTACATTAGAGGCTTTGCCTTAGTTCTTTTAAATTTTTGTCCCTAGCACACAGCACAGTGTAAAGTACACAATAGAAACTGATTCAACATTACTAGAATAAATTAGGAGATTAAATATTCTAGAAGATGGTTATCATTAAGCCTTATTTTTATAAGTGCTTTATTATTTGCTAAATACTGTCATTTAGTTTAATTTTATACAGGGTTTTTGTTTTCTTTTTAACTTTTATTTATTATTTCCAGAGAGATGGGAAAGGAAAGAGGCAGAGAGGAAGAGAAACATCAGTGTGTGGTTGACTTTCACCTGCCTCCATCTACGGACCTGGCTAGAGACCTGGCCTGCAACCTGGTTATGTGCAGGCCAGGTCACTGGGAATCGAACCAGTGACCTTTGGGTTCACAGCCCAGTGCCTTATCCACTGTGCTAACAGCCAGGGCATACAGGTTTGCATTTGAGTTAAAACATTAAGAAAATTTGATCTAGCAATTAAACTCCTAGGTATGTGCCCAAGAGAAATAAAAACACACAAAAACTGGTAATTGATCATTTATAGCATCATTATCTGTAATAGCCAAACAGTGGAAACAACCCAACTATCCACCAATGAATAAATGGATAAATAAAATGTTGTATATCCATACAATGGAATCTTATTCAGCTGTAAAAAGGGATGAAGTATGATACATAGTACAACACACATGAGCCCAGAAAACACGACACTAAGTGAAAGGAGCCAGTCACAAAAGACCACATATTGTATGATTCCATTTGTATGAAATGGGTAGACTAGGCAAATCTATAGAGACTGAAAGTAGCGAGAACCAAGATGGTGGAGGAGTAAGTGGAGCTACACCATCTCCTCCCAACACCAAACTGGAATTACAACTTAATCGGGGAGAAATCATCTGGAATAACCAACAGAATACCAACTGGAAAGAAGTCTTATTACATGGACAGAGCAGAAGAGCCGATTCATCACATGACCGGTAGGAAGTGGGGAACCGCAAAGGCTGGTGGGGCTCCCATGGGAGGCAGCTGAAGGGATGGAGAAACATCTCAGCAGCCAGGGCTCCACCTGAGAAGGATGGGATCTTAAACCCCCAACTGGGCTCGCCAGCCTACAGCGACACAGCTGAGAGTAAAACAGCACCCAGCTGTGAAAAGCAAAAAGCCACCAGGTTTAGCAGGCTTGACAGAGAGACCGAGTTCTTAAAGGGACCATACATGCAAATACAGTGGCATCTACCTACCCTGGGCTCCAGAAGAGAAAGGGAAAAGAAGCTCCAGAAGAGAAGCTTGGGGAAATTTTGGGTCAATGGATTTAGGGGGACAGCTGAGGGAGCAGCCCATGAGTCCAGTGCTGACCCATCCCCTATACAGCCAGCAGACCACTCTTCTCCAAAAGGTGGGAGCCTGAGGGGAAGCCACAGCCCCACCCATAGGAATTAATCCACCCCACCCAGCAGTGCCTAAATCTGACCTCAGATTACAGGTGGATTGGATTAACAACTGAATTCCTCTGCCCCACCCAGAGGTGCCTAAAACTGACCACTGATCAGACTGATTGGATTAACACTAAAGGAGACAAAGACAGTGGATCTCTGGTAGTCTCCAACTGGCTGATTAGGCCCAGACTGGAACACAGATGGCGTCACCAAACACAGATCCAGAAAGTAAAAAATGTGCACCTCTACGCCACAGAAAGTCACACCACTAAGACAGTAAGTCAAAGCAGATCAATCCAAGAAGCAGAAACAAACAAGAGTCACCTAAAATGGGGAGACAAAGAAATAAACCCTCAGCAAATCCCCAAGAGTGAAGAATGAAATAGAGGCAAGCACCCTATCAGACATGGAATTCAAAATAATGATGATAGAGAAGCTCAATGAGCTCAGCGAGTTAAAAAAAAACTACAAACAACTTCAGGGAACTACAAGGAACTTACTGAGAACTACACCAGCATTAAAAAGGACCTAGAAAACATCAATAAGAGCCAGGAGGAAATGAAGAGAACCATTTCTGAATTGAAGAATACAGTAGAAGGAATCAAAAGTGGGCTAGAGAAAGCAGAGGATCAGTTTAGTGAGCTGGAGGTCAATGTAGAAAAAAATTTCCAGGTATTCATATCAGGGATACCAGAAGGAGAAGAGGAGGAGCAAGGGATAGAAAACCTCTTTGAAAAAGTAATAACAGAAAACTTCCCTAACTTGCGGAGAGAAAATGTCATGCAAATTCAGGAAGCACAGAGGGTCCCAAGGAAGATGAACCCAAACAGGTCCACTCCAAGACACATCATAATGAAAATGGCAAATTTCAAAGACAAGGACAGAATCCTAAAAAGCAGCAAGAGAGAAACAGCTAATAGCATACAAGGGGGCTCCCATAAGGTTGTCAGCTGATTTCTCAACAGAAACACAATAAGCCAGAAAGGAATGGCAAAAAATATTTCAAGCAATGAAAAACAAAGGCCTGCAACCCCAAGAATACTCTACTCAGCAAGGCTGTCATTCAAAATGGAAGGTGAAATGAGGAGCTTCCCAGACAAAAGAAGTCTAAAAGAATACATCTCCACCAAACCAGCATTGCAAGAGATGCTAAAAGGTCTGCTTTAAGATGAAGAAACAAAGAGACTGACAGGAAGACAGGTACAAAGGTAAATGGATTAAATGCACCAATCAAAAGACATAGGGGCAGCTGAATGGATAAGAACCAACTTTAACTTATGAATGCTTTAAAGTGATCTTGTTATCAATAGATTTTACTAAATAAGGTACAATTTTGTATATTATTTGTATCTGCATTACTGCAGGTTAAGTTTTGTTAGATTGAATCATTTCACAATATGGAAAAATCAGG
Source organism: Noctilio leporinus (assembly GCA_004026585.1). Taxonomy (NCBI): domain Eukaryota; kingdom Metazoa; phylum Chordata; class Mammalia; order Chiroptera; family Noctilionidae; genus Noctilio; species Noctilio leporinus. The sequence goes on from PVIW01000263.1 coordinate 598,670, forward strand.
TTACTTGCAATAACTCAGAAAAATCTAATGCAGTTAAGGAAGAAGAAAAAAGTAAGAAAATGTGAAAGTATATTACATAGAAGACATGCTATCTTTCTTATTCACTATTATAAAATATGTGCTTATTCATGGGTGTGTAATATATAGATTTTGTTAGCAATTTATGTTTTAAATTGCAACCAACTGGTCATGGGTGTGTTGTGAAATCAGTCAATCTTTAGGTTAGAAAAGATGCTGAGAATGAAGACCAGTTTGGATGGAAGTTGCAAACTACTAAACTATATGATTCATGTACACAGACAATATATGTTCTCATATTCACATGTAAATTAGATGAGATTCCTTTCAACTAAGTTGTGGAAATATACATTTCCAGTTATGAAGGCCCCCAAACTGGGGATACTTGGGAAAAGGAATTAATGAAATGTGAACACACCTAATCTCCACCTCAACAGACACTTAAATAGTTCAGGGGTTAGTTTAGGACCACATGGAAAGTCAACCACAAATTCTACAAAATACTATACAAAATACTATTCTACAAAAGTATTTAATACCCAGGGATTTTTATTTTTTACCTCAACTTAGTAGACATAATAATTTCTACTCTGGGGACTGGCTGAGCACTGCAAGTGCCATTATTTCTGAAGGCTTCAACTTGTAAAACACATGTAGAGGAAAAACAGAGGGTATTAAAAAAAGTAAGACCTGGGCACAACCTAAATAAATAAATCTACTATTTAAGATGAAACACTCCAAGAAGAATAAGTTGTAGTTCCAGTATCTTAAAATAAAGTTGAATTGTATTATGGGAAGGGGGAGGATCTGACTCAAAAACCAAATTCATTTTTTACTATAGGTTTGGCACTGTCTCTAGGACAACTTTCACAAAAGTGAGTTCTGCAATACACCATTTCTATGATTTTTTCACAAAAATAGCATTCCAGAGTAAAATAAGTATTAAAGAAGAAAAAAAAAAAAAAAAACTGCTTAATCTTGCTACAATATATCTAAAATACTATCATTTAACATGTAATAATTATGTAAGCTGTTGGCATATTTTAAATTTTTTGTATTAACTCTTCAAAATCCAGTATATACTTTAAATATGTGTAAAAATATGTATGGGTGTAAATGCATTTTTGCATGTGTTTGGTAATATTGCAATTCATATTATTTAAAAGAGTAATTTTTTAAACAAATGAATTAATGTAGGCATTTTGGAATAATGAAAAGAAAACTTTGTATTAATATGATTTGAGAAGCTGACAGAAGGCAGTAGTTAAATGGTGAATTGTCTGGATGTGAAAGGAAAAAAAAAAAGGTGAAAAGGTACACATTGGTGGTTACAGAATAGACAGGGGGACAAAGGAAATAGAGAAGCCTAAGGACTTCTATGCGTGACTCATGGACATGAACTATGAGGGGCGTTGCTGGAGGGAATGGGCTACTGGGCGGAGGGAGGCAAAGAGGGGAAGACTGGGACAACTGTAATAACAAAATAAATAAAATATATTCAATTAATTTTTAAAAAAGGAGAGACTGAAAGTACATCCATGAGTGCGTAGGGCTAGGAGGATGAGGGTCTTGGAGTGGTGGTGATAACTAAAGGGCACAGGGTTTCTTTAGGGGATCATAACAATGTTATAAAATTGATTAGGGTGATGGTTACACAATGCTGAATATACTAAACATCACTGCATTTTGAACTGTACACTTTAATTGGGTGAATTGTATAGTATGTGAATTCTATCTCAATAAACAAAACAAAAGTCAGTAAATCCAAATCAGAAGCTCCATGCCAGTGAGTTTGGTAATTTAACCAGGTTTTCCTTTCTGCTCACCTTCCTGGCTCAGGCAGTGTCGGCCACCTGCTCCACACACACCCTTACCAAGGACTGACCCCTGGGGAGGAACAGGCCAAGTGCCAGCCTTTGTTTGAGATGAGATAGGAAAAACGAATGAATGATTACTCTTGTATTCCAATCAGGCTGCCCTTCAAATGTTTCTCTGTCGTTTTGCCTCCTGTTGGGTGAGATGAAAAGCTGGTGGGCTAGTTGATTCAGTACAGAAATGTGAGGTGCAAAAGGAAAACTTGCAGCAACAGCTTCATCTTTCTCAAAGCTAGGTGCAAGTTCCAAAGCTAGGAAAGTCTGAATATCAAGTCTATTAATCATTTGCAAGTCGCTTGCCTCCTCATGCTCTAGTCTGAGAAACAAAACCCTGATGCTCTGGCAGGCTGGCTGCATCCTTTGTTTTAATGATGTTTTTCAAAACTTGAGCAAATTGCTGATGGAAAGGAGAAAAGTCAGATTCTAATTAAGCTGTCCTGGTTTGAAAAGTTGTAGGAGATTGCCAAAAGGATTCCAAAACCGATAGGTATTTAAAAATGAAAACAGAGGAGCAATGATGCTTGGAATTTATGAGAGTAGCCGTGAAGGAATGTTATTACGAGTGAAACTGAAATATGATTTTGTCACGTGGATATCTTCATCACTCTACTTTTCACCAACGATGAGGTATATAGACAGACCCATGAAGAAAATTCCTTGGTTGGAGGCAAAAAAAAAGAGTTATACTTTCCCTTGTTCTTGATAACTGTTAGTACTGCTCATTCAAATTCAAATAAATATTTATTTGGGTAGTGACAGTGAGAAGATGCACAGACGATAGGTTGGTTACACTAAATGATGAGTGCTGACCTTCAGTGAGTATTCCCCACATGTCTTTTGTTTTTGTTTTTCTCATCATTTTTTATTTCACGTGATTCCTGCAGCTACCCTATGAAGCGGGTACTATTTACTACTATTATTATTATTATATTTTGCAGTTGAAGAAAGTAAGGCACAGAGAAGTACCTTGCCCAGGGCCACACACCTAGTGTAAATGATAAAGCTGAGATATAAACCCTGTCTTATTCCATGTTGTTAATTATTATCATATTCTACCTAAATATGGACAGTTAATTTTACTCTTGATGCCTCTAGTTTCAAGAGCTGAACATGTTAGGATATTGGAAAGAAATATTACAGTGTTTTCTTTATTTAATGCATAGTATTTTCTTTAATCATTCAAGGTGGTGTTCTTAGCCAGCCATATGGTGATATGCCTCAAGGACTTTGCATATGCTACTCTTTTGCCTTCTTTTGCCTGGTGTGCCCTGCCCCACCATCCATCCTCCACATTACCTAGGTAACACTTCCTCAATCTTCAGATATCAACTTAAAAAATCATTTTTTAGATAAGATTTACTCAAGCTCCCCTTAGTTGACCCTGCTCTTATATACTCTCTTACCCTCCTAGACTTGTGCCCTGTAGCACTTTCCATGATGGCAATCGAATGTGTGATTTGTTAATTGTTTGTCTTCTCTGCTAGAGTACAGGCTCCAAGAGGGCAGAGCTGGGTGGGACCTCTCGTGGTCACTACCATTCCTTCTGTGCTTAGCAGAGAATCTGCTGTGCTAACGTTTGAATAGCGTATGAATTCCCTGTGTTGTTTACATTTTCATAGGGTCCTAGACAAGCACAAATCTACAATAGGGAGAATGGGGGTTTAGCAGGAGAAGGAGCTCATCAGAAAAGGGCTTATCAAGGCCATAACATCTGAGCTGGCCCTTGGAGTATGAGCCGACATTTCAGACTAAGAAAAGTTAAAAACAAAACACAGAGCCAGGCAAGCACAGCCCATGGAGTATTATACTTATTGGAGAATAAAGCAAGACAAGAGGAAAACAACAAATGTTTCTCTTTCATTTGAAAACATTTCAGTATAGACTGGGAGGGCTGAAAGACAAAGGGAATTTCTTAGCTTGAAGACATCTGTCTTCACATGTTGAGGAAAATGGTAAAAGCCAAGGTACAAAATATTAACCTGTATCCTTGACCAGATACCATCTCCCCATGGGAAGGAAAGGAAAAGAGCCATGAATTTCTGGGACTAGATGGACACATATCTCCTTTGATCTCTGCCTTACTTGAGTTTCCTATTCCCAGTGAGGAGAAGGAGGTTGAAAAATTTCTCAGCCAAGTCATGAAGGGTCTCTTAAAAACCAGTCCATCACTTTTTCAGTTCAAAATCAATGTAAAAGAAACCACATAAAGATCAATAAATTTGACTCCATAAAAAAATAACAACTACTCAATGTCAAACAACCCACTGAACCTAAATAAAAGGCAAACAATACACTGGGAAAAATATCCACCATTACCGTGATGGCATAATCCAGTTCTGTTCAGTTCAACACATATCAACTGAACACTCCTGTGTAACTAGAACTGCCAGGTACTCCAGAGCTCTGCTGAGAAGACAGGATTTATAAACTGACAACCGTGCGCATGTTGTCAGAGCACTAGGAGCTCTGAGAAAAGAGCAAGGGTAGGTACCTGATATAACCTGAGGTTCAGAGAGGCCGAGACTGATAACAGTTGAGGATAACTTCACCAAGGTAATTGGGAGAGAAGGAAGATGTTTAAAACATGACACCAAAGAAGGCATGTGAATCATCTTGGTATGTTTGTGTGTGTTGGGGTTGGTTACAAATGCTTCAGGGTTCTGGAATAAAGCACAATGTTGGAAGTGATGGAGATGAGGCTGGACAGATAAAGCAGGATTACTTTATTAAACTCTTTACTTTATTGCTGGTTTGATTCCCCAGCCAGGGCACATAACCAGGTTGCAAACCAGATCTCCAGCCAGGCTTGTAGCTGGAGGCAGGTGAAAGACAACCATACATTGATGCCTCTCTCCCTCTCTGCCTCCCTCTCTTCCCCTCTCTCTGAAAAAAAAAAAAAAAATTTTAACCTTTAAAAAAATAAATAAAAATAAAGTTTTTACTTTATCCTGTAGCTGATGGGGAGCCACTGAATCATATACCCAGGCCTGGACAGGGTGATTTTACAAGTGAGGAACTAGTGAGGATTGAGTATTGTTTATAGCACAAGAGCTTTAGACTGGTGAGTCCAGTGAGGTTAGGATTTTCGAGTAAGTTTTAATAAGCATGCTCTTAGTTTTGATAATTTAACTGTTTAGCTGATTCACAGCAGAACTTATTTAATAAGCTTTGCAGAACTTATTTTCTGAAGCAAGCAACCAAGTTATGTTTGCTTGATCTCAGTATTGATTAGCATAAGCATAGGAATACGGACCTGGTTGGTCCCAGCATTGTTTAACGGCAGGGCAGAACATTATGTTGGTTTCAGTACAGAAACCAGTGCTTCAGCAGCCTACTCTCAGCCCACCTTGCCTGTCCTCTGTATGGTGCTTCTGGATGAATAAATCCGTTTTTCTTTAAAAAATGCATTTTTGAAAATGTTCCTGGGACTGCCTCATTGGGTGGAACAAATGGGTTCTAGAGTTAGATGAACAGCTATAGATAGAGGGTAAGGTTCCCCATCTTGTAAGGGAGAGATACAGTTTTACATGTAGGGTGTTGAAAAAAAGAGGGGTCATCTGGAAGGTCCGAGAGGAGTGCTGACCTCAAGATAAAAGGAGTAACCTAGTACCTTAGGGAGATAGAGTGGGAGCCTCTGGGAAGAGATTAACCATCTGAGTCACTTTGGTCATACTATTAAACATTTGCTTCCCCCTTACCAAGATAATTTTTGTACACCCCAGCACAAAGCTCTGAAATTTAGGTGCTGGAAATTAGAGGTTTGAGTAGAAAGGAGAAACACAGTCTTTGCAACATGGTCCATCCACTGAGGCCAATGTAGGGTAGTGGCATCACAAAAAAGGAAGGAAAAGATCTGAAGCAGCAATAGAGATGGGAGAGGCAGGAGGGGTGCAGCTGGTCCAAAGGGCTGCTATGTGGAGGCCAAGAACAAACTATCTCCTTTCCCCAATTCTGTTAGAGGAGGGCTGCCCTGGAAGAAGGCAGGCTGACCCTTGACTTGTTTTGTATCGCTGGGAAAAAGGACAACTTGAAAACCAAAATGAGACCTAAAGAAAAAAAAAAGAGTTATTCTGATTCTCTATCTATTTTTTGCAGGGAGGCAGAAAAAACTAGATTTAAATAAGCAAGAATAGCGTACAAGATCCTTAATTGATAAGGGAAGAAGAATTCATTTAATTGGTGGCTGTCTTGAATAATATACATTAGAAATTATATAATTGGAAGTAGCACGCAGAGTAAGAAAAATAACCAAGGGACTAAGAAAATAGTCAAGAAAAGTTCCATAAATTAAATGATAGTTGGAAAGGATAAAGTCATGTTAACACTCATTACCATATTTTAATTTCATAGTAATTAAAATTATAATGTAGCCTGTATTACCACTTAATTGATCTGCCAACATCAAGTATTTGCAAGTTTTTTTTTTTGTTCTCCGAAGTCATAAACTATTCTTCACTGCATAATTTAGGAGGTAATTTTAAACCATAAATATTTCACTTTATTAAAATTCTCAGGAAATTAGAGCCTCAATAGCTACTTATTTATATCTGCTTTGGCAAGCAGCCAGAAAATTCATTTTCTTATATTTTGCATTCTACAAAATTAAAGTGCTAAAGAATTTTATCTGTTAATCTTCACACTTCCCTTTATGACAGTTTTATAGTTTAATTGCAATGTTCAAATATCCAAGGGTGACTACCTAAGGAATGTCCCTTAAAAATTGGATACTTACCTGTGACAGACGGCCACCCCTTGTTCAGGATGAACAGCCATCCCCCTGCCAATCTTGTACCTTTATGGCTCCTGGTCAGCCTGCCCAGGGCAGAGTTGTTTAAACTTTGTTGATGTAAATCTCCAGACACCTGGCAAAGTTCAGGGACTTCACCCTGTTGAGGTGCCCCTACCTCCTCTGCACCCCTTGGATGAGATGATGTCCTTGTGCTGACCCTTTGCTACAGCCTGTCTTGACCCCTCAGAATGCAGTCACCTCCAGCCTGATTTAGTTCCTCCTCTTCCATACATCTGTGGCAGGCCACCCTGGTTCTGATGGAGTAAATAGGACACATACGTCATTGTGAAGCCCCATGAGTCTCTGTAGATAAAAATAAATGTGGAAAAATTGCAAAACCTTCCAGAGACAGTACCTTTCTACTGATTCCTGCCTTCTTTGACACCCCATTGCACTGATTAATGTTCATTCAAATTGGCCACCTGGCATAATTCACTGTCGAAATCAAAAAGGGCAGATTTTCAAGTTAAGTGGTATCTCTTGTGTTGTGGAACCTGAACCTGATGTGTGTGTGTGTGTGTGTGTGTGTATGCACACGCAGACTTATAACCATTACAAACAGATATCCTGTCAAAACCCTAAAATGTATTGGTGGCCCGTACTCTACATTTATACTCCCTGGTACCATTATTCTTAGGACTTATACAATTAGTCATTACTATTAGTTCTCATAGTCAGCAAAATGGTTAGACTAAGGCTGACCAGATTATTTTAAGCCAACAAGAAAGAGACACATGCTTAGTAGACACCTTTGACAGGAGCGTTAAAAAAAAAAAAAGTGGAGGCGAAAGAAAGAGCTTCTTTTACAACATCATTCTAGGCTGTGAGCAAACAGGTCCACTTTCAGTGCTAAGTCTCAGTAGGGATTTGATCACTCTCCTTAGCATTTTGAAAAACCTGGCACTGATGGGGTTTACAAGTGAGCAACACATAAAACTCAAACAGGAGAACACCATCGGTGGTGGCATAGTGGAGTCATCAACTGATTGTAAGAAACAGGAATTCATTGGAAATGACACAAATCCTAAAGGAGAGCTTATTGGAAGCAGCCAGGGTACAGCTCTTAGATCCCAATGCAGAAAGTGTAGCCTGAGGGCCAATCTAAATAAAGGTCAGGACCCAAGTTTAAGGGCAGCACAGTCACTCTCCCAACTTGTCCCCTGTGTGGTCCAGCTCTGGTGGGGCCCTGGGCAGAGCCAGAGCTCCTGCTCCAACTGACGCAAACAAGGTCCAGCAACTCAGACAGACTAACTCGTTCTCCAGGAGCCTCTTCGTTTAAGTTTGAGCTGGTAAGTAAAGAAGAATTGAATTGGTCACTGAACAGCCAGTGGACTAGAGGGGCAAGTGTCTCAGAACTTTGGATGGGACAATTTAGGTGGAGTGGCATCTCAGCAACATTGACCAATGCAACATGCAAGATCTCTATTCAAAAGGAGCTAGATGACATCCCACTTTGGGTACTTAATAGGGAGAGAGTAATGGGGGCTGTATGAAGAGGTTCAGCTGTGGCATGGGAGAGTACTTGCTGGGCCTGGGATCAGAAAGCCTCAAGGCTGTAGGGAGCAATTTTAGCTTTGAGGGGAAGGTACATTTTGAAATACAAGGATTGATGTGAAACTGAAAAAATGTCAAATGACCAGGGTAAGGTCACAACAGGAGGACAGACATTAGGGGAGGAATAAGGAATCAATTAAAGCAAGGCTCCCTAACCTCTGAGCCGTGGATGGCACCAGTTGGGCCTGCTAGGAACCAGGCCGTGCAGCAGGAGGTGAGCTTGAATGTAATGTGCTTGTGTCATCTTGAAACCATCCCTCGCCAGACCATGGAAAATTGTCCTCCTCGAAACTGGTCCCTGGTGCCAAAGAGGCTGGAGACCACTGAATTAAGGGGTTAACTATATCATCATCTCAGCAACAGACACATATCCTCTCATTAAATCCTTACAATAAAACTCCCATGCAGTTTGAGGTGCACAGTGTGGTGATGACACACACACCCAGCCTCTGGAGTGGGAATGCCTGGGCTCAACTTCCACCCCTGCCACTAGAACCTTGGACTATTTTTCTTGTCATGCCTAAATTCCTCATTTGCAAAATCCCAGCAAAGGATTATCTCCAGCTCAGCTGTCCCCTCCGGGGTTAAAGAAGACTGGGAATGGAAGGAAGAGGAAGTGAAAGAAAGTGAACCAACTTCTGCTGAGAAATCTATCAAGAACGTAAGCTTATATACATGGGTCTCTCCATCTCCATCCCCGCCTACTCTCCACCCCCATCCCAAAGCTTCCAATTATCCCCCTTGCTTACTCTATAGCTTACGTAAATATTCCAACAGCATAGATCTGATCCTGCCTCTGCTTTGGTAGGTTTTCTGGATCCTCATCATCTACAAGATGAAATCCTTACATTTTGGTCATGCAGATAGGGTCCTTCCCAGCTGCCCCAGCTTACATTCCTAGCCCTATATTTGATCCCCACCCCCTCCACCCTGTATCTCTCCCAGCCATCCCAAAGTGTTTTCCTCAACGACATTGCTCTCATACTTCTATTTGTATATTTTTGCATATACAACTCTTTTTGCTTTGTTTCCTATCTTTGCTTTTCTCTCTCTCTTTTGGCAAAAGCTCACCATTTATGCAAAATCTAGGTCAACTATCCATTAGTTCTTTGGGCTGTTAATTGCTCCCTCCTAGAACATCAAATATACCTCTATTATAGCACATGTAATAGTGTTATAATACATTATGCTCATCTTTTAACCTGGCTATCTCTGACCAGTATATGGCAATCTAGAGGGCAGGCCTTGGGGCCCCTTTATTCCTATACCTTCGGGCCCTAGCACAGTTCTGGTGTAGGGCAGGTTTCTAACAATCATTTGTTAAACATGATCGCTGGAGCTTCCATCCTGATAGCTGGTCCTTACTGGCATTTTGCAAGGATTTGATTCCATCCCCCTCCCGTAGAATCCTGCTCATGTTTAGATACAGAAGAGGAAAACATGGAATATCGTTGCTGTGGAAACAAACTTGGAAAATGACTTTCTTTTCTCCCTTATATAAATGGAGGGGTGATATCTCACAGCTAAGCTGACTGAATACTTACACAATGGCAGAGAAAGTGTCCAACTTGTTCCCGAAGGCGCCCTGTGGCAGCCAGCTATGTGGACCTTGGAAGGCGCTCCCCGTGCCACTCTAACATATAATCTTCCTCACTTTGATGCTCAGTCACTGGGTTAAATATTATATTCAGTATATCCTACAGTGAAATTATTGCATTTCAGTGGATTTCTGTTTGGGGATTTAAAATGTTTTTTAAATCACAGTGTATAGCAATTTTTCAAGAGGAAAAAAAAGACCCATTATTTTAAAATGTTCCTTTCAAAAGCCTCTATTCTTTTACGTATTTGGGATCAGCCCACTTGGAAAAGTTCTCTTAAGACTATAGAAATATTTTCCCTTTTGTCTTATGAACTCCTACAATAAAATGGTACTAAAAAGTAATAGCAAAAGAGTTTATATTTGATGATATTTCTTGTGGAATTATTGTCTAACCACCTTTTCTCCTGACCAATTACTTTACTGGGAGGAACATGTGGAGATTTTATTACTTTTTTCACCTTAATAAACCAAAAGGCTATTTTTATGTATTAAAACCTCCACATTCTGACTGATCTCTGGAGTTCTATAGCTTGACTTCTGCCACCTTCATAACTTTCCTGGCTCTCAATCTAAACTGCAGTGACAGTCCAAATACCCTTGCCTCAAAAATGATAAAAATAGGGGAGTTTCCTATTTTAATCTCTGTAGAATATTGCATCATTCTGACATTAAGGAGAGGCTTCATGACAGGACTCAAACTTGCTCTACTCACCTTCATGCAGCAGGTGTTTCTTGTGTAATAAATACATATAACTCCATGTCAACGGACTTGACAAAGGGTCTCGGATTCTACACAAATGAAGCTCCCAAGGCTGGGAACTGGAAAATGCCCATGGTTGTCCAATCAATCATCTCTGGAGAAAATAGAAATAGTAACACTCAGCTCAAGGGGGTGTTAAAATAATCAGTTAGGTATTTCATGTGAATAATGCAAGCCTCCTTGGAGTTCTCTTCACTTTGCATGTTCTAACACTAGCCCTGCATAACACCATTCACCTTTTTACCTTTTTTTTTTTTTTTTTTTTTGGGGGGTGGGGGGGCTGTATTCCAAATATGTGCAGTTCAGATTTTGCCCTTAAATTTCAGATCCACAAACTCAACTGCTTATCTGGACTTTTTGCAGCCATCTGAAACACAATATACATTTGACCTTTGGAAAACATTGTTTGAACTTGAGAGTCCTCTTATATCAGATGTTTTAAAATAAATATAGGAAGCCTTTCCTATCATGGGTACCCATCTGCAGATTCAACAAACCAGGATGAAAAATGGTATTTTTGCATTCCCAACAGCAATTTCCCAACTGCTGATGGCCAAGTGCAGATTCCCAACTGAAGACTGAAAATACTGTTTTTCATCCATAGTTGGTTGAACCTGTGTATGTGAAGAAACAACCATAGCTAAGCTTTGGGGAAGTCAATGTTATATATACAAATTTTTAACTGCTGAGGGTGGAGGTCAGTGCTCCTTATTAAGGGTCAACTGTGCAGAGAAAAAAGGGGTTCTATGGAAAGTAATCTTACAGGGTGATCTGATCATAAAGGACTGGGCAGGTCATGGTGGGTAGTCATGCCCCAGGCATATAACTTTTTAGTAAAAGGCTTATCTTTGCCTTAAGCAAGTCCTGTCCATTATTTCTGTGCATTTAGGTTAATGCTTGTTTGAAATGACTCTTTTCACACTCTTTCTTCTAAAGGGTAATGACTCTCAAGAGAGCTCAAAAACTCATTAACTATCCCATTACCCAATCCCTCCCTTGCTTTCTCCCACCTTCATGTGATCTTCTTTATGCCCTCTCCTTAATTTTAAATACATAGAAGAAGCTGCAAAACTATTATTCTCCAGAGCATGTGAGATCTTGCTTTCTGGCATATGCTGGAAGACCCCTCCCAACTGGAATTAACTTTTAGAGGGCAGGCCCCTTATTCTACAGGCTTCCTCCACTAGATGAGTGTTCTAGGAACCCATCTGTGGCAGTTGTAAGAAGCTGCATTCGGCTTCAGTGAATTTAAAAAAAAAGCTCTTTCAATGTGTTTGTCTACTTCATGATGGGTGATCTATGAGTGCACCTGCCCACACCTTACTGAGTGTTCAGCAGTTTTTGACCAAAAACGGCATGACCCCTGTGCCCAACCTCCCTATTTAGCAATTACTCCCCAAATGACTTTTTTTGTTTCCCTGGATAAAAATGTCTTCAAAAGGAAATGTTTTGCTGATGTGAAAGAGGTGAAACAAAAACAAACAAACAAACAAACAAAAATGGCAGGAGCACTAAAAAGCATCAATGAGTTCAAAAACTGTTTTGTGCAGAAGAAAACCCATTTAGATAGGTGTATTGCATCAAATGGACAGTCATTTGAAGATGATTGAAGTTTAAACAGGAAAGAGTAAATACACAATTTTTTATAAATAAATTCCATTTTGGGTGGGGACCCTCCCTCATTTGTCATCAGTTTGGCTCAAAATAAATCCTTACAAAAATTCTTACAGGATGTTCTTTTATTTGACAACTATACGCAAAATGAAACTTTGGCCCTTCCAAATCGGCTTCTTTCCCTGACCCTCCATATTGGTAAGTGGCACTGCCATTCACCCAGGTGTTGAAGCTCGAAACCTGGGCTTCCTCAGTTCCCTTTCACTCTTGTCCACTAGTCCTTCCTAATCACTCACTTTCCTCCATCTTTTGCCATTGTCTGGCTAAGACCACTGATCTCACTTGGGCTCCTGCAACAGATTCTGGAGGAACTCCAGTCTCACCCTCAATTCAGTCTTCATTGCAGCCAGAAATCTGTCTCTAAAGCACACATCGTCTCTCCTCTAAACCCTTTCCTGGACTTCCCATTCTTCTCCGAATAAAGACGAAACTCGTTATGATCCTTTCCATTCTGCCTCTGGTGACTTCTCCGGTGTCTTCGTGTTCTATTTCTCCCTCATATCCCACATGGACTCCAGTTATGCTGAGCATCTTTTAGTTCCTCAAATAGAGTCTGTTTCTCTTGCCCTCAGGTCTTTTCACTTGCTCAGACTTTGTTGACAGGATCAGGGCTGGACACAATAAAGAGAATCCTAGAATTGTTCCCCTTTCTTTTTTATAATGAAATATTTTCATTCACCTCTCCTTTGAACTTCAGAACTTTATAGACAACTGCCCTCCAGACCTATGGCAACTCATTTAATCTCTTCAAGACACTTTCTTATTTGGTACAATGATGATGAGATCACTCATGAGGTTATTGATATAATTGGCTTTAACCACAACCTACTCATTCCTCAATAAATAATTATTCTTTTCCCAAATCTTGGTTTGACAAAGACTACTGGAAGCCCTAAAATCTTGGCAAAGTTAACAAGCCTTATCCAAAGCAGACTTCAGATGAAACAACCCAGGAATTAACCAAACTATGTTCTATAAGGAGCTCATTTTATTAAAAGTGCTATAGCTCTTACTGGGAAGAACAAGATTTCGTGTGAGGGTCAAATGAAAAGCATATTCTTGTAAACAGTTGTTTAAGACATGGTATCATTGAAGGGAGTTGGGGATTTCAACTCTTCTTGCCACCTATTTCTCCACACTCACTGGGAAGTGTTGACTTGAGACACTGTTTATTAAACTTGGAGTTCTGTGGCTTGTCCTCTTGCAGAATGCCTAATAGCATTGCATTTACTTGATTATTCTTTTGCTGCAATGTGGCCAGCAGTCTGTCAAGGGGTTAGGTTAGGAAGAGAGTCAACACCAAAAAACTGGGAGAGGTTTAAAGTTTCTGCAGAAATGAAATAAAATTGCCCAGTGCTTATGGTTGTCAGGGCAAAATATAACAGAGTCCTGTTCTGCTGTGAACTTGCTAAGATGCATTTGAGGGCTGATGCATACAGAGACTCTGCAAAGGCACTGATGTTTGTTGACATTGCAGATTCACGGAGCTGAGCACATTTAACATGGAAGGAACTGACACATTGCATGAGAATCACTGACTAACTCAGCTAAATGAAACCTTAGTTTTGAAGGCCAGGAAAATGAAGCACAGAGAGATGAAATGACTGGATGAGGGGCACACAGGTGATAAGGAGCGGAAGGAAAACTGAAACCCGGACCTCAGGAATCTCAGGCCTTGGCCCTTCCTACCTCAGTGTGCTTTGAATTAGGAAAGAGAGGTCTAAAGAGGCAATGTGATATTAGTTTTCAATGAAAAAATTTTAAGCATTTAATAAATGACAGAATGTATAAGAAAGTACATTGTGAATTATAAAGTAGTGCCTATTAGGTGAATTGCAAATTAAATATGCAAAGTTAATAAATGAAATGGTCTGACCAGATGGATCTAATTATATAGTATTATTACATGTCACGTTTTAATGGCAACCAAACACATCACAGTGATTTCACCTACCTTATCAGCTGTTCCATTGATTCTCTGTTACTGACTCCAGAGAAGGTAACACATTAATCACAGATTTGTACAAGGAAAATGAGCAGAAAAATTAATTTGTACATGATATTCTTTATTAAGACTTTTTCCAGAAGAATGTAAGTATATTACTGTAAAACACTGGGAAAATATAGCAAAACATAAAAGAACAATGAAAATTACCTGCAAATCTATCCCTGGAAACAAGTACTATTAAGAGAAAAGCAGTTAGTTACCCACAGTGGAGTTCCCATAAGACTGTCAGTTGATTTCTCAAAAGAAACCTTATAGGCTAGAAGGGATTGGCAAGAAATAGTCAAAGTCATGAAAAACAGGGACCTACACCAGATTTGCTCTACCCAGCAAAGGTTCATTTGAAATTGAACAGCAGATAAAGTGCTTTCCAGACAAGAAAAAACTGAGTTCATCATCACCAAACCATTATTATATAAAACATTAAAGGAACTTTTTTACAAAAAAGAGGAAGATCAAAACTATGAACATGGCAATAAATACATATCTATCAAAAACTGAACCTAAAAAACTAATCAAACCTGGATATGGAGATCATTTTGAGGGTTATCAGTTGGGAGTGGGAAGGGCTAGAATGAGAGAAAAGGTGCAGGTCTTAAGAAGTACAAGTTGACAGGTACAGAATAGACAGGGGGATGTTAAGAAGAATAAAGGAAATGGAGAAGCCAAAGAACTTATATGCATGACCCATGGACATGAACTAAGGGGGTTAAATTGCTGGAGGGAATGGAGTATACCAGGTGCAGGGGGCTGAGAAGGAAAAACTGGGACAACTATAATAGCATAATCAATGAAATATATTAAAAATTTCATACCTTCAAACAACATTATTTAGTGACTTTTTTCCATTTAGTATTCTCTGAGAATAGTATAGTATTCTTTAATAATACTATAATGGATTATAGATTATTTCTTCATATAGAATCATGATAATTTACTTATCAACTCTCATATTGTTGGACTTTTATCTTTACCAAATTTTTAGTATTATAACTATTTCTAAAATGAAAATAATAACTATTTAGCCACACTTATATCCTTTGTAGAATATATTCCTAGAAGGGGGATTATTAGATCAAAGAGCATTACCATGTTCAGTGTTCCTTATAAGGGTCACTTAATTACTTTTCAGAGAATGTGACCTAGCACTTTGTGTGAATATGTTTCTCACCACATCCTTGCCAGTGTTACCATATAAAATAGTTGACAATGATTGAACGTTTGGTGAGAAACAGGATATTTACATGGTCTCAAAATAAATTCCCACAAGGTGCCTAATAACTGCAAAGAGAAAAATAATAACTTCATAGAAGAGAAAGTGCAGATACCACATTAACAGAGATCGAAGTCAGAATCGTTCATAATAGGACAAATTGACATCATGGTCTTCATAATAGGATGCATCAAGGATACAATATCACCTCTGAGATATTCCTGTCAAAAGTGTATAACTTGAAACTAGTCTTGGGGAAACATCAGACAATCCCACACTGAGAGACATTCAACAAAATAAATGATCTGCATTCTTCAAAAATGTCAATGTTATGAGGCTTTAAATGTTTTCTGGTTTCTATTGTGATTGGCTTCCATTCACCATTATACTATTATCTGTATGGCATTGCTGGCTTAGAGGAAAGCTACCAGATTTTGCATATTTTTCTTGTATGCTTATTATTTATTGTATAATAATATGCTTATTATTTATTGTAAATTAATGTTAAATGCTTTCAGCTGATTCTTTTGCAATTGTTTAAAGATATATAATCATATTGTCTGCACTTATTAGTAACTTGACTCCAATAATCTTACCTTTTTTTTCTGCCTGATGTCTCTTACTGCATCAGATAGAACTCCTGGAAGAGCACTGAATAATGTAGACATCTAACACCTCTGCCTCTTCCTATTTTCATGGGAATATTTCTGGTATTTTAACATTAGGAATGATACAGGCTGTCAATATAAGATGTTATGTATTATAGGGAGTATCTTCCTATTCCCATATCTCTACAAAAAATACTTTTTAATCAGACAAAAATGTTGGATTTTACCTGAATGTCTTTTTGTCCCCTATTGAGAAGATCATACAGTTTATCTTATTGAATAATAATAATGGATAGTTGAACTGATGTCATTGCAATAGGTTTTTCTAATATGAACCTGTCCTTGCTTTCCTAGAGTAAACCTGATTTAGCTGGGGTAGATGATTCTTTCAACACGTCAGTTTGCTCTTATTATTGTATATTTTGTCCTTTAGCAACTCTGTGGTGAATGAGCATTTGCATCAACTTAGTTTAGCTGGGACTGTGTCCAGAATTCCCTTCCCTGCACAGATCACAGGAGATTGGGAAGGTGGAGGTGAAGCAGAAGACATGTTCTCATTGCCTTCACAGGTCAATACAGGGCACCTTATGTTGTTACTGCTGCCTTGCCCAGTTGAGGTGTGACAGCAGCTGGGCCAACACTTTTACCTTCGCTGACTCCTGGGCTGGATCCATTTCAGCTCCATGAGAAGAGTTCAATTTCTCCTGCAGATCCTACCCCACCATCAAAGTTGGAGAGCTGGGGGCAGGGAGAGACCAGTGTGTCTTGGCAGGCTCCAGTGCTGGCTGCTCCCCCTTCATGTTTTGATCTTTTTTCCTCATTGCCTGCTTTGCTGACTCCAGCCTCCAGCCCCGACGCAGAAACAAGAGCTCCCACAGCTGCATAAGGTCCAATCCATATGAGATACCCCTTGTTATACATCTCTCAGTGGCTCTTCTCCAACCAAATCAGATCGAAACACAGTTCATCAGAGAGAGTGGTCTGTGTTCTGATCACTCTTTGTTGACTCCTCTGTCCTGCTCAGCTCGGCTCTGTGAGGCAGGTCTAATCTTTACAGACTAAGGCTCACTTGCCCTCTGGCTTCTGCTGGGCTTGGTCAGTGTATGAGCTGCTGGCAGGTTGAAGGGCGGAAGGAGGGAGGCTTTTCTGGCAAAAGCCAGGAACTCTTCCTCTGTAACTCAAGTATGTGTGTGTTTTGCCTTGTTTTTTCCAATGGTTTTAAAAAGCATATAGCTCCCTGTCCTATATCATGTTCTACCTAAAATGCCCAGAGTACTTTAAACTTCTGACCAACTCTTGACTAATACCACAATTAGAAGGAAATAAAAAAGCCTAAATACACAATGATTATTTAAAACTTTTTCAATTGCAAAAGATCCATTTTGAGACAACCAATTTTACTAGCATAACATTCTCTAAATTTAACAAAACTCCCCGTGTATTATATGTATAATAAATTATATATAAATATGTATATGCCTCAATCTTAATTTTATTTACTTGCTTTTTTACTCTTTTTAAAAATTCGTTTTGCCAGGAATTTTATTTTTATTTTTAGGATCCGTTCTTGGATGTGTATACCATGTTAAGTTAGAAACTACAGGCATCAGAAAATGAAACTGATAGTGGCTTCAACCAATAGACACTGGTTTTTCCAACACAACACAGTTCTTCAACAGCGCCATTGGATTCAGAGTCATTCTGTTCTCCATAGTCACTATCACAAGCCCATCGGCTTCCCCTCCCAGGTTTGTAGCTTCCTGGTCGCAAGATGTTTATTATGAAGTCAGACATCAGAGGTGCAGTCAAGGCATAAAGTGTGACCAGAAAAGGAGAAGAGCAAAAGCACTAAATCAGCTCTGCACCCTCTTATACCATTAAAGCAAGAGTGGTCCCAGCAAGCCCCTTAGTCATCTTCTGTTGATATCTCAGTGATAAGATTTATTTCACTTGGCACTTCTAATTTCAAAGGGTCCTGGTAAGTTAATTATCTCACTTTCCACCTTCCATAGAAGCAGATAAGAGAAAATGAAGTTAGTCTTGAAAACATTAAGAAAATCATCCTACAGCCTTTACTACATCTATCAATTCCACAGTATTTGTTTCTGCCTCTTTTTTATTTACCTTGCTGTTCATTTTCTACGTTATTGACTCAAACGAGGACATTTATTTTATTTTGTTGTTGTTAATAACAAGATCACTTTATGCTATAAATTTGCCTTTGGATGGCTTTACAACATTCCATGAATTTTGATGTACGATATTATCGCTGCAATTTTCTAAATAATCTATATTTACAGCATTGATTTCCTCTCTTAATGACAACTTTTTTATGAGAGTGTTTTTCATTTGCATGAGGTTGAGCGCTTTATCCTTTTAAAAAAAAAAAAGCCCTTTTTCTTAATTTCTAGATTTACTGCATTTTAAGCATAGAATGTAGTCATTACAGTCTCTATTTTCTGAGATTTATTGAAGGTTTCTTTGTGGCCTAGTATAGGATCTGTTTTTGTAAATGTTTCTTAAACCCTTTAATAAAAGGCATATTTTGTTTATAATATTAGTTATTATCATATGTATATATTGTTCAAATTCCCTATAACCCCAACTTTGGGGGGATGGTTTGGTCCTAATTTTTCTACAGAAATAATTGTACAAGTATCAGTTTTTTCTTATGTTTATAATTATTTTTTTTTCCTTATCTGGTTTAATGCTTTGTAATTTAGCACTTAGATTTTAAGACACCACACTTTGTTATGTCTGGATGTTGTAGAGTTATAGCTGCCTAGATTTCTGAATAGGAAGATCTTATATTTCCGAAATGGGTACACAATGAAAGAGGGACTAGAGAAAGTGTATGCATTTTAATCTTGGGTTTATTACTAACTAGCTTTACAGCTCAGAACAAGATTCTTAGCCCCTCTGTGACTCAATTTCCTCATCTGTAAAATGGGAGCAATAATAGTTGCTACTTCATAGAGTAACTATGTATGAGGCATGTTGCACTAAGTAAATGTTACAGTAATCAAAGAAGAAGGCTGTTAGACTGAGGTAACCCTAATGTCTTGGTAGCCAAGGTAAGAAAAAAACTTAAGCCAGAATCAATTCCTATAAATGCCTCAAGGGTAAGAACAACTGGTCACATACAACCAAGTCTTTTTCAAATAATGCAACTGCTTAAGCCCTAGTCAATCAAGTCATTTCCTTGTTTGGCTTCTGCATCTTCTCTATAAAATCCTTGCCACTAGCTTCTGTCAGTTAATCAGTCCTAACAATTTCTGGTTTGGCACTGCTCAACTCCAACCAAGTTTTGCTCAAATAAAGTCTTAAATGTTTAATACGCTTCAGTTTATCTTTTAACAGTGTTAACTATTTTTATAAATATTGTCTTTAGTCTAGCAGACTTACTCTGTTTCTAATGTCAGAGCAAAGTTGGGAAAGAATCTGCATCCTCTGGCCAATTCTACTGGCATTAAAGTTGGTGTTAATTAGTCCCAGGTTCTAGCAGTCGTAGTCTGCAGTTTTTCAAATGTAGTTTTGACATCTTCTTTGTCTTCATAGACTTTTATTGGAAGGTTGGAAGAGGTTATGTCAAGGGTTACTAGCCAGCCACCTTTTAACCCAAAGCACTTGTATCTAATCTTTAAAATAATCTGCTTCAACATGATTCAAGTTAGGTGGAGATTGAGGCTATAATTCAATTGCTGTAAAGAAATAACCGTTAATGCACTTTTTCAGTCCTGGCTGGGCACTCTTTTAATGGCCTCAAAAGACTTCGGTAAAATATTTCAGAGAATCTTTTTGTTCTTATCCACAGTTCATTTGAGAATGTAGGTTTCTTTCTTTCTTTCTTTCTTTCTTTTTTTCACACATCATGAATTTCAACACTATCTTTCTGAATCATATCTGTTCTACTCTGTGAAATCAATCACAGAATTGTCCTTAAAATAGCATTCTTGCTCCAATAAGAGTTCCTTTTTAAAAACAATACCTCTGACAGGCATCATATCTTTAAATTGGATATAAACTGTGAAGCAGCCCTCATCCATTAGCCCATCTGACCTCTGAATTACCCTGGCCAGAAAAGAATAAGCCATAAATGGAAGAGGTCTCTAATCCTGGCTGGGGTTTGGTGATCCTGTCAGCCCAGGAGCGAAGACAGCAATCATGCATGATACAGGAATTGTTCTCACATAAAAGTCAGCTTCCTATAATGGAAAGAGCACTTGAGTGGGAGTCAGAAGACAGGAGTGTAGCCCTGATTTTAGAATGTATAGATTGTGTCACTTAACTGTCATTTAACTGTTCAGAGTCTCAATTCTTTCCTTTATAAAATGAGGATAATACACCAGGAAGCTCATGGTTGGTAGAGGAGGGGAGGTAGGGCAAAGTGCATGAGTGGGTGAACTTTGGAGATTTGGGATTCGAATGCCAGCTCCTCTCACTTACTAACTGTGTAACTTTGAGCAAATTATGTGCTCTTGGTGCCTCAGTTTTTTTTTGTCTATAAAATGGGAGATCATAATAGTACCTCTGTCACAGGGTATTTTGAGGAATAAATAGCATAATGTATGTCAAGTTCTTAGCTCAATACAATATCTATGCCACAAATGTGACCAGTTGGTTCTCATTGACCAGCCTTTGTAGTTTGCCCCATCCTCATGATGTCCTCCATTCGTCCCAAAAAATCCAGCTCCAAAACATTGACAAGTAATGTTGATGTCAATGAAGATTTCATGGAGAGTCAGGAGAAGGGGTAAAATAACAATAATAATCACAACCACATTTTCTGATTCTTAATATATTTTAGACATGGTGCCAAATGCTTCTACAGATGATCTTATTTAATTCCATACAATGTAGCAACACTTAAACCAACTTTCCCTTGGATATTTTCATGTTTTTCTGTAGAGCCTCTTCCCTCTAGAGAAAGAACTACTTTCTGGAGAATCTCTTTCTTCTGTCCTCTTTTTGTCAAGGCCTCCAAATTTCCCAAGCAACTCAGGTTTTCCATCAAGTTGCACACCCCATTTTTTAGTAAAACTAAGGAGAGACTGACTGTTATTCTTCCTTAATCGATGCTGCCCAGGAAAGCCAGGTTCATCCCACCGTGCCTGCTATATTAGGGGCCTAGGAGCAGGGCTCCTCATCACCCCATGTGACTGGGAGGAATGTCTAGATATGAGACTTGCTCCCCATTTTATCTCCTGAACTTGATACAGTGCTGGGAACATGGAAGGTCATTTGTAAATATTTATGGAATCAACAAATGTTAAACTAACATAACAGAGGTCAAAGGGAACCAGTGTTTATCAAAGGCAGTGACAGTAGGCTGTGGGGTATTGACTGAAAGGGAGATTTTCATGGAAAAGACAGGATTTGACCTTGAAGGCTAGGTAGGGTTTTTAATAGGCAGAGATCGGGAACAAAACCATTTCACATAAAGGGAATCGTGCAACAGCACAGAACCAAAAGAGCATATGGTTTGTTTGGTGTCAAGAAGTCATTTGAACAGTTGGCACCATGGAAGGTTAGCGCCTGGACCCCAGAGGTGGCTGAACCTTCCCGGGGGTCTGAGTAGGATAGTCCAAAATGGGGCTGGGAAGCTTGGGGAAACCTGCTTAAAGGAGGAGAATGAAACTCCTTGTTCAGGAGTTTGATCGTATTTGTAGGTGGCAGGGGAAATCTACCACTGAGAGTTTCTGAGTCTTGCTCCGATGTATCCTTTAGAAAGGTGTCCCTGATGAGGTTGGATTAGGCAGCGTAGGCAGAGACTGGAGCCAAGGACAGCAGGCAGGAGACAAGGGTGAAAGAATGCACAGGTGAGCATCCCCTTCCTTCTCAGGGAAAGGTGGTCTCAAGTGACACAGCTGCTCCCAACAGATCTAGAAATATTTGTCTTATGAAATAGGGTTGTACCTTCCCTGTTCTTGTGAGCAGTTTTCATACAGGTCATAGAGAGGATGTTCAAAGACATAGAAAACATATCATAGACATTACATTTTCTAACCAAGGCTTACAAATCTCTTCTAATTACAGTAGGTGGGGTGGGCATATTCATGAATCCAAAGTCTGAGAAAAGAAAAGGGATGAGAAAAGTACTTTTCCAATCCTGGGACCCCCTCAATTGCTCTCCACAGAGCTGCTGCTTGTTCCTATTATTGTATTATTAATTCTCCAACAGTCTCCATTCCTAGGACATACAGAATTCCAAACAATCAAGCATCTCATTACGTTGTGGTGCCAACCTCTCCTTCTGAAACACCTGGCCACCGTCCTGTTTCTGCTCATTGCTGCCATCTTGTTTTCCTCCACAATTACTTTTCATTTACCATTGCTCTCCACAAATTTAAATCTCTAGTTAAGTTTGGTATCATGTCATTACCATGCAATGTTCCCTCACTCCCACTGCAATTTTAAAATTTATTTTACGTCCATTTGAAAGTATGTCACAAAAGCATCAAGAGTGAAGGGTAGGAGGGGCTCAGCATTAAGATACAAAATACCAATAGTGCTAATAGCACTTTAAGACTGCCTGGTTATGGAGATGACAGATCAGGAAACAGCCAAAAATGATTTATATTCCTTAGCCTGAGTCCTGGAAGGATGATGCTACTATTGGTTAGAAATTGTATAGGCATACCTTGTTAGAGTGTGCTTTGCTTTATTACAGCTTTGCAGATGCTGCATTTTCATCATCATCAAAGCAAGACCTTCTAACCACAAAAAAAATGATGACTCGCTGAAGACTCAAATGATGGCTAGTAATTTTAGCAATAAAGTATATTTAACTCAGGTATGTACATAGATATTTTTAGACATAATCATATTGCATACTTAATAGACTGCAGTACAGCGTAAACATAACTTTTATATGCATTGAGAAGGCAAAACACTTGCATGGTTCACTTTATTGAGATATTTGCTTTATTGCAGTGATCTGGAACTGAACCTGCAACATCTTCAAGGTATGCCTGTACTGTGATTTGAGGTGTTATTATTTAGTATTTGGCCAGAAAACCAGGATCTATCACAATCCATTCCCAAATGATTGGGAAGTTACCAAGAGAGAAGACATATACATGCATGTGCATACACGCACAAGGCAAATACTATAAAAGAATAGGCTGAAGCAGCTAAAGAAGTCTGTCCAATTTTGCTGCTCCTTATTCCCTCAAAGCCCAAACTCAAATTTCAACCCCTACCACATTGATCGTATGGATGGAAGAAGCCAAAAAGAGACAGAATACAAGATAGCCAGATTGCTTACCAGTCCTGATTTAGACACATAGAAAGAAGAGACAGATGTTCAGAGCCAGCTAATTAGAAAAAACCCTGGGTCAGCAAATTAGTCTTGCCATATGCAGGGAGAAAAACAATAAAGTCCCACCAGTATAGTGACATTTCAAGTAAAGGTTGGCAAACTACAGCACATGGGCCAAATATGGCCTATTGCTTATTTTCATGTGACTCCCAAGCTAAGAATGATTTTTACATTTTTAAATAACTGGGAAAAAATTTAAAGTGCTATTTCATGAGAAGTGAAAATTGCATAAAATTTGAATTTCAATGTCCATACCTAAAATTTTATTGGAACACAGCCGGGTGCATCATTTACCACCGTGGATGCTTGCTTTTAGTTTCAACAGAAAAGGTACAGCCCACAAAACATAAAATAGTTTTTATTCTGCCTACAGAAAAGTTTGCCAATCCATGCCCTAAAGCATAACAGTATCACCAAAGTAATTAGGAAGTAAGTAGAGCCTGATTATATATTTTAAAATCTGACCCATTCATATCTCCTTCAAGCAAGGATGAGCTTGGAATGAAGAGCAAGGCTACTGTGTATTAGAATAGCAGAAGCAGCAGGTTTTGAGGAGATGGACATCTAAGAGATGGCTGGACTTCTCAACATGAGTCTCAAGAAACAGAGTTGGAGACATGGATTTGCAGACATGGATTCTGAGACATGTCTGCAGAAGGAGTGGTGAAGCCATGGGCAAGCTTTCCCAGGGAGAATAGACAGATGAGAAGAGAGCTGGCTGAAGTCTCCAGGTAGAAATATTTACTTATTTGCTAAATCTGGCAACTCAGCTGGGGACAGAACTTTGGAATTTAAAGTTTAAATAGAAAAGAAGGAGCCAACAAAAGTCACAGAAAAGAGAAAGTTGGAGGAGTAGGAGAAGAATCCTAAAAGCTTTGAGGAGGACAGCTTGATTGGAATGGTGGGAGCAGGAGCCAGTAGATTAAAAAGAAAAAGAAATGATCAATATAGGTTTTCCTTCCAGAAATATACTTGTTCTGCAAAGTACCACAGGGTGGTGGGTTGGGGGAAATATTGGGTTAATGCTGAGTTTGGGGTGATAAGAGGCCACATGAGCTTGTCTTTTGGTGAAGGTGGAGAAGACAGTGGGAAGAGGTTGAAGATGTGATGAAATTATATTTTTGCTGTTGTTACATTAGGCTGGGTTACTACTCACATGAGTGTGTTCTCACCTTGTCACAACCCCTGCCATGCCCACTACCAGAGAGAGCAACAATAGTTATATTGCTGGCAAAAAGATCAGGCTCTGCTCCTGGCCAAGTGGTTCAGTTGGTTGGAACATCATTCCATGTACCAAAAGGATGCAGGTTCAATTCCTGGTCAGGGCACATACCTAGGTGACAGGGTACATAGGGGAGGCACATGTACTTATTTCTCGTGTAAATCTCCCCCCCCCCGCCCCGCCCACCTCAAATCAATGAACGTATCCTTGGGTGAGGATTAAAAATAATAAAAATGAAATAAAGCTCTGAAGCTGAATTATCTTAGAAACTGTGTATCACCAGAGCTTATAATGTCCTGTGAAATGATTTTGTTAATTCCTCACAACTAAAACTAACTGGCTCATTGGTCATACGTCACTCTATGAGTCACCTGAGACAACCCTTGGTAAAAATTTTGCCCAGGTGGATAATAATAATAACAGTAACAATAATGAGGAGAATATAAGAAAACTTAATAGCACTTAGCGGCCACACACTTCTAGGTTGTAGCAGGTGTGGACTAACCCATGTGTGAAAATAGCTTACTGGCATCTTCTTGGTGACAATATTAATAATAGCCACCAATTTGAGTTGGATTCCTAGGTCAAATAACATGCAAAACATTGTATTTACATAATGATAGGATAGACGATGGAACACAAATGCTACGGAGATAGGAGGAGATTAATAACACAAGGGAAGAAAACCAGATAAAGAGGATGCATTCTGGACTAGAGTAGGGACACCTGCTTCTCTGTGACAAGAAGGTGAGAAGAAGGGATGAGCATACACATCATGGTGCCAACAGTGAGGAGAGACTCAGAGTGTCAGTTTGGCAGCTTCATTTCTCAGGGAATAAGGAGGTTTTCTCATTGACTGTGTGTGAAGAAGCATTAGGAAAACAAAAAACAAAAACAACATGGTGATTAGCACAGGTACTCACATTACATAAAACTCTAGAACACTGATATATTCTAAGGCAGAAGTACTACCTTACATAGCTGGTGTGTTTTGCTTCTATAGGCTTTAGCTATGAATAATTACACAGACCGAAGGAAAGAACCTCTGGTTTTCAGTAACATATTACAAAGCCAGGCTGCCACCTCTCCTGCACTCAGTTAGCACCCAGCTTCTCACAGCTGCATTGTCTCCTCTCCATAAATAATGCTTGCATCCTCAGGTCAGTCCTGGCCTCTTATCAGGCTTCATATCCCTTTGACCCGTTCCAACAAGCCTTGGAATGGAGAAATATGAGAGTGTGAGCACAGGCTCCTGTCAGGTACCCACGGCTCTGATCTCTGAGTCATGCACAGCATGAAGTCAGCTAGTTTGAGACATGAGTACTTAGTGGCAAAATAGCCCAAGAAGAGGCAGACCCAGCCTTTCCTTAGGAACAAACTGATGCCACTGAAACCCACCCATGTTTACATCTTGCTGTTGCTGGAGAGAACCACGCTAATGAGAGAAAACTTGATGAATAACTGTTTGTTCTCCAAAGAGACATATTTCATGCACTGGCTACATAATGGGGTCAGGAACACAGCAAGCTGTCACTGTTTTCTATATCATTTAACCTCCTGGCAGGGTTCCTCCTGGGGGAAAAAAAAAAACCTCCTTATGATAGACAACTTAATTTCCTTGGCCTTGCTTGGAAAGCCATATTTTGGAAGCAAGGTTTGTATCTTAATATCATTTGTGAAACAGTATCTATCAGCCTTGCCTTGTTTCTGCTCCACCCTTAGACACTGCCGCACTCCAGGTCCCAGCGCAGCCCAGTTGCCAATAATGAACATTAGCTCCCTACCGGATGGGTCTCAAAAAAGGTAGGTAGTAGGGTTTAACTATTGAATACCTGTGCTGATTCCCATGCTATTTTATTGCAGATCACATCCATGAGCTAAAATCAATCTCTTCAATGCTCAGACGTTTTTGAAAAACCTGAGACCATTGTACACAACAAAGGCATATAAATAATGAATTTAAAGTTTGGACCAAAAAACATAGGAACTGCCATAGCGTTAACAGCTAACATTTATTGAGAGCTTACTCTCATATGCCTGCTACTGATCTAAACACTACATGGATTACTCAATGGGTCCTTATGAAAGCTTGTGAGGTAGAGGTGACCATTATCTGCTTTGTGGATGAGAAAGTTATGGAACTTGCCCCAGAGTCATTTAGCCAATAGGTGGTTGAGCCAGCATTCAAACTCAGGGAGTGTGAATCCAGGATGTAAATGTTTTACCAGGAGGCATGTTCCTCTCTGTGGTGGATGCTGGGGTATGCTGCCCAGAACCTGCACATCCAGGGCTGAAACGCTCATTTCCCCAGCTGAAGGACTATACCACCCCTCCAATGGTCATCGGATGTGGGCGTATAAGGGAGTATCAAGGCCCGGCTCCTGTCTCAAGTTAAGACCTCTTTAAGGGGCTAACCAAGCTACAGAGCTCTCCAGTAATCAGCTGAGACCTTCGTTGTGATTTCACTGCAGTCCACCTTCTAAACCTGCCCAGTTCTGCTTCTTCCCCTCCCCACCAGGTCTCACTTCCTAGAGTTTGCCCCAGTACATTTCCTGCACAGACATTCACCTCAGAGAGCCTGGTCTACGGCACTCTCTTACACATGATTCAGTGGAAAAAGTTAAACAGATGTACAAGCCGCAGGACTGCTACAGCACTATTAAAGGGGAACTGCCAACTTACCTCTGAGCTCTTGACAGCCCAAAATAAGAGGGACATATGATGGGAATAGGACCAAGGACCCAGGGGCAATTGATCTCATGTGCACGCATGTGGAGCCTGGGAAATGGAGAGGAGGTGGGAAGACAAAGAGGTTAACCACCTGCTTTCTTGGAGGACCCAGGAAGGCTGCTGCCTTCAGAGCTCTTGCCCTTGAAGAGATTTCCAGAACAAGAAACACATGTGGGCTATCCTCAAGAAGGGCAGCCTGAGGCCCTAATATCTGATGGGATGGTGGGATCGGCAAGGAGTTTACCACCCACAAAAAATGCAGATTTTATGCCCTGGCTGGTAGCACAGTGGATAAGGCGCCGGCCTGTGAACCCAAAGGTCGCAGGTTCGATTCCCCAGCCAGGGCACATAACCAGGTTGCAAGCCAGGTCTCCAGTCAGGTCCATAGCTGGAGGCAGGTGAAAGGCAACCACACATTGATGTCTCTCTCCCTCTCTGCCTCTCTCCCTTCCCCTCTTTCTAAAAATAATGAAATAAAATCTTAAAAAAAAAAATGCAGATTTTGGGGTGAGGAGAAAGTCAGACTAGAGAGGCCCAATAGGAAACTTGAGAGTCTGTGATAGCAGCTCAGCAAAGAAAGATTCAGTCAAGCACCTACCACACTAAGAGAGCATGGTGGCAGGTGAGATCACATATGGCAAGTAAGGCCTTTTCTACCCCCACCAACTCCACCTACCCACCCTCCTGGGGAAACTGGGTAGCGGGGGTGGAGGCGGGCTGAGGGGGAGAAATGGGGACACCAGCCACAGTACCACCCTTCATTCCCATCACAGTCTCCCACTCTAATGTCGGCCCAAGGTGGGGGAAGGGGAGGAGAAGGCATCGAGCTAAATTAAGTTTAGACTTTGGGACTGAACATTCTAAATACTAAATTAGACTGTGTTTGCAATTTAAAGTGACCTGGGAATATCTTGTTACCTGAGAGTGAGCAGCATAATTGCAAGCTTGCTAGTGGCTCATCCAGGGCAGCGGGGAGATTTATCCCCACTGAGTAACTTGCAAAAGGGTTGTAGTAGGCACAAATAAAATTGTATTTTGATTATACCACACGTGGTGCTTGTTCAACATCCAGTTATATTTGTATACAGGACCCCACCTGAGCTCGCTTTACACCTACTTATGGAAGGACATTTGCATCATGGCTAGGAAACTGGGGAAGTGGCAGAGGCCAAGTGAGCAAAATTGGGGAATAGTGTGTGAGGAGAGGGGTAAGAGGGATAGGAACCCTGTAGGGAAGGGCTCTAAGGATTGAGGCCTGGCACTGCTTTCTCCCAGCCCTTGCAGTGAGAGCCGGCCTGGGCCATAGAAGCATCTGAAGACACCAGGGGTTAGCTGCTGCCAGCCAGGCCCTGCAGAGAGAGCTTGGGGTGCACTCCCTTTTGGCAGGGAACAGGAGGAAAAACATGGCAGTAGCTGAGATACCACACCCGCTCCCCTGTACATGCACACACACACACACACACACGTACACACACTCACTCTCGCTCTCTGTCTTTGGCTTAAGAGCCATATAACCCATAGCCCTTCTGCCACTTTTAACATCTCCCTCTACCTTGCTTCCTGCAATAAATGGCTTGCAGAACTGAAAGGTATAAATAAAAATTGTGTGTGTGTGCGTGTGTGTGTGTGTGTGTGTGTGTGTGTATCATATGCTGTCCCCATGCTGTTCCCTTTGCCTGAAACACCTGCTGAACCAGTCAGGGTCCTGACAGGAAACAGATGGCCCACTCACAATGGTATTTTTCAAGGAGAGTCTATTAGCAGAGGCCCTTTTACTCAAGTGTGGGTGTGGGGGAAGCACAAGGGACTGTGTGGCAGAGGGATGAGGGAGGGGGTGGTTCCTGGAAGGCAGGCTCATTGCACACATTTGTGGGCCCACGACAGGAGAACAATTGGAGACCTCCCAAACCACTTGTCTCAACATTTGAAAGTTGTAACTCAAACTAACAAACCGCAAAGCAAAATATATTTTATCTGTTGACCTTGGCCAATATACCTTTACAACAAAGAGCCTGGGAGAGCAAGTTTGAGCGTGGAAGTTTCAGGCTGCTCCGAGTTCCGTGCAGACACATGGCAGAAGGGAAACACCCAGGCCCGAGCTCCTGGCTCCCAACCCGCACCTCCTCTCCCCACCCCTGCCTTTCCTTGCACATGCAAGTGACCTCCCTCATACAGATGGACACCCCAGCCCTCACACCCATGCTTCATCCAGGACCCACCTCCTGTGCACTACCACCCTCTGGCCCACACTCTGGCCCAGGGCTAAGGACATCGCTAGTGTAGTCCACATTCTGAAAGAGAGATGGGGTGCAGGCACACAAAATGGAGGGGCAGGTACAGGCATTTGGGGCAAGGCCTCTTACACCGTGGGCAGTGATGTCGCTGGACCAGAGCCCTAAAACTTGGTGTGCATGGCAGCAACCCTCTCTCATGAGTCAAAGGGGAGCTCTACAGGAGAGGGGCTGCAGGAACAGCAACCTGATGGTAAAGGACCCAGATAACCACAGGCAGCTCCACAGGGGAGACAGGGAATACATACCTTGACCTCATGGTTCTCCCCCCCTTTGATTCCCTAGTTTGCCAGGGATTCCCAACAGAAAGCCAGAGTGGGCAGGGGAGCTGGTGCTCCACTCCCAAGTGGTCAGCCTCCAGGGGTGGGGCCCCGATGGAGAAGGACAGAGAGGAGCCTGGAAGATATCCAGCTCTCAGTCCTCCCCATTTCCTCTGGTAACTTTTCATTCACGCTTTAAATACCATCTCAAGTGCGACTCTTTCAAGAGAACCCTACCCAGCCTCAGGAGATAGAGCAGGTATCATTAGGTGGCCCATGGCAGCCCGTCCTGCCCTTCACAGCATTCCTGAATTTCTCACTGTGATCTGGGTGGTTATTTCATTAATGGCAGCACCCCCACCAGATCACAAGCTCCACAAGGGCAGGGGCTGGGTTGCTTTGGGTCACTGCTTTGTGTACTGCGGGTCACAGGCCTGGAATGGGGGTGTGGTCCTTGCTGTTCTGTCTGAGGTCCTCCCCACCTTGCTGGGGTCAGACAGAGCTACATTCAAGGGACCATAGACAGCATATGCATGACAGTAAGTACACAGGCACACACACAACTTGAAAATAAGTGAGTCTTAGGAAATTAAAATAAAGACCCACTAAATTGATCATATTCATCAGATTAAAAAGGCAAAAATGATTCCCAGATTTGAACAAGATTCTGAAAAACATATGATTCCATCTAAATAAAGAATGTGTGCATGAGCCAACACAGAGAAAATAAGTACCATCTCAATAGAGCCCAGGAGGGGCAGTGCCCACCCAGTCAGGGTAAGTGCTTAAAGCTCTGAATAGGCCTGTCCTTACAAAGGAAACCAGTTTTTCATGGCCCAACGATATTAAAATTTCAGATCCCCTAACTCCCTTGTTCTGCTTTAATAGTCACCAAGCACCCATCTGATAATTTAGCTCTGTGGAGCTGGCTGGTCAAGTTCACACAATGACAGATTTGCCTGTCAGGTATATTGCTCATTACAATGGTGTTCTGGTGTTATTCCTACTCATTAGAGATTTTGTTAGCATGGGTGGGTAATCCTCTGCGTGATCTTCTGGGAAGCTGGTGAATGTAGGTTCCTAAGCTGCAAGGTTGAGGGTCCGATCCCAGGTTGCAGTGATCTCCCAGGATACTAATACCCAACAGAGAACTTCCTCTTTCAATCCAAGCCCAGCCATGAAAGATTTTTCTTTTGTGAAGCTGAAATCATGGCATTCTGTAAAGGTCTCACATTTATCGAGGGAAAGAGGGAGGCATATTGAGTTGTGTACAAAAAGAAATGGCTTTGATTTTTCATTTTTCCCTTTGACTTTCCTAAACCTAAATTGTCTTTTCAGCCAGAATACATAGTAGCTGAGAATTTCATCATGACTGGGTTCTGATCACTGGGGCAGAGGTGATGATATCCCATGGAAGCAGCACATGGTGCTTGGAACAGAGCAAAGGAATGGAGAGGATCATTACCCAAGGCCCTTTAGACCGTACAATATGTGTAGAGAATACAGTCATTATAAATGAAGTTCTAGGGTCCTACTGTGCACCATCTGGGGAGCAAGGGAAGAGCTCAGAAGGAATTGAAAAATGAAAAACCAGAGAAGTTGGGAATGAGGCAGGGTGACGTATAAGGAGTAACTTCTGAACAGCTTGAGTAGATCACTCAGTGTTTCCCACAGCAATTCCACAGTTATAAATAATGTAAACGCTAAATGGAATGGGATGTCCTGGATCCAATCCTGAGACAGTAAAAGAACATCAGTAAAAAGACTGGTGAACTGCCTGTCAGAATAGCAATCATCAGCAAATCAACAAACAACAAGTGTTGGCGAGGATGCGGGGCAAAGGGAACCCTCATACACTGTTGGTGGGAATGTAGGCTGGTGCAGCCACTGTGGAAAACAGTATGGAGTTTCCTTAAAAAACTGAAAATGGAACTGCCTTTTGATCCAGCAATTCCACTACTTGGACTATACCCAAAGAATCCTGAAACACCAATTCATAAGAACCTATGCACACCTATGTTCATAGTGGCACTATTTATAATAGCCAAGTGCTGGAAACAGCCTAAGTGCCCATCAGTGGATGATTGGATCAAAAAACTTTGGTACATTTACACAATGGAATTCTATATAGCAGAAAAAAAGAAGGAACTTGTACCCTTTGCAACAACATGGATGGAACTGGAGAGTATTATGCTTAGTGAAATAAGCCAGTCAGTGAAGGACAAATATCATATGATCTCACCCATTACGGGACAATAATGAGCAAAACTAACAACAAGCAAAACAGAACCAAGTA